>JAJJMC010018473.1:2657516-2791473 GCA_023531435.1 Papaver californicum | reverse complement strand
CCATAAGAAAAACGAAGAGGTATGGAGAAAGGGGAAACCTTGTCGAATACATCTCATCCCTTCTATGTATCCATGGGCAGACCCATTTACCATGATTGAAAACTTTGGGGAGTTGATGCACATACTGATCCAGTCAATGAACTTCTTTGGGATGTTAAACTTTTTCAAGGTTATGAGCAGAGCATCCCACCTGATGCAATCGTAGGCCTTTCTTAAGTCTATCTTCATAGCACATATGGGGGTACTATTATTCCTGTGGTAGTTTCTCAGCAACTCATGAGCAAGCATGATATTATCCTGTATGGATCTCCCAGAGACGAAAACAGACTGGCAAGGCTAACCACCTTCTTCACAACATGCTTGAGTGTAATAGTTAATATTTTAGTGATACACTTATACATGACAATTCTGCATGCACTAGGTCTGAAATCATTTAAGGAGGAGGCATTAGACGACTTGGTATAAGAGTAATGAGAGTAGCATTTACCTCACCCAAGAGTTTTGCGCTAGAGAGGCATCTCTTGACAGCTCTAATGAAGTCATTTCCAATGATCCTCCGACAACACTTGAAGAAGTAAGAGGAGAAGCCATCCGGTCCCGGAGCCTTGTCCGATCCTATTGTGGAAAAAACATGGATAATATCATCATTTGTGATTGGCCGCACTAGATCATTATCATTTTCCTCAGAGGCAGTGTGAAGAGTCACATTCCCTAGCAATGTCCTCATCATAAGTAAGTCTGTTTCCAAGTGCATCATAAAGATTCAAGATCCTGTTCCTAGCTCTTCTCTCCATGATAGAGTTATGGAAGAAGGGAGTATTGTTGTCCCCTAGTTTTAGCCACTGAACCCTCGATTGTTGCTTCTTCATAGACTCTTGTTGTCTAGCCTTCCTAGAATATTCTTTAATAGCTTCCCTTTCAGAGATGATGGTGGTGGGATACAAAGGGGTGACTTGGAGAGCTTTTTGAACATTAACCATGTTTGTCTTGGCATCTTCCACTTGGGTGTCGAAATTTGAGAATTTCCCTTTCTTCCAAATGGACAGTTGGGTCTTCACATTCTTTAGCTTAGTGACAAACCTGCACATTGGTGTGCCATGGGTAGGGATGCTCCAGGCAGAATCAATAACAACCAGGAAGTCAGTTTCTTCATCCCATGTATTGTAGAATTTATAAGCTTTGGGTCCAGTCCCCCTTCCAGCAAACACACTGAGCATCGTAGGAGAGTGATCTGACATACCACTAGTGAAGAATTCAGAAAGAGAGTCATTGAAGCAGTCAAGCCAGGCCAAGTTAATGAGCACGCTGTCCAACTTGCTAGTGATTTTAGTGGGAACATCTTGCTTATTTGACCATGTGAAGAAACAACCAATAGAAGGGCAGTCAAACAACTGAGAATCTTGAAGGTAGCCTTGAAAATTGGCCATAGAAGACTGCACCACCAGGTCACCCCCTTCCTTCTCATGAGCATATAAGTAAGTGTTGAAATCCCCCATCAGACACCAAGGAAGGTTGTTGGTCTCAGCAAAGTTGTTGATGCTGGACCATAGGGGACCTCTTTGCTCCTCAGTGTTTAGGCCATAAACAACAAAAAGAATAAACCAGGGACCATTCTGATAAGAGGCTCTTGTAAAAATAGCTTGGTCAGTACAGAACAGCATGTTGACCTTCACAAAATTTGGATCCCACATCAGCCAGATCCTTCCCAGGTCATGGTGCATGTAGTTATCCAAATAGGACCAACTAGGGTGGATGTTGTTCCTGATTCTATCTTTACTCAATTTTTGAACTCTAGTTTCAACTAAGCCACAAATCTTCAATCTATTATTGTTTATGAAATTTCGGACCTCTACATGTTTCAGAGGGTCATTGAGCCCCCTGGTGTTCCAGCAACCTATGTTATTCATTGGAGACAAGTTTGTAGGGAACTCGTCTAATCTGACCTACCTTTTTAAGGTCAGAGCTCTTGATTCCTAGATGATGGTTACTAGTCTTTGCAGTGTTGTTTTTAGGGTCTCCCTGTGGGTTCCCACAAGATTTAGCTCCCTACCCATTCTTTATTTCAATGCCATACAAACCAGGATGGGTTAGGATGTTACCACTGGAGGTAGTATTTGTAGTGTCATCCACATTTTTCACCACCTCAGCAGCACCACCATCTTCAAGTATAGAAAAGGGGTTGTCTATAATAGATGTGGAGCCATTTTGCTTTATTGACATTTGCACTTTCTTCTGTACCGAGTATAGGATTTTGAAAAGAAGTAACTATTCAATATAAGTAGCCAGTTAATGCTTGGAAATAAGCAATTATACAGTGACTGAATTGATACGCTAAAATAAGGTATTATACAGTGACTGGTTTTGTATGTTCTGTTGTAGTAGGGTTTGAGTTTGATCGTTTTGGTCAAGTATGATTAAAATTTTCCCAAAATATATACAAACGTTAATAGATTTATTCTATTCATGTGAATTATATTCTACTAAAAAGAAAAAAGAAAAAAAGAGGGGAAGACAACATAGAAGAGAAGGACTACATCACAAAGATATAATCGTATTAATGTTAATAATATTAGTCAATTATTGTACAAAAAGATAATTTTTCAACAAAAAAAAAATAAAAAAATTCAAAGAAATATGTGATGATGTTTCAAACTTGTAAAACACCATCATTTTTAATCAGATTTTTTTATTGTAGTGGGTGGACTAATAAGTCACTAAATTATGCTATATTTCCACCGACTAATTCCCAATTAACGCTGCTATAAGATTTTAAAATAAACTTCGAATTATTGTAAATTAAATGAGGAAATTTGAGGAAAAACGAAATTAGAAAAGAAGTTCTAACTATAATCGATGAATACAGAGTTTTCTATACAAATATTGAGAGTATTTGAGTGGCAGAAGAAACCAAAGAAATGGAAGCAAATTTTTTGAAGTAACTAAAGTTGAAGCAAAATTAGTAAAATTGAAAAGAGGTTCATAAAAGAGAGACGAAACAAACTATCTCGTTTAGGCTCATCAAAAACCAAAATAATACAAAAGAAAAGCAAACACAACTTAACTTGGATCAAATTTGACTGTTTACATAGAAAACAATCAAAAGAAAATAATTTTGATCAAGATACTTGTAACTTTTAACTGATATTATACCTTGAAGCTTGTGAGAGCACGTTTTGGTATTTTGGCCTTCATCTCCAAATGAGAAATTAGGCGCTCTTGCAAGAAATAAGAGAGCTAAAAACAACATACAAAACCCAACCCATTTTCTCTTCTCTTTCTAAAAAAGAAAATAAGAAAAGCATAACTTTTTTTAGAGAAGTGTATTGCCAGTGCTAATCTTTCTCAATACATATAGAGAGAAAATCTCACACACTACTACTACTCTACAAAAAGAAAGGAGAAAAAAGTTAAGTAAAACATCACTTGTCTATTTAAGTGGGAGAGTATGAGTGTGCATGTGGATATTCATTTTGACTCTTTTTCCATATTGTTGTTGCTTAAGTTCACATGAGACACTAGACATGACAAATTTTCCTTTCTTTGGGAATATGATTGTTTACAAGTGGTACGTTGTAAATGTTATTCCACAATACAAAATTGGCCGGAAGAGATGGTTCGCCGGGCCAAATTTAATTACTTTAGAAAAAAGGAGAATAAAATGACTAGAAAACTAATATTTTTGTTTTTGATTTTTATATAGTTTTATTTTTGTTATAAAAGTTTATGGGTTATTAATTTCTAATAAACATCAACATTCTGATTATTATTGACCCCAGAGAAAATAAAAAAATTCAATAAAAGTATACAAGATAACTATTACAACAGTGGGGTCAATTGAAAATTTGAACGAATTCGATCGAAATTAACTTTAAGTAAGAAAAATAAACTCGTGACAATTACAAAAATAAACGGATATAAACGTTCCAAACTTCTGTCATAATTTAAGTTTACACCACGGTTTTTGATTTGGATTTATTTTAAAGTAATTTAAAAAAAATTGATTGATTTTGAACTAATTGATGGAGTTTAACAATAACCGGGGACTTACAATGTTTGATTATCAAATCAATTTTGGAAACAAATGATCAAATTCAATCGAATTGGATGAAATTGTAAAAAGACTGATTACACTACGGTTTTTGAATTTCTTTTAATTTCAATCAATCGAAAACCAAGTCGATATGTTTTGATCAAATTGATGAAGTCTAATGACAATTAGGGACTGTGAATCAATGATTATCAAATCAACTTTGAAAAAAATAATCAATTGGTTTCCAATTTGATCGAATTTAAAAAATAAAAATAAGAAAATACCGTGGCAAATACGTGTCAATTGTGTTGCTGACAGTTAACAGTTCAGTCATCCTATAGAAGACCTCCTTACAGTCGGCCAATAAAAACAATTCAAAATCCATGGAAACAATGGGATCGTTTGGAAGTATTGTTCCATAATCATTTTATTTGTTTTGGTAAGTAATCTAAAAAAAAAAATTAACTGTGATGTTATCAGTGATTACCTCTGTCCTAAAGAAATAATATTTTTATTCTTTTAGTTGTATCTAAAAATAGGTTAAATTGAAAAAAAAATAGAAGTATCAATTTTCTTAGAACGAAGGGAATATTTCTTTTAAGATAACATAGCACATAGGAAAACTTTAATATAGTGAAGCAACGATGCAGCAACATTGAACATAACATGGGAAAGCTATAGCCTGTAGGAATAGGTGGATGGCTTCCTAAATCGCCAGTTGATGTCACTAAACGAGCGATGGAGAGTATTTTGGATAATTATACCAAGGATTCAAGGTGCTCCGACTAGTGCATGCATAAAGAATTCCATATCACAATTTAGGTCTGTATATAAGTATAAGTATCAAGATAACAAACGCAGCTGAAATGGTATGATTTGAGGCTTCTACTTTTGACGTACCTGAGTGGTTGATGAGTTCAAGAGATAAGGTGTTGTTACGTGAAATCTAATCTCAATCAATGTGTTATTCAGTTATTGTACATATCTTTAGTGATACATGATGTTTTTGTTTATGTATTTTCTTGGTTAGTATTAATTTTCTAAACGTTTATCTTTTAACTATTTATGGTATGGTTTTTTTTATATATAGCCCCTGTTTTAATTAACTCTAATCCATATAGAGTTCAGAAGATAGGCACTGTTAGGTTTCAATGAATATATTCCTCAACATTTTATTGATAGAAGTTTGTGTTATTATATACAGAAGTCAAGAGAATTAAGTTAGGAAATACATATATATGAGATGCTAGAGTTGTGCCCATAGAATCTGCCACAATTATGGGATTGATGACCCAATATTTTCCCTTGTTTGTAGGCTCTCTTCTTTGGATGGAATATAATCTGCACATGTTTCCCTTATATAGAGTAAGTGATTTAGCTAACTAAACATATCTTTGTAATTATCTAGTATAACTCATAAAATTATATACAATTATTATATATAGTCCAAAATGATTGAATAAATTATCAAATCCCTAAATCAACAAAAACTAAATTTAACTACATGATTTTCATAATTAAATTTATTTATGTAAGATCTGTGATATAATTGATGATTTTGAAGAATAGTCAATTTTAAGTAATCGTGATTGGGAAAAATCAACATCATCTTAGAATATTTTCTTTTATATGGAATATGCTTATGGAGATTACACACTAGATGAACTCGGGCCTCAACAACCCAATACCGCACCCAAAACATAGAAAGCAAAAAAAAGGCTCAAAAAATTGGGTATCTTCTTCGGATTTGTAACCTGGCTTCAATATTAATATGTCATACCAGTTAATGATCAAATCCCTGAAGATTATGAAACCAGTTAGGATTAGTGTTTGATCCCCAAATATATATCAAACTCTTCACCTCACTGATCAATACATTTTCGTCTTTAGTTAGGTATCTTATTTGCCATTCTTCTTACAATCCTTTCACACCATAAGATCCGTATAATTGTAAATGGAAATAGTTACAAATATTTCTACATAACTTTTTCCCTTTTGGAGTTGACCAGGCTTTTATCTGCCTCTGCATACAGTTTTTGTGCATCTAAAGAGGATCGAGATCAACTGCAAAATAGCCCCATAACTTCCTTGATAGACTGCACTTGAGAAGTATATGATTTTGAAAATGGGAGGGTACCAAGTACACCACCAACTTTTTCGTTACGGAACCTATGGATAATTTTCTTGCGTGAACTTCAATACAAGACTAAAGCAGATAAGAAAATATCCTTGGACAATCTCGAAAAAGAGATTCTTGAATCATAAAGGTTGAATAACGTACAACTTGCTTGTACTTTTAATTATAAATATGAAATCAATATGATACGAAAAATAAAAGTAAAGCAGGAAACCAGAAATTTTATCGAAGAGAAAAACTGCAATCCAACAGAAAAACCCAAGGACGTAGTCCAGTTTGAACACACACAATATTAAGTCGCTACAAACACTAAACTACTATAAGACTTCAGTCTGGAATGTAGTTGAGATAGAATAAACCTCCAAGATACTCTGTTGCAGTTGTGCCATACGTCACTAGATTCTCGCAAGAACCTACAAACTTGATTCCCCTAGATGATTTCCTTTACAACCCTAGGAGTTGCTCCACAGTCCTTAAGATACAGAAAAGTTATTTTATTGGGAAAAAAAACTTGACTTACAATGAGGTTCCTTCCATGGTATGAAGTTGTAAGACAAGAGTTATCTTAAGTGAATTCTTTGAAAATAACTACTAACAAAGATAACTTCAAACTTTGAAGAAAAGAACTAGACTTTCCAACCAAAGAAATTAGCTAAGTTATAACAATTGGTAAATCCAAAGAAGAATAAATGGGCCCAAAGTAATTAGAGTTATGTACCTTCTCATTAAACTTTTAGGTTCATGACCAACAAGTGTCAATTCCGTGAACCATATAAAAAAAAAATAAGGTACTAAAGTTGTTTAGGTTTGCGAACTCAAATAAATAGATTTGCAAACTCAAATGCAAATAAATTACAATAGCATAAACATTTGTTAGGTTCGTGAACCCACCATATTATGTTCACAAACTCAAAATGCTCTAAAGACTCAGGAGAATTCTCTTGTAATAGGTTAGAGATTTCACATATATAGGTTGGAGAACTCAAAACACATTAAAGCTCAGAAGAAGTTTTTATTATGTAGGTTCACCAACTTCAAAGATAAAAGTTCTCACATAAATTATCTACAATAGGCTCACGTATTGACCATACTAGTTTCGTGAACTTAAACACTTAATTTGCCTTATATTTTGAGTTATACAAGCTTATAGATTCATAAACTTAAATCATGGGTTTGTGAACTCAATTGATTGAAAATTATTAGTAGTAAATAAAACCTTCAAAACTCATGAATGAATTTGCAAGTCTTGAGATTTTTATTAACTCTTGTGCTTTTCTCCCAATCTTAGTTCGAGTTCTAGACAAGCAGGTGCTTGGAAGTCGACAGTAGACTTAGCAAAAAGCTAATCCGTGAGATGATCTTATTTGAATATGATCATATAATAAATTCCTCAACTTTTGCTACGATAAATAGATAGATAGATGGAAACGAGTTCAAAAGGAAGGACCAGTATGTATTACTTACCTTGATGAATTTCTTTAAATTCATGTCTTCGTGTGATCTTCAATTCTTCATCCGTATTGAGTAACTTGGAAAATTCTAAGACTTTACTGCCTAATCTATTACAAACTGAAGCTGACTATAGGAGGATAAATAAAAAATAGTTTTGGAAACTAAAATATGATAACATACTTGACATACAAAGGAATGTATGTTCAACCGAGCATTTGCTCTAACAATATCCCCCTTTTTCAATATTAGTGACAAAACTTAAAATATGTTTATAAATATAACTTTCAACACAATCACCAAAATGTTTTCTTGATTTCTCGAATCTCAATGTTCTATTACGGTTCCGCATGTGTTCAATTAATACCTGCAAGATAACAAAAACTCCCCCTTAGAGTTTGCAAATATGATACGAATTATGTGCATCGTTATTATCTAAATGAGTAATATCTTTAATCACTTTAAGCATAATTTACCTTTTACGAACATAAAGTGACACTACTTAAATTGTGATATGAACTCCACCTTAGTCTTTGCATGTCTCTTTTATGCTAGATTTGACGATGAACGTGCAATTTAATTCACTCCCCTGTAGATATTGCTTCGAAAAACCATATGTCATTAATAGACTACTAATATTTCTCCCTATTTTTTTTCCGCAAAGTTGAAAAGGTGATGCGAATAGGCATCTACATGAACTACACCAATAAGAGAAAAAAATAAAACTAAAGAATCAATCATACCAACAATGATGATTCCACCAAGTTTTGTAAGAAAAGTTAGTTATTTTCACCATGGAGAGATTAAAGGTACTTTTCTCTCCTAAATTCCACAACCACGCTCCCCACTAAGATATGTCAATTAAGAACTCTCCTCATTTGATGCCATTCTCAAAAGAAATCAACACAAGGCATACCTTTATCAAGTAAAGGATTTTATGAGTTTTAGCAAAATTCACAAGGATTTTCGAGTTAAAAATCAATCAACAAAAATTCCAACTTAACTCTAATTTTTTTTTTAAAGAGTTAAGAATATATTTTTGTAGACTATCATGAGATTGGCCACAAATTTTTTTCTATTAGAAACTTACAATCTCATAGGAAGCAATGCAAAAAAGATAATCGTGAAGATCAAGTATCATCAAAAATAATAATTTAACTAAACAAATTCTAAATATGATAATATAAGAAAGTAGCAAATGCAAAAATAAAAACATAATAATACTTCAAAGAAGCATAAATCCTAGAACAAAATAAGACAAGTACTTACTAGGATTAGGCCAGGTCCAATCATCAAGTCTCTTTTTAGTTACCATTGACAGACTCCTCATCCACATTTAAATTTTTGAGTTTGTCTTCAACAACTTCAAGAGGTTCAACAGGAAATAACTCTTCATTTAACAATTCATTGACATGAGATTTCATGAGATCAAAATCATCAGAAACTCTATCTGACTCGTATTTTAATAAATCTTGATTGATAATAGCATTCATGAGTTGAAATTTCCAAAATCTTTTAAGAGACTAAAAACAACTTCAGTTGAGACCATCCATCTTCCTCTATATCTTGATGCTCATAAGAAAAGTAAAAAGATATGCCAGGATGATAATGTTCAAACTGAGGTGGATCCACTTCATCAGAGACAAGAGTTATTTTCTTCTTCCTTTCAGATCCTACATCTTAACAACTATTAACTATTTGAGATTTTTCCATGTTTTCTCGAGTAATACTATGAGTCACATGAGACATAGATGCAAATTGCTTGAAGGAAAAAATCATTACAAGAAAATGGGATACTTATACAAGTTTAAGACTTAAGAAGAAATGAAGGATGACATAACATTCCATAATTAGCTGAGTAGACAAACTGTCAACAATAGGATCCTAAAAAATATCCCATGCCGGTTTTGTAACTACTCTAAATATGATGAAACATATACTTCAAAAAAAAAAATTAAGCACCTGGTTCATGAACCGTTTTAAAAAGTAAACTATAATGGATTTGGAAGAAAGGGTAAATCAAGTAGGATCAAAATATTTTCTTCTTTTTTTTGTGTCAAAAAAAGAAAAATCTGAGAGAAAATTGAAGATTTCTGAAGACTTTTGACAAAAAAAATTATTCTATAATAATAGTGTAATCTTAAACTAAGACATGATGTTACCCAAAAATTTAAAGATAAATTACCTATTAGTTTAAACTTCCCTTTCAGAGAGTAACCTAATTTTAGTTACCGATTTCATGATGAGATAAATTTATCTTAGAGCATGGTATTCTTAGCTTTTTATATAGCTCTTCCCATGGATCTTGTTCTCGACTCCTGCCTTAGGAGCCATGGGCAGGGACAATCCTACACATAACATAAGAAGTTTTGATATCCATATCGTGTCATTACATTTTGGACTCACTACTAGCAATGTGGTAGCACCTTGAGTTGGATTTTTCTATACTAACTCTTAACCTTTTTATAGGTGCTTGGAAGACAATTATAACAACCACTTTGGGAATTATACTCATAAACTATTAGCAAAGATCACATAACCTTTGAGAATAAGACTTATATCCATGAACAAGAAAGTTTAATGAAAAGGAGATTAAAATTATTGTCTCTTTTTATAGAAATACGTTGGATAGTTATTTAGGAAAATCAAGATAATGTTCGGATGCCAGTAAACACTTAGCTAAAACAGTACAACTAATGACAAAAAAGCAATTTTAGATAGTACTTTCAAGAAAATACATGAATTGTTAAGAAAATATTTCGTGACAATAAAAGACTGACATTATAGAAAGATCAGAATTTCTGTGAGAATGCACTCCTCATTTGTCAGTAATAAGGATGCATAAAACAACACAATCAAGGTATGTTGAGGTGATTGTTCCTCTCATCATAAACTTGAGACTCTTGATGCTAAATTATTTCCTGAATTTCCTTTGGTCACTTTCTCATGTATGTGTTTTTGAAGTTGTCATAAAAGTAACTATCATCATAATAAGGGATTGTATTTAGAGTCTTACAAGATGATTGTGACTTCCTTTCTACCTTTATGATTTCTTCAATAAATTTTTCAATGAGATTCTTATATCCGGGTATAACATTGTTTATAATTTCCAGATGATTGGTTCATTTACATGATTAATTCTGATATTCTTTTGTAATATTAATGCTTTTAGGTAACCGAACCTGAGGATGTTTAAAAATACTATGAATCTCCCTTTTGTTGTTTTCCATGTGATCTATCGTCAGAGTTTGATGATTATCATGGAAATACTCTGATTGTGGATTTTGTAAGGAATAACCTTTTTCTGGTGAAAATTAGGATATCTGGTCACAAGACGCTTAGTCTAATAATTGTTTAGATTCTTACCTACTCACTTTTTGACATTATGAGGTTTAGATATCAGATACTAATTTTAATAATTAGGTCAAGTGTTCTTTGAAGATCATCAAGTTTTTTTGTCTTCCAACCAAAAATAACATTCATTATGTAGATATCTGTTTTTGTTACAAAAGTGACAAATTTTAGGTTTCTTTTCATAGATTTTTGTATGAAAATCTCTCTTATTTTGAAGAGGTTCTTAGGGTTACTAGAGGATTCCTTAATCTTAGAAACACATATCTAATTAGATTTATATGGATGGGACAAAGAATGATTAATAAATTCAGGAATAGAGTATGAAATCAGACTTTAGAGGTTTGAACAGTTTGTAGAATTTCAACCTCTTTTTCTAATACCTTAGTCTTCATAAAAGCAGTAGCAAGAGCAACTGATGTAAATTTTAATTATGTACCACAAAAGCACGGCTTTCGATGAGACAGTATGTAAGCACAGTTCGTTCCACATGGATTTTCGAATTGCAATTTCTAGTTTTTAGTCAATTATTGTGCTAATAACAAATTGAATGGTGATTATATTCTAAAAATCTAAAACACATAAAATAAAATGAAAATTGATTTACAAGTGAAAGAAAACCTAGGATGTTGAGATTCCATCACAATTATGCTCAATAGATGATTACAACCATTTTCTATAATTTTCTCAAATTAATACTCAAAACGATTTCGGACAAAAATGTTTCCGTTTTGGAAAATATGGATTTTTAATCTAATTAATTTTCTCAAAAGACTAACAATTTACTTCACTATAGAATGCTATTCTCTAAAAAGAATATTTTAAACGGTTATTTAAGCATTAAAGGACACATGAAAAATTATTAGCAATGTTAATCAAGAAATAAGACCAAGAGAATAATTTTAAAAATTGATTATAACATGCTAGAAAACATAATAGGACTTCATCTCTAATCCTAGGGAAGAAATCTAGATAACCATAAAGAATAGAAGAAGATAAGGAAGAAACCATTTTATTGATAATTTTAACAGAAATTACAATAGAGAACTGACCAGAGGTGTCGCAAAATGAATAAACTATTTTATGAAGTCTACGACTGCTTTTATACGTATTTGAATAAAGCACATATCTTTAGTGTGTTATAGCCCAGAAACTGTCGATGGAACTGTTGAAGAAACCGTTGCTATAACCTTTTAATTCAAAGGATATTGCAACGTTTTCAACGACAGTTCCAAACTGACTTATGTTTTTTTTTCTTCTTCTTCTTCCTCGAGCTGACCAGTAGCAGATTTTTCTGATTTTTTTTAATTCAATTCTAGCCAAGCCAGCCTCCCAAAATGGTCTCCTAACTTCTCTATTTATACTGCAGCAACCACCCACTCGAGAATCTCCTCCAAATCTTCACAATCAAACCCACAATATTCTCGGCAAGATTTTTCTTCTCTCGGTCTAATATTCTTCCCGATCTGATTTGGTGATTTATTTTCTTTCCAACTCGATCATTTTGTGATATTTTGTTGCCTCATCTTTATCCCAAACAATATTTGGAATATCTTGCGAAATAAAGAGGACAATTTCACGAGATATATTCTTTCCTCCCGAGAGTTTAAGTTTTGCATAATTCTTTTGATTTTTAAGTTCATTATTCACGTGCAATTCTTACTCATAAAGGTAATAATATTTACTTGTCTTAATATGTCCAAAAATCTCCACAAAACTCGATCAAGTATTTCACGCAGATAAACTTTGAAATTTCCCGCCATATTTGTATTTGAAATTCAAAGAAATGGGTGCCTTCATCTATAACATGGGTTCCTTTATCAATTTCTTGGGTGCCTTTAACACTCTTAAGCCCAGTTTTCCTCAATTTTTTATTCTTCAAAAATACCTACACTAAGCACTAACAATAAATAGAATTGAGAAAAAACAGACACAAAAATGTGTATATCAGCAACAAGAGATTTACTATTTCCTAAGAAGTATAAGAAATTGATTCTGAGGATAAATAAATATGGATAGACTTTAATTCAAAATCCTAGGAATTCGAAAGAAGACAATTTTTATCTTGAAGTAAATAATTTTCTTCGAGGAGAATAAGTTGTGAATCCTGGTCAGAGATCATGCTCAAAAGTGATTGACTTTGTTTTTTAGTCTGAAGATTTTAGAATACTAAAACTTCAAGTGCAAAAAAAGTCAAGCACTTTCTTAAGCAACTTCTCTATCAATATTAGAATCAAACTCATCAGAAATATAGAAGGGATAGACATTGCCATGAGAATATTTGGCTTTCAACTTGTTTATGAGTATATCTGATTGGTCCTCTACACATGTGACTGATGAGCAACCAATTTCAAAGATAGAATTCACAAATACAATGTGATTATAAACTCATCGTACGTTAATGAAACTTAAGTTCTTGCTTATAGGTTGGATCGTTTACAAACACAAAATGTTAGGTCTTTTCGATGTATCAAAAACAAAACTTGAGTTAGTGTTTGATCCCTAAAGATATATCAAACTCTTCATCTCTCTGATCAATATATCTCCGTCTTTAGTTAGGTCTTTTATTTTACATTCTTCTTACATTCCTTTCACACCATAAGATCCATAAAATTGTAAATGGCAATAGTTGTCAAATATTTCCACATAACTTTTTCCCTTCTGCATACAGTTTTTGTGATTCCAAAGAGGATCGAGATCAACTGCAAAATAGTCTCATAACTTCCTTAATAGACTGCACTTGAGAAATGTATGATTTTGGAAACGGAAAGGTACCAAGTACACCACCAACTTTTTCATTACAGAACCTATAAATAATTTTCTTGCATGACCTTCAATACAAAATTAAAGCAGACAAGAAAATATCCTTGGACAATCTCTAAAAAAGATTCTTGAATCACAAGGTTGAATTATTTACAACTTGCTTGTACTTTTAATTATAAAGATGAAATCAATATCATGCGAAAAATAAAAGTAAAATAGGACACCAGAAATTTTGTTAACGAGGAAAACTGCAATCCAACAGAAAACCCCCAAGACTAAGTTCATTTTAAACACATATTGTATTAAGTCGTTAAAAATACTATCCTACTATAAGACTTCAGTCTGGAATGTAATTGAGACATAATAAACCCTCCAAGCTACCGTATTGTCATTGTGCCCTTATATATCTTGATTCTCGCTAAAACCTACTCACTTGATTCCCTTAGATGATGTATTTTACATCCTTAACAGTTTTTCCACAGTCCTTCGTGGAGACTAGTGCTACCCTTCCTCCAACAAGATGCCGGGTGATTTCCTTTCTACTTTCTAGGTCAAGGATGTAGAAATCGGTTCCCTGAAATTGAAGAATCTAAATCCAAGATTAGAGTTTATACTTTTCAAAACTTATCTAGATACTGATGCGTGTCGTAAGTGCAAAAAATTACTCAATATATTTTCCACTAATTAAATAATAATATAACGGTAATAATGATCGTTCCCACAGAGAGCTGTGTAATTGAGATGTTATTTAGATTAGCAAAACTATAATAAAGTAGATATGAAGGGGGGATTGGTTTAATTAACTAAAACAATAATGAAAAAAAAATAATAAAGAAAGAAAGATGATTAGGGAGTCCTTCGTCGTTACCAAACGTTGACTGAATTAGTATACTTATCTATCTTTCGTTAAAATCATTTATCACTAACCGTAGAATAGCAATAAGCTCTGTTATCCTCAAAACTCCTTTTATCATTGGATACGGAAGCGCTCGACTACCAGATTCTATCCATCTGAGCCACCATGAATACGCTCTCAAGGTGTAACCCAATCGAATGCATTAGGGTTTGTGAATTTAGTTTGATCCAAGCATCAAACACATAAGCACGGTCTGCTTACTAGTGTTGTCTTCAAACACGATTTCTCCACAGAATCCCTCTACAAGGTCTCACGTTATCTACTCGTGTAGGAGGTGTTCGACTATTACATGTATCTCACAACTTTGTACTAGCGATAAATGATCAATATAATAATTTGGTTGCGTACCCAAACAATATAGAAATCAATCAAAAACCCTAGATGTAGTGAAAACAAACAATGATGATAATAACTTCAAACAAACTTGTATTAACTAATAAAGTTTCACGCTTAGAACATTGAATTCATCCTTAATTAACAAAAGAATTAGCTACTCATATTACAAGGAATATTAAGAAGTAGAATAATGGTGGTTTCCCCCTAAAAGGGGTAAACCCTAGGTTTTGATGTAAAATTGTAGTATGAGAGGTGGAGTATATGATATTACTTCAAAGATAATAAGAGATGTCTTGTTTGATCCTTAAATGTCTTCTTTTATAGCCTTCAATGCTTGGCCCTCAAGTATCCTCTTCTTCTAGGGTTTATAATCCTTCCCTAACCATGTTTCCTTGCTTTAGAAGTCAGAAACGTGCCAAAACGGACCCCTTAGATTTCTACAGTCGGCATAGATGTTTCCCCACTAACAATGCTGATAGTTGGTTAAACGTTCTGCCACTAAATCCTCTACAATCGGCATAGATTGGTTGTTGATGAGCAATGCCGACTGTTAGTGTTATTTTCTGCCATAAAACTTGTTACAGTCGGCATAGTTGTGCTGCTAATGAGCAATACCGACTGTAGGTCCAATTCTCTTCCCTTTTTCGTTTCACAATCGGCATAGGTATGTTGCTTATGAGCAATGCCGACTGTTGAGCTGTTGGTGACCTTTTCTTCGTCTCGACTGTTTTGTCCATAACTTCTTTGTTCGAACTCGGAATGACCTCATTCTTTTTGCATTGGCTTCATCCTCTCGTTCTCTTCAAGATGGCATTAAGAACTCCTGGATTTCAATGAGTAGAAGTTTTCTTTGTCCCTTCTCCACTGGTAGACTTCAATTCCTTGTTCCTTTTAAGCACTTTTGTAGCTCATTTTTGGATGATTCATCTAATATAACACATAAGATAGAAAACAAGAGTAATAAAAAGTAATATTCAAGAACTATAGATAATAATAGTATGGATTTCACACTAGAAATATGTAAATTATGCACTTATCAGATACTAATCTTTTATCTACACACGAATCACAACAAGATCTTAATATAAGATGTATTTTTGTGAAAAACTCACGAACATGATTTTAATAGATAAAAGTTATACTCAATCGTGTTTGTAGTTTTCTATCAAATCTAGATTTGATCTGCGGTTTTTGAATGGCCTTATATATATCAAAATAGGAAGACCTTAGAATAGACATAAATTATAAACAACGAAAATACATATACAGGTTACGAAACTATCATTTTTTAAGATGGGAGAACCTATGCTTCACGAATCCCAAGTGAAGTCTTCCAAAGTCGAACCTTTGATCAAGAAGATCTTTAGGTCTTTAGGGGACAAATTTGCAACAAGATACATAGGAGTATAGGGATTAATTTTTCTATGTTGGTGATGTCTCCAATTTATAATGATCAGTCAAGGATCTTGCAACCCAAGTTAATTAATTCTCAATTGCTAAATCA
The DNA here is from genome assembly GCA_023531435.1 of Papaver californicum. Lineage (NCBI taxonomy): Eukaryota > Viridiplantae > Streptophyta > Magnoliopsida > Ranunculales > Papaveraceae > Papaver > Papaver californicum. Next base: position 2,774,987 of record JAJJMC010018473.1, on the reverse strand, counting down.
AAGTCGTTTATTAAGATACAAAAAAAATATTTCTTTGGAAAGAAATTGACTTGCAATGAGGTTTTTTCCATGGTTTGAAGTTGTAGAAAATTGTTATCTCAAGTTAATTCTATGAAAAGATGATAAGTGTATAATTCATATGACTTTAATGTCAAATCCATACTAATATTTGTTATAATTCTTGCATATTACTTGTTATTATGTTTGTTTTCTATCTTATTTTTTATATTAGGTGAATCATCCAAAATCAAAGAAATAACTAAAAAAGTGCTAAGGATATGGAGTCTACAAATAAAGACCACTTGGAATTTGTTCAAAACCCAAATTCTTCACCTCTTTAATAGAACTGAAAGAAGAAGCCAACGCAAAAATAATGAGGTCATTCCGACATCTGACGAAGAAGTTATGGGTAAAAGGAGATTTGAAGATTTGAGTCTACAGAGAGAGGTTCGGCTGATAATCATTCGGTACAAATAGTAGTCGAACCTGGAGCTTAACGATCAAGTTTTTCCATAAGTTTACAGAGATATGTTCGGATAGAAATTGATCCTATGGTACTAGCCGAACCTAAAAATGAGTTTTGAACAAAGTATTCAGGAGAATGCTCGGCTAATAAGTGAAACAAGGATAGTAGCCGAACTTTGAAGTGCGTTTTCGACGAAATACAAAGTGTCCAGAGAGAAGTTTGGCCAGTAAACCATTCCTAATTAGTAGCCGAACCTGACACCCATCTGGAGAAAAAATAATATGTCAGGTTTGGCTGGAAAAGTCCATACAGTTAGTAGCTGATATACATATTTTTATGTCTAAATTCTTCTCAATTCTCTGTATTACTAGTGCTCGATTGTGTACTTATTGGATTATTTTATGTGTTTGTAGGTACTTTTGAGAAATAAACATTTGTGAAAAAATTGGCTCAACAAGTGATAAAGGCACCCAGGATAGTTGATAAAGGCACCCTACTTCTGGATAGGGGTACCTCTCCTTTTTGGTTCAAAAAGAGAAAAATGGCGGGAAATAATTCTTTTGCGTGAAGAGTTCCTGATTTGGTTGAAATCGATTTTTATGGGATTTAAAGAGTTGTTGAACATCACAACATGAAAACAAGACTAATACACGTAAATTACAAGAGTTTAAAGATGGGAAAATGGGTGGAAATCCGTGTTACAGCCGGAAAAAGAATTATCATCTGATTTGGATTGATACGGGATTAAAGTTTGTTTTGGTTATTTTGGGTCCTTATCGAGTTAGGAGGAGTTGTTAGGGTTTACTAAACATATAAATAGCAAAGAGGAGGAAGAAAAATCAAGTGGGGAGGCTCAACAAGAAAATAGGAAAAAAAAAAAATTATTGCTGGTGAACTACATGTGAGGGACTGGACTGAAGAGGACAGGGAAAGAGGCCGTATAGGGTGTATATTTTGGATAAAAAACCAACATTTGGCCGGCTGAAGAACAGGGATAGAACAACGGTTCCTTAAACCCATCTGCAACGGATATCTTCGTGTTTGTAACATATATCTTCATCTACAATGGTTTCTTCAACCCATCTGCAATGAATATCTTATCATCTGTAACGTTTATCTTCAGCCGAAAACATTTTTCTTCTATAACAGTGAGAACAGTGGTTTGTAACGCCGTTACACCGTTGCGAACCATCTGTGTTATTATTTTTCATCTTTCAAACACTTTTTGAGCTATGTACCAATATTTTGAGGATGTTTTGAGAAAGATGAGCTAAACCCAACCACTGGGACAATGGAGGAAGCCATATTTCATGAATGAATGGTAATTAGTTAGATTCTTAATGACTTTTACATTGATTTTTAATTGATTTATTATTTTCTTAATTAGTTGTGATTTTGTTTGATGGTGTATGCTGGGACTTAAGATCTTTTGATGTTCCATGCTTGTGATTTACAGTTAATGTTTTAGAAATCTACTTTTGGCAAAGAAACAGAATCAATAAAAGAGCTATAATTGTTAAAGAATCATTGTAGAAATCAATCAAAAGTGATTTTGGTGGAATCGAAAGTTCCAGTTCTTCCTAATATTGTTAAAATCTTTTACTTATTTTCTAGTTTAAATCAAAATTAGGTCTGAAACGAATCTTCACAAGTCTCAGCGAACGAACTATTTTTACCACTTTTCTGAAACGATCAGTAGCCGAACCTGACACCATTTTGGGACACTTTTGACACGTTTTGACTCTATTTTGGAAAGAACGTAGGCCCAGAAGGATTCTATGCCATAGATATAATGATAATTGTATAAGAAGACTCCAAAGACATTAAAAAGACACCTTCTACACAACTTTACAGTCTTGGAGGAGGTCAACAACACAATGAGCAAAAGCTAGGGTTTGGAGCGGTTTCATCATCGTAATGAATTATCTTACTCTTATGTATGTAAAACATGGATGCTACTACATCCATGAGTAACTAAAACCCTAATTGATTGAGGATGAATTCTAAGTTCTAAGCATGATTTGATTTAATATATGAATCTATTTTGAGTTCTAAGCATGATTTGATTTGATTATTGTTTGCCTTTACTATAAAGAATATTTATGATTGATTAATTGATTGTTCTAGTTGTCCAACTAAATCAGTTTCTTGATCGATCCATTGCTAGTAAGGGTTAGGATATCCATAATTGTTGAATAACTCCTACACAAGTAGAGAACGTGAGACCTGACAGAGGGATTCTGTGGAGATATCACGTGTAGAAACAACACTAGACCTTGCGCTAAGAGTATAACTACTAGAATCAACCTATAAAGTAACAAAATATAAAGCATTTGACCAAATTATACTTAGAGTTCGCTACTTCTAGGTGGTTTAGACGAATAGAATCTGGTATTCGAGCGTTTCGATAGCCAGTGACCAAAGGAATTTTGGGGATATCATTGCTCTAGATGTTATCCTACGGTGGTAATAACTTATGATGAATGAAGAATAGATGAGTATACTAATTCAATAATTGCTTAGTAACGAAGAAGGATTCCTTGATCATATCTCTTTCCATTGCTTACAACTTAATTAATTTTAATTTCCTTGTCTACTTTCTTTAAAACCTAAAAGAAAACCTCATTGTGACATTTTGAACAACTAACACCTCGCTCTTCGTGGGAACGAACTTGACTCATATTATATTATTCTTTAATTAAGTGGATATAAGATCACTAATTTGATTGCACCCACGATACGCATCAAAAGAATTACTACCAAAGATAACTTTAAACTTTCAAGAAAAGAACTAGACTTTCCAACCAAATGAATTAGCTAAGAAATAAAAATTCGTAAGTGTATAGAAAGTTTACCTTGAAATCCATAGAAGAATGAATGATCACAAAGTAATTAGAGTTATGGACCGTCTTATTAATCTTTAGGTTCATGACCTACAATTGTCAAGTTCGTGAACCATAAGAGAGAAAATAAGGTACTAAAGCTTTGTAGGTTCGCAAAATCAAGGAAATAGGTTCACGAACTCAAAAATAAGTTACAGGAGCATAAACCTTTGTTAGGTTCAAGAACTTACCATATTAGTTTCGCAAACTCAAATTCTCTAAAGTCTCACGAGAATTATATTGCACTAGGTTGGCGAACTAACCTATAAAGGTTCGGGAACTCAAATAACGTTAAATATCAGGAGAAAATTTTCTTTTATAGGTTCGCGAACTCGCCTTAATAGGTCCGCAAACTCAAAAGATAAAAGGTCTCATAGAAATTCTCTATAATAGGCTCGCGAACTCACCGTATTAGATTCGCAAACTCAAAGAATTATTTGTCTTATATTTTGATTTCTACAAGCTATAGATTCATAAACTTAATACTTGGGTTTGTGAACTCAAGTGATTCAAAATCATTAGTAGTAAACGAAACCTTACAAACTCAAAAATGAATTTCCAAGCCTTTAGATTTTCATTAACACTTGTGCTTTTCTCTCAAGCTTAGTTTTGGGTTCTAGACAAGCAAGTGCTTGGAAACCGAAACATTACTACACTTAGCAAGAAGCTAATTTGTGATATGATCTTCTTTGAATATGATCACCTAATAAAGTCCTCGACTTTTGCTATGATAGATAGATAGATAGGTAGATGGAAACGAGTTCAAAAGGAATGACCGTTCTTCGTTACTTACCTCGATGAAGCTCTTCAAATTCGTGTCTTCGTGTGATATTTAATTTTTCATCTGTATTAAGTAACTTGGAAAATACTAAGACTCTACTACCTAATCTATTACAAACCGAAGCTAACTTTAGTAGGCTAAATCAAGAAATAGTTTTGGAAACTAAAATATGATAACATACTTGACATACCAAGGTATGTAGGTTTACATTCGCTTCCTCTAAGTTACATAAGCAGTGATTAATGACTTTAACATAACTTTTTTTTTTTAAGTTTTCCACAATGGGGATGGTATATTGAGTTGCAAACCAAGCAAAAAAATCAATATCTTTTGAGAAACATGTTTAATCTATATTATTTATGTAGAGAAATAGCATATTGATGCCTGCTTTGAAAGCATACTGACCCTAAAATTACACCAGGGCCTTTTCATCACAATTGGCTCAAGAGTTGCAAAAAATTTGTGCTTGGACGAGAGTAATTCAGAAATGAATGACCTCCTGGAAAGTTGTTGTCGGATGACCGCAGCGGTACCCATTGAAAAACCCACATTGTTAGATGTTCGCGGTGGCTAAGTGGGGACAGTATCAACGGAGGGTCGGATCATTATAGCTCCCCTATAAAGTTTCTCATCATCTTGTTCATCTCCTTTTCAACGGCCACTGGCATTTGAATGAGAGACATTAAGGAGACAACCAAACTTGCCAAAGCAATGTTGATGAGAACAATTCTGCCTGCTTTGTTGAGGAATTTTCTTCTCCGAGGAATAAGTTTTTCTCTTAAATTTGTCAAGAAAGACTTCTTATGTACTAGAGCGTTTGGTTGTAGCTCCTAGTGGCATAGCCAAATATCTCATTGGAATTTTAACTCTGCAGTTAGAATTTTTTCAATTCTAGAAATGAGTTGTTTACCCCTTCGCCCGAAAACCTTTGTGATAGACCCATAATCCAGGTCATTCTATTAGTATTACCCCGTTTTTCTTCACCCCAATTTTATCATGTTGTGGCACAATGTTCGAGTATCTTTTTGTTCACATTAGTTTTTCAAGTTGTCAATGAATTTTCACACATGGCACTTCTCATATACTGCATTACCATACACCACACATTATATACTAAATATCGCCATTGTGACCTATAAACGCTACAGAAATGATACCCATGGAAAAAATCATCTTAATTGAGAACATTACCGTATACGCATATAAAATATTTATTTTTAAAAAATTAAACTATTTTGAATTTATATAATTTTTAAGATAAAAAAAAAAAATATTTTAAATAAATATATTTTTTTTAAATATCCTTAGAATAATAAAATATTAACATGTATAATTGAGATATCTCTTAAAATATATCACTGATATTCAAAAACTAAATATATTATTTTAAGAGTTTATGTTACTGTGATTACTTAGTGTTCCAAAGGCCATTTTCATAATCATGAAATAACTGGATTTATAGTTAAATTTCTTTTACATGTGCTAAATATCAGACCTCTACTAATTTTCAAATTTGAGTAAATATTTAAAACAACGTTTTTTTTTGTCATTTACTCATTTAATTTAATATCCATATATATTTTTCAGAAAATTACCCCTTCAAATCAAAACAGATTTATATTATTGGAACAAAATTAAAGGAATGTATATGAGTTTGGATTTGTGATTGTAAAATAATAATCAAACCCAAATTATACTGGTTTAATAAGCATCAATTATTTAGTAAATGATTAATTTTGGCCGACAGCAGTCTAGCTCAAAAGAATATATACCAAACTTAAATGAATTCATTTATAATTGACAACATAATTCATGAAAGATTCCATGATTGGGACGATTAAAAGATTCTTAATTTATAGATTCTCTCCATAAAACAAATTTACACACACACATCAAACGAAACTTACTCAAATGTACGTCAAATGTAACACTTATTACTGTTTCAATCATATATACACATCGACGTTTTATAGTGTAACGAGTGATGCAAACCATATAGTTTTATGTTTCTTTCGAGATGAACGTGTTTAAAACAGCAATATTTTGAGATGTACTCCCTCCGTTTCAGGAAAAAAGTTACTTTTCCTATTTACACAATTGTTAAGGCAAGATGAGAGAGAATAACTTTTGTAATTTATTTTTAGATTTACCCTAACAAAAAGTTTAATATTATATATATCTTTATAATGAGAATAATAACATTTCTTAAAATAACAAGGGTAGTTTTGAAAGTTTGTTATATTAAAAATAAAAGTAACTTTTTTGTTGGAACAAAAATTTAAAGAGAAAATAACTTTTTTCCTGAAACAAATGGAGTATTATGTATGTTAAGCTTTTGAGGAAAAGTACGTGAAGGAATTTTTCATTTGGTATGAAAGGAAAAGAAGAATATTGATGTTAATAATTGCGGTGTATATACAACAAAAACTAAAAAGTGCAGTCACAATCTGTATAATTTCCTTCTAAATTAAACATCTGCATATGCACTTAGAAGATAACTCTCTACGCAACAGTACCTTATTAGAAAGATAACAATGAAATTAGTACAGAGTGAGTGGGGGAATATGGAGATTGAGGAAGTTGATTGAAATAGATAGCCATTTTGGTGGTAGGCACCAAAATAATTTAAGGAAGCTATTAAAAGAATCAGAAGCTAAATAAACTACTCCTTTCTCCTCTCTATAACTCGCCCTAGGAGTGGCGATATGATAATGCAAATGACCACTAATTAATGTCTATTGACTAATATTTCTGCACCCTAGTGGGCTAAATTGAGTGTATCTATATCTATACACTTTGTTTATTTGAGAACCAATAATCTTATCTTAAATGCACAAAAACAGAAGGGGACTAGCCTAGCCTAATTGGTATGTTGCTCAATTGAAATTTTGTGTTTTCTTTATGATAGAAGATATAATTGTTCGGTTTGTACAGAACAGAAGCTTTCTAACAACTAAATATATCTAGGTCATGCTAAAATGGGAAGTTATCAATACAAAGATAAGAAAAAAGAAAGTAAATAATCAATTTTGTTTGGTAAAAAGACTAGAACCAGAACAATGGAAGTGAATGTGAGTGTCTGGTGCTATAATTTAGACTTTAAAACTATTCCCCTATTCCTAAAAAAAAAAATACTATCACTTTATTTTTTATTTTTAAGTTAAAATAAAAAAATGATAATAAAATACAGCCCTAATAGTAATTGTTTTCTAAAACAGAGGTACTATTTAAAGCAGTGACGGATTTGTGAGAGGGCTAATCGGGATTAAAACCCAGGTCAATCCCTCAGATCCATTACCTAAAATTCATATTTTAAGAAGAAAAAAAATTCCTTTAAGGCTTAAGCCCAGGTCAAATTGAGATTTTAAACTCATCTGGGTTCGTGCCTGATTTAAATCTGCTAAAGGTTACAGATTGATTTGATTGTCTCACCGTAAAGCAATCAACCGTGTAAGGTAGACGTTCCTTGAACATATGTTATTTGCTCGCATCCATAACGTTGTTGACCGTCTGAGTATTTTCATTGGAAAATGGGTCTATTCCCCAAGATTGCCTAAAATATGGTTCTAGTAGACTTGTAAAAATTAGGGATGGGTGAAATGGACACACACAAAAAAAAGACAATTATGTCCCTCATTTTTATATTTATTTCTTTTTTATCCTTTCTCTCTCCAATTTAAAAACAAATCACAAAAACATTCATAACTATCAAAATACATATCCGATTTTAATAAACTTATATTTTTGGAAAGAATTTTAAATTATCTTCAAAACAAGATCCATTGTTGATAGTAAATTTAAAAGTTTTTTTTTCGAAAGAAAATAGCTAGGATGAAACTGGTTGCATCCTGAATCAAAATAAAAAAGAAAAAGTTATTCAAAAAATAGCTTGGATGAAACTGGATGCATCCTGTTTTAAACTAAGAAAATAAAAATATTTGAATAATAGCTAAGATGAAACTGGTTGCATTTTGGTTTAAAATAAAAATTGAAAAAAAATATTCAAAAATAGCAATGATGAATCTGGTTGCATCCTAACTTGAATTTGTTTTCATCCATGTTGATACTAGTATGAAACTAGTATCATCATGCTCAAAACATTCTCAAAAGATTAGTACATGGCTCAAAAGTGCTTGAGAAGAAGAAAATAAGCTAAAAATAATTAAACAAGAAATCTGTAACATTTTTCTGGTGTTACAGATTAACTGTCGCAATGAAACTGAAGATAAACGTTCTTGATTGGTTGAAGAAACCGTTATGGCTGAAGATAAACGTTGCAAAGCTGAAGATAAACGTTGTTGATTGGTTGAAGAAACTGTTGCAGCTGAAGATAAACGTTGCAAATCTAAAGATAAACGTTGCTGATTGGTTGAAGAAACCGTTGCAGCTGAAGATAAACGTTACAAACCTAAAGATAAACGTTGCTGATGGGTTGAAGAAACCGTTGCCTTTTCTCTGTTCTTCCCGTCTTCTTCAGCATCAGCAGCACAAAATTTTCCTGAATTGATTTTTTTCGCTTTGTTTAGCTTCATGAGCTCGACCCAACCTTACCCTTGATTACAGATCTCACATACATATATATCTGATTCTAATAATATCTTTGGTGAAGGGCCTGAAGAATCAGATGTTAAGGCAGTGCTGCAACAATTTAATGGATTCGTAACTGCATTCAGTCATACACCGTTTGCCTATAAAAAACCCCACACTCTCACTCCACTCTTACTTCATTCATCTCTATCAATCATCAACATCTCATTCACTACACACACCAGCATTAATAATATTCATCATGGCTATGGGAAGAGGCAGTGCTGCAACAGTTTCAGTTTTGATCCGCTGTCTATTGGTGATCCAAACTGAGATGGTTCAATCCATCACCTACACCATCGGTGGTGCTGGTGGTTGGACATTCAAGCAACAATGAAGGACTCGCCTGATGTTAAGGCATATAAAAAGCTTAAGTTAGTTTGTCGGGGGGAGGGTAGTAAACAAGGGTATTTTAGTACTTTGGATATAAAAAATTAGTTATAAAATTGGGTGAAATAGTCTATTTGGATATAAAAAAAGTATCTTAATTATCTTTGGGTATTCAAATAGTATCTACTTTTACTTGTCTCCTACACCCATAAAAATGAACCCAAGGATTATTTAATCAATTAACTATATTTTTATTTAATTTTTGATCATATATTTTTTATTTGCTGAATGGTAAATATCCTTGGAGTGAATGTCATTACCAAAAAATGACAGTCATACAAAAAAAATGCAAGCTTTCTATCTTTTTCTAAAGCAATCAATGAAACTGAGTCCTATTTGGGAAGTGACCACGTACGTATAAGTTAGATAGTAACGCGTCATGTAATGTAGGTGCATAGTGGTATCTATAGATAGATGACTACCATTCGTCCTATGCAAAAAGTCTGGTATTGAGAAAACTGGATGACCACTTTGTCTGGCAAGGGATAAAATTAAAACACACTCCCTCCGTTTCAGTAAAAGTGATAGTAACATTTTTACTGAAACGGAGGTAGCATTTCACAGAGTTATATTATTTTTGCTCTTTTTAATTATAAAGAATTTGATGTAAATAACCATAGAGTTCATGGGTTCTTACATTAAGATAAAGAATCATATAATAAACGAATGCAGGAGCTAACGTTTATGGTTCTTCATCTAACCGATCTAGGCAAATTAAGTTGGGCATTAAAAAAAGAAGATAAACTCAAATTGTTAGTATCATCGTCCAATAACTTTATCACAACACTACAACAATATTAACACAAAATCACGTCTTAAAAGAGGAAAAAATGACTCTTTGCCTTCTATCTGGATGATGATCCAGCATCCAAAGATTCCAGTCGTTCTCGAAAAAACGTTGACTTAATCACTTGGGTGCAATGTGTTGCCATATTTTTTACAAGCAAAAGCTATATAAAAAACTTGGACTGAATCACTTGGATGTAATAAGTAGTGTGTTGTCAAAGTGTGGATGGCGTTGTGAAGTTTTTGGATTTTCCCTACAAAGTACCAACAAGGCAACAACTGCTTTCTTGGCTCCACCACCACCATTTCTTATGAGTACCAGCAACTGTATACATGGCTCTACCGGTTACGACCACTTCTTCTTGCTTATGAGAGTACCAGCAACTGCATCAATGGCTCTAGTGGCGGAACCAAAAAAGTTTGGTTGGGGATAAATCCATATGATAAAAATAATAGTATCACTTTATAAAAATGCGCCCGAAGGACTCCCCAAATTTTTAGACGTTTTTGTTACTAAATTTATAGTATCTTTCATATATCACCACAAAATATGATACGTGTAAGTAAATTTTAATATCAATCACATCTATTACTAATATTTTTAAGACATTTTATAAGACTTATACAAAATCTAGGCTTATATCAGTATTTTTTAAAAATCTAAGGGGAGATAAATATGTAAAACCCCTAAAAAACTAAGGCTATATTTATAATTTGGGAATTGTCCTCCCTAGTCCCAACATAGCTCCGCCACTGATTGGCTCCACCAGTTACGACCACGTTTACAGCACAACATTGTACGTTAAAATTCAAGGACAACATATTATGTGATTTGCATGGCACGACATATCACGTTAGTTTAGTATGTCGTGATATGCCAGACTAATAGGCATATCGACATAGCACAACACGTTGTACGGATAAGCATGCGTCACAGTGCATCATGACACGCTAAGAAAACATGTCATAACCTGACAAAAACACTACACAATACGGTATAATTAATATACCATATTTCATGTATATTTCACAAAAAAATCTTTATTTTAACCAATTTTTGATATTTTATTTTCGATATATTTACTTATTTCTATAATAATATACATAATTTTTTAAAAAATAATAATAGACATAATAATATCTAAATATCTTTCCTTTGGAAAAACTTAAAATAAGTGTGTATGTAAAACATAGTACGGCACAATACGGTTATTTTTACGACACATCACACATCTAACACGACATGATACGACATGCCTGAATCTCTGGCACAACACAACAGGGCGCATAATATGTTAAACATGTGACTTCATGAGCTGAGTTGTACTGGGCCAACACAATTTTACACCCCTAGTCTTGAACTTCTTTTCTCTTCATTCAATATTTTTGGGCAACCCATGGTGGTCAACCACAAATTTTTCCTAACTCAATGAGTATGCACCGCTAACCTTAATTTTCTTGTTTATACACTTTTATATGTGATACAAAATCATGGAAAGGTACTTTCACACAAAAAGTAGGGTTTATAATCGGTTTCTTGATCTCATGTTTTCATACCTATCACTTCGTAAAGACATTTAGATTTAAGTTCAAACCTCTTTTGTATTCACGATTGTTCTCATATATGAAATTAGGAGGTAAATGGATGTATTTGTATGCGGATTGGGTATTATCTGCATCAGAATCTGAATATACTATATAAATTTCGAATACGATCTTCTAGTTTCGAAGCCATATCCAAATAATTATTCACATATCAAATACTATCTGATCCAAAATCATAAAAAATAAAATAAAAAAGTTTTTTGTATTTTTAAAAAAATTAATACTTCGTAAATTAAATAAAATTATGATAAAAAATGTTAATAATTTTTTAAAATAGAATTTTAATTAAGTTATGAAAAACAAAAGGAATATAAAAAGTGAGTGTGGATATACACTTTGTCAGTGTAAATTATACACAATATATGTATATGCCTAAAATTTTGGATAAAGAAAACTTTTTATTCAAATCCGTATTCGATTAGCTATATTTTCGGATAACTAGATATCAGAATGATGTTATATTGTTTGTTCTCATTTTAACAACTTATGGGTAGAACTATCTTGTTAAGTGGTCTACAAGTTGAGGATGCCCATGAACCCTTAATTAAACATACCATTTAGTCTTGGCCTAGGTCATGTGGGATTAAGGATCTTAATGTTTCACCATGTTTCCAAATCCAACCTCCTTGTAGGCCCACTTTATCGACATTCACAGATAAAACTCATCTCATTCAGCGATCTATAAGTTGAGGATGCCCATGAACCCTTTAACATCCCATTTATCTTGGCCTAGGCTATGTAGGACTAAGGATCCTAATATTCCACCATGTTTCCAAATCCGATGTCCTCCTCTCCTATCCTATCGTCATTAATCCAGCGATAACCATTTTTTATCTGGTGGCTTCACTAGACTACCAATATTTTTATGGTGAGTGTTAGATTGATGTTAGTGATGAATGTGATTCTGCCATCGAATTGGAATGATCAAGAAAACATGGTTAGAGAGTTTACTGCTGCCATGGGTATTTTTCTAGAGAGTGTTATGTGATAGAAAGAAGACATGGAAAGAAGGAAATGGGTGTTGTGATTTTGTGCAAGGAGATGGTTGTCTGTCGTACAATGAAGAAGAGATATTGCTGCCGATAATAACCATGGAGATGACGTTGTTGTTGCTTTTCCGAGGTGATATAGAATTGTGAGGATTGTGGTACATTAAGTGAAATTGTTATTGTTGTTGTTCGATGGGTGTTTCTGTTTGAAGTTACCTGTCAGTTTATTGGAACTGACGTGCTTACATGTTGAATGTGTTGAATTAGCTTGTCAGTTTTACGGAGACGACAAGCTTAGTTAATTCCATGGTTGAATAGCTTGTTATTTCTGCAAGACTGGCAGGATTAGCAAGTGAAAATGGGCTTAATGGACTATGGTCCTATTTTTATTGGGTTGAGGTTGGCATACTAGTAGGATTTATCATATATTAGTTGGAAATATATTCTTATATTCTATTATAAAACTGTTTGTTAATAATATCAAAACGATATAAATAATATTCTGTTTTTGGAACTGGTATTGATGAAAATATCTTTGAGAATTTCCAAAAATAAGTTTCTTGGTTTCTTTGGTCATAAAAGTATAAATAATGGAGCTTGTATTCTTGCAAAATCATCCTGGCTCACACTTTTATATGATATTGTCGTTAACTCAACATAGTGACGAGTAAGTTCGATTTGGTTCTGAACGAAATTGTTTATGCATCAAAATATTCTTTTGGGATCAAGAAGCACTAGAAGTAATATTGTTGGGAAACTAGATCGTTATTAGTTTTTGTTGATTATTACTTTCTATTGAACTAACTCTTATAGTTATCTTATAGATAAGTTTTGTTTATTCTATGTCATTCTCTTTTGATATAAAGACACTCAAGAACTTTGAATATTTGACTATCACAGATCTAAGTGAATCTGGATTTGTGTGATAGATCTATTAATCTGTCTTTATTACCAGACCCTGTTTTGTATGACAGATCAATATAGGAATCAAGTTGTTTGCAGGTTCTTACTTTGAAGATTAATTAAAGATTAAATACGTTGTAGATTTGAAGATTTTAGTTTTTTATTTTATTTTGGTGTGATTTTTTTTTGACTTGATTCTATGGGATTTACAAGATGTTTATTTAGATAAACATAAGTCTTGTGAGATCTACAAGTTGTTTGTGATTTTATCATAAAACGTAAACCTTGTACTTAAGATTGCTTATTTCGGTAATCAATGCCTTGATTGATCTCTTAAATAATGAGTTTTCGATTTGGTATAATCATTGGATTACAAATCTTAAACGGAAGATCCTTGACTTAACTTATCATATACTTTCGGGATTTGATCAAAAGTCGAGTTGGTTAAATAAGTTTATCTTTTACTGTTTGGAATACGATTCGAAAGAAACTTTTCTTTCCAGTTGGAAGATTGGTAGAAGAAATTGATAATCATTAAGGAGATCTACTAGATATACCCTTACAAAAGAATATGTGTTCTTTTAGGAGATCTAGTATCCAACATCTATACAGGATAGAAGTTCTGCTAGATGTTTCACAAATATTAGAATATTTTTGTTGAGTAACTAGGGATTACTCTATTCGGTCTCAACTAGACGAGGTTGTGTTGTAGGAAATAATGTAATGACTTAATTCATCGAGTATTCAATCTGGACTACTGTTTTAGGGTGAAAACAAATGTACTGCAAAAGAGTACATTCTATAGATTCGAGAGATCAAAATCGAACGTGACGATCCTAAACCGAGAAATGGGCATACACGTCCTGCTTCGGTCACAAAGGTGGAAATGATGGATTGATCTTAGAGGATGGAAGCAAATAAGGGTTAGAAATCATAGTTTGATGTGATGGTGATGGTGTGTAGTTGAAGACTGAATGTAGGATTGTAGAGTGGATCATCTCTGTGATAGATCTCTTGTTATACTCTTAATTCCCTTCATTCCTTGTTTTGAATAAATGAAGCCATCTATTTTATAGTCTTATCGTGAACACACTGATTTCTCATAAGTGGTGTAAGTTACGAAAGGATGGAGAAGTGATGATCGTGGAGATTATAATGGAGTCATGTCCAATAAATCAGGAGGATTATATGACCACTACTCCTCATCCTCTCAACTGCTCTTAACCGTCCTACTACTTATTACCTTTTTGTAGTGGATGTGTTGTCACATCGCACGTTGTTGTAGACTGCAAGATCAATACCTCAATGAGAATTCCACATGTATTTTATTGATATCTCGTAGAAAATAGTGGAGTCATGGACTGCCATGATTTTAGTTAAGTCAAGTCAAGTCAATAACTTGCTAAATTAGTTAGGCAAACAGCTCAATTCACTAAGTTGTTTAAGTAGACTTGCCAATGTCGAGTTTAATAAAAATAGTAAGTTTAATAGTCATTACTAGCTTGAAAGTAATATGGCGTAAATTTGGAAGTGTTTTGAAGTCAAGGTTATGCAAGAGTTCTCAATGACCAGGCATGGTAGAATTGATTTAAAACATGCTTAAGATAAGTGTGGCGCTAGCAATAGGCTAGAGCCAAAAAAATTTAGAATTTAGGACAAGACGCGTCTCTTGGAGCGCCTGAAGAGTGGTTGGTCAAACAAGCCTAGTTGTTGCACATTTACGCTGGCCAAGGTCATGGCACGTCCTGGAGGGTTGACCTGTTGAGATTTGAGCGTGTCCTCAGGGCTCGACCATTGAGATGCGACGTTTCATTGAGGATCGGTCATTAAAACTAGGTTGCGTTCTTGAGGATCAATCATCAAATTTGATATGTGTCTTCAAGAACAGGGCGTTAAGCTATGATGCGTCTTCAAAGATCATGCATCATCTGTTCCTAGGGTGGATATAACTTATTTCTTACTGCATTGTGGTAGTAAATTGATATTAATACGCATTCGAGACAAGTTCAAGGAATTCATCCATGGAAGTTGTGCGACTTGAGACTAGTTCGATATGGCGTAAATATTATATGTATTAAGAGAGACTACAGGATCAATATAAAACGCATGTTTTCATTTGTAGAGACTGTATTCATAATTCTCTTGCAGAAAATAAGTAGAAATACAGTGTTTCATATTTTGATACAAAGCTATAAATATGCGCGGATGTTTCTGCTGCAGGACATATGAGCGATTTTACAGTTCTAACCCTTTTTTAAAAATCCACCATCAACGTTAAGTCCCCTGCTTAGAGAGGAACAGTAATGTTCGCAATAAGCACTAGATGGTGACAATATACTCATTTTCATGGCATTTTCCTTTACACTAGGAACCACACTTTCATCTTCTTTAGTGTGGCTTTACTTATTTTCATGTAAAAATATCTTTATTTGATAAAAAAAAAGTTAGTTATGATAATTGTGAAATAATTGTATTTAGCAATAATAATAATAACAATAATAATAAGCATGCAGTACTGACTGCCCTCACAGTTGACAAGCATGTAGTACTGACTGCCATCAAAGGCTTCCCCAAAGGGACATCTTGTGGGAGAGATGGCCTCAGAGCACAACATTTGTTGGATGTTTTGTGTGGCCCTGCTGCTGCTGTGGAAGATGAACTACTTACTTTTATAACAGGAGTAGTCAATTTGTGGCTAGCAGGGGAGTGCCCAGCAGAGATTGGTGAATACATAGCCAGTGCTCCTATGACACCCTTGCTCAAACCAGATGGAGGGGTAAGGCCTATTGTTGTGGGTACAATTTGGAAAAGGTTGTGCTCAAAGCTGGTTGCCTCTGCAGTTTGCAAAGAGATGTCAACTTACCTTGGGGACCTCCAGTTTGGTGTGGGAGTTCAGTGTGGAGGTGAAGCTATTCTACACTCAGCCAACAGGATCTTGGAGCTACAAGGAAACTCTCTCACCAAATGCATGTTACTGGTGGACTTCAGGAATGCTTTCAATATGTTAGACAAGTCTGCCATGATCAAGGAGGTCAGAGGGTGGAGTTTTGCTATGCTAACCCAGCCAGGTTGTACAACAATGACAACATCCTAATGTCGGCTCAAGGGGTCCAACAAGGTGACCCACTAGGCCCTCTCCTCTTTGCTTTGACCCTGCACCTTCTAATCAGCAGCATAGCCACAGAGTGTACCTTGGATCTAAAGCCTGGTACCTAGATGAAAGCACTGTGGAAGGTGACACCCTGGAGGTTGCCAAAGCCCTGAACATCATTCAAGCCGAAGGCCACAAGAGAGGGCTACACCTAAATATCACAAAAACAGAATTGTTCTGGCCAACAGTGGACCCCAGAAGCCTGGTGGTAGGGACCTTCCCTGAAGACATCAGCAGGCCATAGAGATGAGTGAAGCTTTTAGGGGGACCCGTAAGCCTAGATTCAAAATTCAGTAGTGATTTTGTGCAGGGCAGAGTTGAGAAAACTTTATAGCTCATGGAAACACTAAAGAAGTTACAGGATCCACAAAGTGAGCTCTTCCTTCTGCGTAGCTGTGCAGGAATCTCCAAGCTTTACTTCACATTAAGGACCACAAGCCCATAGGCCATCAAACACCCAGCAGCCCATATGACATACACCTCCAGCAGTTTCTCAGACATTTAGTCACAGGAGACAAGGCTGGGTTTGGGCCTTTACTGTGGAGGCTAGCTACCCTACCAATGAAAGAAGGAGTCTACACCATGGAGGACACAAGCCAATACAGTTACCTAGCATCATGTTTCCAGACCATGCGGTTGCAGAACTCTATACTTAGATCCCCTGGAGACACAACCACACACCATAGTTACCAGCTCGCATTGACCAACTTCATTCAGGTCTGTGGCTTGGCCTCTTCTTACAACATCCAAGCTATTGACCTGCACTCATTGGCAGTTCTATACTTCGATGCGGTGAAGAAGTCCATCCCCAACAGTTTCTCGATGACTGAACGAGACGACATCCTATGGCAGTGCTCCAAAATTAGCCATGCCCAAGACTTCCTCAAGGCAGTCCTCATAGCTGGGCTTGATATGGACATAATTTATACATATTTACCGCTTAATTTATATTTTCTAGTGCTTGAATTTTTTACTAATAATATATTTTTATTATTTTATTAGGTGAAATGCGTAAAACCCGACGTTATAATTATATGGGCTAAATGGACCAAATTTGCTGCTTGACTTATGCTTGGGTCATGTTGGACCTTATATGGTGTACCAAAAGCAGTTGATCAGCGTACGAAACAGAGAAATGGTTTAATCATGGGCAGCCATACTAATCCTTTTGTCAACTCCCAAGTTATAACATACGTTGACAGAAAGAAGATGTGGTGGTTGCTTTTGAAAGTAGGTCTTTAATATGACCAGTAAATAGACAGAGTACCTGACAGCATATGACGTATGTGCACGTGATCGGAGTAGAAAGAGGAGAGTGATTAAAGAAGTACGGCTGAGTGAAAAGAACGGCTGATGAGAGCTTCCTTTTTCAGGTTTTGAGAGTAGGTATAAAAAGAGTTGAAAGTGACGTGAGACAAGAAAAGAAAATAGGAAATAGAAGGGTGATTGGAGACACGTGAAGAAGAAAGAGGTGTGAAATTTTTTTGAAAAGCACAGAGAAAAGAGGGGGCTAGAGTTCGGTCAAAGAAGGTTACTGTATAGGCTATGAAAGTGAGAAGGTTAGTGTGGGACATTCCCACGTGCGATTGGTTATAAAAGAGAGAATTGAGTACGGTTTGGGGGTTCTTCTTTTAGCTTTTCTAGGAGACTACTTTTTAGTTTTTCTTTTTAGGTTTAGTAGAGGAGATACAGAGGGAAGAGGTACAGTAGAGGAGTTAAGCTGCGTCAGGAAGGGGGCGGAAGGTGATTGGAAGGGGAAGAAATAGGGTGCATATTTTTGGATTTGAGGCGCAGAGAAGGTCTGACGCATGAAAAGGGGAGAGAAAATAAACAGGAGAATAAAAGCCAACGCCAGATTTTGGGTTTAATTTTCTCCCTTTATACTCTTCTTAATTATTTTTATGGATTTTGAGATATTAATTGCAGTATTGTCCCCGCTCCATGTGGGTTCGACCCGTACTTGTCGTTGTCTGCATTGTAGAATCCGTGCGATTGTGGTTTATTTATATAGGTATTTTAAAAGCCTATCAGGGATCAACCAGGAAATTGGGACGAGGCAATTCTGGTCCGTACTTAGCTACAAGCTTGGGATACCCATGTTTGTAGAGCGCAGTTTATGTCCCAGTTGCGGAAGAGGTATGGACGTCTTCGGGGACCACGCCTTGCACTGTGCTAGCGAGGTGGGCTTAAAGTTCAAACACGACCTGGTCCGGGACGTACTCGCGGACATGTGCTACAGAGCTGGAGTGTCAGCGCGTAAAGAGGTCAAGTTGGGCTTCCTATCAGACGACGATAGTTCCTTAAGGCCCACGGACATCCTAGTATACAACTGGGAGAATAGTCGCGAGTTCTGCCTTGACGTCACTGGGTGTCCCCCTTCACGGGAGGGGGGAGAGCAGCTTTCTCGCCAGGCTTAGCCATTTCGAACGCCATAACCCGGAAACAAAGCAAATACCTTGACAAATGCGTCGCTCACGGATATGGGCTCGGAGTGCTAGCATTCACAACCCTAGGCGAATTAGGAGAGGACATGGTAGTCTTTGTAAAGAGGTTGCAGAATTGTTTTTCGAGTTTTGATTATAATTATAAAATCGGCAACTCTCTTTTCTTTAAATTAGGTCTCATTATCCAAAAAGAGGTGGGTGCCCAGCTTGTGGCTAGGCTTCTCACTTTATCTATGTAGCTCACCTTTTTTTATCAAATACAAATCGTTTTATAATAATAATAATGGAGAAAGGGGGAGGAGATAGAATCTCCCATAGAGGCGACTTTGGAGGCGCCGTTAATGGAGTTTCAGATGTGGGAAAGCGGGAATCAATCGATTCAAACGTGTTGGCGGGAGTTACTTCAATTAATTCAGCTGCTACACGGTTTTTACGGAGCTCTTTTAATGTGGGTGAGCGGGAATCAATCAATTTGAAAGTGGTGGCGGGAGCTTCAGATCCTGTTCATTTTTAGATGATGGGTTTGTTGGCTGTTCAAGGTATTACGCACCCAACTTCTCCCTTTGCCTCCTCTTTTAGTATAGTTTGTCAATTTAGGTTTAGATTTATTTTGGTAAATATTGTCATAGAGTTTATAGTCTTTTCTAGGGTTCTTGAAGAAATTGGTCACATTTGTGTGATTGGGTTTAGAGTCTTTTCTAGGGTTGTTATAGAAATTGGACTCTTTTTTAAAATTGGGTGTACATATTGGCCCTTTGTTGCTTTGGTTAGCTTTCGGTCCTATAAAATTTTGATTTCTTCTCGCATTTACTTTGTATAATCCCTAGAATTAGGGCATCATCTGTGTCTTCTAGCACATCATAGAATGGGGAGGGGGCCTTGCTTGAAACCCTATTCCACTTCCCCTTTAAAAATCATGATGGTTGGGTGGGGTGCAGAGGGCTAAGTAGAACAGGGTTTTACAGACATTTACAGGACAAACATTTTCCAACCAAGGATGTTATGCGGATATGCAAGGAGAGGATTGGATTGGATATTTCTGTGTACAGTGCTTGGGAGTCAGTCTTTTCCCAACTGCAGATGTGGTTGTGTTCAGATTGCATGCGCATTTATTCTTGGAAAAGGCCATGTAGGCAGCACAAAGACATCATTGTCAGTCCATACAGTGGTTCTTCATCAGACTGTCTAGTGCACGGCATTATCAAACCCAACCCCCCTAGTTCTGTGCCCTTGGCTCCAGTGGATTTTGTGGCCTCCGATGCATTGGATGTGGACCTGCTCCATTGGGTCTAGCAACAGAAGATCCCCACAGTTGCTAGCATACCCCCTCAGTGTAGGCTCCAATTCTCCAGAGCTCTTAAAGCATCCTTGGACAGGATCTTGGCCAACCCTTTGGAGCTATCAGCCTGGCTACATTTGCTCTTGATGCCAGTTTGCACTTTGAACTTGTATACACCTAAGTGTTCCATGGAGGAGAGGTCGTGGACCAGAAAGAAGTTACAGACTGCTAGCATTAACCAAGCCTTTCTCAAATTGAACGAAGCTAATGGGTGCCTTAACTTAGTGCACACCCTTTTGGAGATGCCTAAACAGCCTCAAAGGAGCCAGCACATCAACAAAGGTAACAAGAGCCCTAACCTGGTAGCCTGCAGAAAGAAATTGGGTTATGGCCAATACACAACTGCGATAAAGGTTCTTGCTTCAAGTGGTATTGCACCTTGCTCTCCAACCACTCTCTCTGAGTTGAGCCATAAGAACCCAGATGCTCAACTTCCTTGCATTCCTGAAGGCACTGTCAGTGCTGAGGTTCTTAGTGTGGACAAGGCAACAGTCTTGAGTGCAATCAAAGGGTTTCCCAAAGGGACATCATGTGGTAGAGATGGGCTGAGGGCACAACATCTTTTGGATGCCCTCAGTGGTCCTGTTGTTGCTGTTGCAAATGACCTTCTTTCATCCATGACAGGTGTAGTCAATTTGTGCCTTGCTGGTAGATGTCCTACTGTATTGGGGGATTACATTGTAAGTGCACCTCTGACTCCGCTACTCAAACCTGGTGGGGGTATTAGGCCAATATCAGTGGGTACCATTTGGAGAAGGCTCTGTTCCAAACTTACAGCCTCAGGGGTCAGTAAGGACATGGCCACTTATTTCGGGGACTACCAATTTGGAGCGGGAGTCCAGTGTGGCGGAGAAGGTATCCTACATTCAGCAAATAGGTTGTTGGAGATGCAAGGTAACTTCACAACTAAGTGTATGCTCTTGATTGAATTTAACAATGCATTTAATTTGGTGGATAGATCATCCATAATTGAGGAAGTTAGGGGCAGATGTCCTTGCATCTCCAAGTGGGTGGAGTTCTATTACGCAAAGCGTGCTAAGCTCTACTACAATGACAATGTCCTCTTGTCTTCTCAGGGAGTTCAACAGAGTGACCCATTGGGTCCTTTACTTTTTTCCCTGACTTTACATCCCCTAATACTCATAATTGCTTCAGAATGTACCATGGATATGCATGCCTGGTACCTGGATGATGGGACCATTGTGGGTGACACCTTGGAGGTGGCTAAAGCTATGCACATTATCCAAGATGAAGGCAGCAGTAGAGGTTTGTCCCTCAACATTAACAAGACAGAGATATTTTGGCCTAACACAGACCCCAGGAGTTTCCATGTTGGTGTTTTCCCAACAAGCATCAGTAGGCCAGCCAAAGGAGTGAAGTTGATCGGTAGTCCTGTCAGCTTGGATGCTAGTTTCTGCAATGATGTGGTCCAACACATGGTGAATAAGACTCTTCAACTTATGGAGTCCTTGAATCTCCTGCAAGACCCTCAGAGTGAATTGCTCCTTCTTAGAAATTGTGCAGGGGTATCTCGTTTGTACTTCACCTTGAGGACTACTAGCCCTTCAGTTCTACACCAGGATGCTGAGCAATATGACCTGCACGTTAGCCAGTTCCTTAGGCATTTGGTTACTGGTGATGGAGCTGGATTTGGTCCTTACCAGTTGCGCATAGCTACACTACCCATAAAGGATGGGGGTCTGGGAGTGTACACCATGACGGACTCCAGCAGGTACTGTTACCTAGCTTCTTGTATACAGACAACTCAGGTGCAGAACTCCATCCTTAAGGTGCCCAGTGACACTGAACTTCACCAGAGTTTCCACCAAACTCTGACTAGCTTCTGTCAGGTTTGTGGCTTGGCCCCTTCTTCTTTCAGTATTAAAGCAACTGCCCCACGTACCATGCATGCCTTGGAAGTGTTGTACTTTGATATGGTGAAGAAGAATATCCCCAACTACTTCTAACAAACTACAAGAGACTGCATATTTTGGCAGTGTAACAAAATGGCCCATGCCCAAGACTACCTCAAGGCCATCCCCATCGCTGGGCTACACCAAGCAGTTGGGCCACGCCAGTTTAGGGCCATACTTAGCTACAGGTTGGGCATACCAATTTTTGTTGGGGACAGCCCTTGTTCCTCTTGTGGTAGGGCAATGGACGCTTATGGTGATCATGCCTTACATTGTGCTAGCGAGGTGGGCCTAAAATACAGGCATGATCTTGTTAGGGATGTAGTTGCGGACATGTGTTTTAATGCCGGTTTCCCTGCCCGAAAGGAAGTTAAGCTGGGCTTTTTAGACGACAACACAAACTCACCGAGGCCCGCTGATATACTTGTTTATAACTGGGAGGAAGGCTGAGATGTGTGCTTTGATGTTACAGGGGTTTCCCCTTTTTCCGGCAGCGAGAGAGTTGCTTTTACACCAGGGAATGTTATCTTCAATGTCGTTACCCTCAAGCGAAACAAATATTTGGTGAAATGCAATGACCATGGATACGGCTTAGGTGTGTTTACTTTTACGACCCTAGGCGAGCTGGAAGAGGATACAGTGGTCTTTATGACAAGGCTGCAGAATTGCATGGCTAATCATGATTACAATTACAAAATTGGCAATTCTCTTTTCTTTAGACTAGGAATTTCTATTCAAAAAGGTGTAGGAGCTCAGCTGGTGGCTAGGCTACCTACCAACTCAATGTAACTGCTTTTCTCCTTTTAATGAAAGTTATTTGATAATAATAATAATAATAATAATAACAATAACAATAATAATACTCCCTCCATCCTAATTTAGTTTTTATATTAAGGTTTTATTTTTTTTCTAATTTACTTGCCATAATTCATATTTTTTTATATCTTTCCTGATTTATCCCTAACTTGGAAACAGTTCCTAACTTAGAGAAGTGTGTAGGTTCAACTTTCTAAACACCACTCTTAAACACTCTATTTAAACATTTTTATTCTCAAATTCAGTTTTCTCTCTATTACAACTAAAATAAACTAGGTACTAAAAACTAGGAATTTAAAACCTAAGAAAATAGATACAAATATAGGGCATTTGTGGAAACAAAAATATTCTCTATGTTTTCTTAATATTTGTGCAAAACACAAATATAACAACTAAATTAAGACGGATAGATTAATAATAATAATAATAATAATAATAAACAACTTGTAGCTAGCTCAGCTGGCCATCCACGTTCCTCAAAAGGTTTGATGCGTTCTAGGAGGTCCCAGGTTTGATGCGTTCTAGGAGGTCCCAGGTTTGAGTCCCCGATGGCGCAATACTACAGAATTTGACATGAGGAACCAGCCAAGGGAGCCAAAGCGGATAGGGGGGATGATTATGTCGCAAGGGAGGCAAGCTAACTCTACCTTACATGTCAAATTCTGCAGTATTGCGCCATCGGGGACTCGAACCTGGGACCTCCTGGAGCGCATCAAACCTGTAGGGAATGAGGATGACCAGCTGAGTTAGCTACTCGTTGTTATTTATTTATTTATTTATTTATTTATTTATTTATTTTATCATAAAGCCACTTTATTAAGGAGAATCAGTTTACAAAAATTGGTAGGTAGCCTAGCAACAAGCTGGGCTCCAACACCTTTTTGAATTGCAAGACCTAATCTATGGAAAAGAAAGCTTCCAATCCTAGCATTGACATCTTGGTTAGATAGACAATTGTTTAGCCTCTTTATAGACAAACATCTTTATAGCCTCCTGGAACGCATCAAACCTGTGAGGAACGGGGATGACCAGCTGAGCTAGCTACTTGTTGTTATTATTATTATTATTATTAGATAAAGAGTATTTTTACAAGAAACTAGTTAGAAGCCTAACAAGCTAAGCTCCAACAGTGTATTACATTAGTAAAACAGGTTGTCGTGTTAGCCTACCAGCGAGCCTCATGAGGAACCAGCCAAGGGAGCCGGAGCGGATAAGGGGACTGATTATGTTGCAAGGGGAGCAAGCTAACTCTACCTTCCATGTCAAATTATGCAGTATTGCGTCATCGGGGACTCAAACATGGGACCTCCTGGAGCGCATCAAACCTTTTGAGGAACGGGGATGACCACATCAAAGTATTGAGCTGCCAGAAAGTGCATAGGGCGCGGGGCAGCGACTTGGATGTTGGCACAAGATAGAGGGATCTTACAGACTTGTGTGAACCTGGCTTGAGCCTGTTGGAAGCTAAGGAGCTGGTCCGCATCACTGTGGGTATGAAGGATGATGTTCTGCAGCTGCTGTGTTTGTATTCAGGAGGCTAGGAAGCAGTAGTGGCATGCGTCTCCAATGGTATAAACACCTAAGCCACCATCCTCCATTGGAAATGTAGCTAGACGCATCTGAGTAGGACCAAATCCAGCCCCATCACCAGTCACTATGTGTCTGAGACATTGCATGAGGTGGTGGTCAAAATGAGCAGCTGGGGCCTGGAGGGCTTGAAGGTTTGTGGTTTTCAGGGTAAAGAACAGTCTGGATACCCAGGCACAATTTCTCAACAACAAGAGCTCACTCTGTGGGTCCTGCAAAGCCTTCAAAGACTTCATAAGATGGCATGTCTTTCCACTCTTCCCTGCACGATGTCTCTGCAGAAGCTTGAATTTAAGCTGACTGGTCCTCCTAGTAGCTTAACACCCTGAGTTGGTCTTCTGATGCCTGCAGGGAAGATACCCTCCTTCAAAACTCTGGGATCAATCACTGGCCAGAAGAGCTCTGTCTTGCTGATGTTGAGAAAAATCCCTCTACTGGTGCCTTCTCTCTAGATGATTTGCAAGGCTTTGGAAACCTCCAAAGAATCACATGCAATTGTGCCATCGTCTAAATACCATGCATTCATCGCAAGGGAGTACTCAGATGCTATCTGAGAGATGAGGGGATGCAGGGTTAGAGCAAAAAGCAATGGTCCAAGGGGATCCCCTTGTTGCACTCCCTGAGCAGAAAGGAGAATGTGATCCTGGTAGTATAATTTTGCTGGATTTACATAGCAAAATTCTACCCATCTGGAGATGCTTGGGAATTTTCTCCTCACCTCATGAAGCATCACAGTTTTGTCCAACATGTTGAAAGCATTGCTAAAAGTCTATCAACAGCATACTCATGGTCTGGCAACTCCTATGTAACTCCAGAAGTTTGTTAGCTGAGTGGAGGATGGCTTCTCCCCCCACACTGGACGCCCACTCCAAACTGATAATCACCTAGGTAAGGTGCCAATTCCTTACTCACCGCTGCTGCTGCTAGTTTGGAACACATCCTCCTCCAAATAGTCCCTAAATATATTGGCCTTATACCTCCTCCGGTCTTGAGAAGAAGGGTCAAGGGAACACTAGCCACATATGCACCCAACATGGGGGGACATTTTCCAGCAATCCACAAGTTAACCACACATGTTAATGGGATGATCAACTCCTCTGCAACAGCGGAAGCAGGTTCACTTAAGGCATCTAATAAGTGTTGTGCCCTGAGGCAATCCCTACCACAAGAGGTACCCTTAGGGAATCCTTTAATAGCATTTAAGACAGATTCCTTGTCCACACATAGTGCATCTGCTTGGATGTGACCCTCTGGGATGCCTGGTGATGGGAGAATGGGGTGTTTGTTCCTCAGTTCATCTAGAGTTGCTAGAGAGCTTGGTGCAAGACCATTAGAGGACAAGACTTTAATTGTTGTCGTGTATTGACCATAACTTAATTTCCTCTTACAAGCAGAGAGGTTTGAGCCACCCTTGTTCATTTTAGGTGCCTTGCTCCTTTGTGTGTTTGGTAGCCCCAAAAGGTTGTGCACTAAGCTTTAACACCCAACTTCATTCCATTGCTGTAAGGCTTGGTTAATGCTGGATGCTTGGAGCTTCTTTCTTGTGCCAGACCTCTCCTCCCTAGAGCTCCTAGGATTGTACAAGCCAAGAGTGCAAATGGGAAATAGCAACAAATGCACCCACGCTGCCAAGTCTGTAGGATTAGCTATGACTTTCTCCAAAGTGGACTTGAGGGTCCTAGAAAAGCTCAACCTACACTGTTGTGGAATGCTAGCCACTGTAGGCACATTCCTCATGAATAGCATGTTAAGCATATCCGAAGGGGAACTGGCTGGAACAACAGGCTCTGCCGGAGCAACTATGTCTGGGGCAATGAGTGGTTTGTAAATCCCATAAATCAAGAACTCTGTCGTCAGACCATTGAGTGGCTTGGGTATAAAGTCAGCGTGGTTGCGGCAGGGTCTCTTCCAATAATAAGTGTGCATACATAACGAACACAGCCACATTTCCAGACTTGCCAGGACCTGTTCCCATGCTGTGTACACTGCCAGATCTGCGTTAATTTTGTTTCTGCATGAGGACCTGGCTTCCTCTGAAGGCATATGCCTGTCTTGAAGATGCCTAATGAAGCCAGACCTGCTGAAACCTCTGCTTCCCACCCTATCTGTGCACCCATCAAACCCTTTAAAAGGACAATGAAAGCAAGATTCACCTTGGGATCCCTCTACTACATTGCCTGATAAGCCCATGGATGATCTAGTGGTGGTTGGCATTGTGGCAGGGACTGACTTATAGCTGCTCAGGAAGTGAATATGAACTGGAATGAACAGAAATTGTAGCTCTGGAATGGACTCAGGCACCACAATGAAGGGGCCTAAACTAAGAGTAGAAACTGGACACCACAGACATGTCCTGTAGCTATTCGAGAGGTGAAGTGTGACAGGGACTGACTTATAGCTGTTCAGGAATTGAATGTGAACTGGAATGAACAGGAACTGTAACTCTGGAATGGACTCAGGCAACACAATGCAGGAGCCTAAACTAAGAGTTGAAACTGGACACCACAGACATTTCATGTAGCTAGTCGAGAGGTGAAGTGGAATTGAAATGAGCAGGGAATGTGTCTGGACCCCAACCACCAGAATGCTGATGCGTATACTAGTTGAGCTAAAATTGAAGAGAAAATGAAGATGAACTGAAAAATGACCGGAAATGTGTCTCTGGAAGGGACACAGACAACCAAGTGCAATTGCCTAAACTTGACAACCACAGGGTATTCCTGGAGCTAATCAAGAAATGAAATGGAGATGGAATGAGCCATACAGGGATCACAAACACCACCCAAATGATGTTGCCTGAACTGAATTTACACCACAAAGCAATTCTGAAGCTAGCCGAAAAATGGGGTGGAGTTAAAATGAGCCAAGAAGGGGTCACCAACACCACCCAAATGTTGTTGCTTGAACTGAATTTACACCACAAAGCAATTCTGAAGCTAGCCGGAAAATGGGATGGAGTTGAAATGACCCAAGAAGGGGTCACCAACACTAAGATGCAGAAGTTTAACCCAGATGTAGAAATTGAAACCTAGAGCTAAAGAAAGATGAAATTAACCTGAATTGAAACGTGAAAGTGCTTCTGTATGGAACACAAACACCAAACTGCAAATGCTAAACTTGAATTTACATACTAAAAACCGAAACGAAAGAAACCTAGATGTGGAATCTCCTGAGATGCAAGTATGTACAGCGGTGGTAAAAGATGTATGATGTCTAACAGGGAGAGAATAGCCTGAAGCAAAGGATGCATGGCTGAAGCTTGGGTATTATCTGGAATCCCACCTAAAGATGAGCTCAGGGAGTTCATTCAATTCGCCTGAAGCTTGGGTATTATTATTACTATTATATTATTATTATTATTATTATTATTATTATTATTATTATTATTATTATAAATATTAAGAACTTTTATATATATTTTTAATAACTGAAAATAAAATTATTTTTAAACCAATAAATTAGGATAAAATCATTTTAGATGGTATGTCTATTTTCATTATTTACTACAATAACAATAATGACAACAACAACTGTGGATACCAAACACAATTTGGAATATATTTATAAATACTGTGGGTATAAGAATTTACCACACAATTGAAATATATTTTTAAATCCACTTTATCATTCAGACGGTAGTTTATCAAACATTCAACTGTTTTTTTTCTCACAGTAGAAAAGTGCTTTTTCAAAAGCCGTAGCACTACCAAACTAAACATTAGACTAGCTCATCAACATTCGATGCCTTGTGCATGATACATGTAATCGTAGAAACCACAAACTTTAAGGGGTTTAAAGCTCAACTACATTGGTAAAACACACTTTTTCGCCAGAACAGAAGACAACCCTAACACATTAAGTTATTACACCAAGCTACTCCTGTTTTAACACAATGCCTATCTAACTTTTTTCCAAAATTCATGTTATTCAGAAGAGTGACTTCTTAACTCTTCTAACGGAAGAAGATTAAAAAGAAAAGAAATATAAACATTATCCGGAAACATGAATGAGTTAATTAACAATAAAATGTAAATTTGGAGGGAGATCTACCGGTTTCCGTATAACTTGGTCAATAGTGCCTTTTACGACGACGTTTGACTGTTTCTCTCTGCACGTACATCTTTTCCATTTCATTTAGGGCTCGGCAAGACCCATCAGGCTCATTAACAAATTTCCATCCACCACCACCTCCACGTTTTCCCTGTGGACCAAGTTTTTCAATAGTGAATCTCCATCCATCATCGGAGCGCCTCCTACTATATTTGTGGCATTTCACTTCTCCAGCAATCTGCAAAGAAAACAAATAACGTGATGTAACATTCCAAAAAACATCACTGGAAACACATAGAACAAAATTTTAAGCCATTGAAACAGATAACATGATGTAACATTCCAGAAAACATCACTGGAAACACATAGAACAAAATTTTAAGCCACTGAAACGTTTCATCCTGAAACATGTTGGATTAGCTAAATCTTCCGACGGTTGGTGCTCACAGAACAATTACCATGTGCTTCCCACAAAAATTTGGAAGAGAGAAATCAGTATACAAAGACGTGTAAACACATAAATAACACCTAAGTGCTGATGCTCACCATACTAAACCTTTGACCAATAAATTATTACTGCATTTAACAGAAATGGTCTGGAACTTATAGCAGTTAAACGCATAACGAGTACATGTCCCTAGCTATACAAAAAAGAGTTGTTACTAGCATCATCAGCATTTCGAATGCATAAATTTTTGAAGTCCCTTTTTACTCTCAGTTAATGATAATTGGATACTACTACATTTTTAAAACTTAATTCACATGTTCATTAATTCTGCAAAGTTGTTTCATGGTTCTCTCTGAGGTAAAATAACAAGATTGTTTGTCACCAGAAAGTTATTTATGCAGACTTGTCTCAATATAGAGTGTTTGTACTTCCAGTTTGGTCTATTTGCATAACTGTAGAATCTACGGACCCCACTTGTCCCCATCTCCCTCCGTCCTTGTTCAAAACCTTAAAGTACTAGAAAAAAGTTATCATTATTCTGACATTTATTAATGTAGCACGCGGAAAATACTCTGCTATATGACTGGGCGGAACATTATGTCTCATTGAAAAGTTTATGTGAATGAATTCGAATGATAGCTGTATATGACTTGTAAGTTTACATTTCTTTTTATGTTTTTTTGACAGGTTACATGTTCATCAAAATAAACAAACCTAAAAGGAAAAGAGTATGCCCGCAATAAATGTTCACTGGGAAGAAAATGAGGAAGTCAAAGATGAAGCTTACCCTTTTCTTGTTAAAGTTCATCCTTTGAACAAATTCTTGATACAGCATTTCATCTTCCTCCATTGATATTTCATAGTGCACTTCGTCAGGATCTCTAGCTGTGCCCTCCCAACCCTCAGGCATTACCTTGAAATTGGGTTTGTATGGAAGCTTAGCCACGTGGAATTCTCGACAGTGGGAATTGAAAAACCTGAAAGAGGGAAAAATAAGTAAGAATTTAATATATTACCAGCACTAGATCAACCAAGCCCTTGTTGTCAAACACAAATAGTAGTGAAGCATGTAATGCTGACACATAAGGTGAATTAAAGAAGGGACAAAACCAAGTGAATTGAGATTTATAACATAGGAAGCCAGGTAAGAAAATAACAAATTTATAAGCCTCTACGAATAACTATATATGTTTCACGCTCATATGGAGGAGATGTTACATGTCTATGGTATGCTAAGACAATGCAAGGAGGCTTCTACAATTTGTTACCCTCCTGATTAACGTTTTCAATAAAATGATGATGGTAAACAAAAAAACTTTAGTGGTACCACTCAAAGGCCCTTATGGAGGGTTTTTTTTCTGATATTTGACGTGACACTTCTTCACATCTTAAGCACAATGTGCAAAATAATTGTGTAGCCGTCGTCTGTTCATAATTTCCTAACTAGTACTTATCCTAAAACAAGTACAATAATAACTGATTGAACCATCTCTTGTACTGATACAAGTTTCATTCAAAAGGAAAAATCAAAATTAGTTGAAGCACCTAAACACAAAAAGGTTCATTAACACGTCCTCTGTAATTTTCACAGGTACCCAGGCAAATTACCAATTTAAACAAATTCCTCCGTCAATCATAGATAATGATAATATTTATATCAGTAACGGTGTCAGAGTCTGACATGTTTTACAAGTATTTGCAAGCATGTCAGAATAAATTTCTGAAGAATAACAGTAAAGATCCACAAATGTATCGCAGCCTACAATTGATCAGACCCCAAAAGGATATCTACTATCCGAAACTGAAGGAACTTATTAAGCCCGCTGCACATCCAACTTATCTACAATTCTGTCGTACACAATGGATGTTGATCAATTCTACAACTGAAAATTAGAACAATAGCAATCAAGTAAGAGAACTGGGATTGATTTTGGGGAGCATTACTGGTTTACCTCTCATTTTGATAGATGTAAAGCTAACTCATCTAGCATACTCCAGAAGCCTACTACAGTACCATTTTCTTTACAAATGGGCTACATTGGAGACCAAATCTTTGCATGCTACAACAACAGCCTACAATCCTCTTTATCCCTATAGTGTGTACTGACTATGTGGCTTGACTGGTGGCATCCCCTCATTTGGTGCATTAAACTTGAAGAGAGGCAGATTTTCCTTGAGAAATTTTCAATATTCATTTAAGAGACTTAAGAAATTAAGTATACCTAATTTGAAGTTTGTTCACAACAGATGAAACTCATCAGCCAATACCCAGTATGTTTTATATCCCACTAAACCAGACAGCATGCATACCCCCATAATTGAAAGCCATAAATAAACATGTATCATGCTCTGTTATCAAGTAAAATCACAAAAATCAACAGACCATAAAAAGAAGTTAAGCGACTACTCACTCAGGAAAAGAATCAAGCAACTTCTCAACAGAATCATCCAAGGGCTTCCCAAGCTTCTTCTCTTGTTCCTCCTCATCTTCCTTTAACCACAATATAGCATGAACCCTTTGTCTCATTACTCGATAATCTTTCGCTAATTTCTCAACAGTATAAACTTCAGGATTCATCTTATGCAATTTATACATTTCGGCTTTCTCTGAATCTTTCAAATAAGAACCCCTAACACCTGGTTCCATAACTTGTTTCAAAAATTGAGTCGTTTCTTTCATTCTCTCTCCCCACCCTCTAACAAATGCCTCGCTTTTACGTCTTTCCTTCACAACAAGGTCTACAATTTCATCGTATGAATCCGCCTCTGCCACATTCGACAATGACGGAGAAGAAACCAAGGGTTTTGGTTTCGCAGAAACCGTTTCATCAGCAACTTGATGACCTACAGCTGCTCCATCAAGATGCTCTTTAGTTATTCCAGTCGACCATGATGAAGCAGAACCCCAATCATTGTTATTACCAACTGGAGCAGTTGAAGATCCGGCATTGCCCCATGGTTTTGCCCAAGGATCATTTTCATTTCCGTTGTCACTTGTTGAAAAATTTCGCCATGAAAGTGGAATAGAAAGGGAGTTAAGGTTGTTATTCGAAGTGATTAGTACATCTTTTGATGGGGTTTCAAGTAACGATCTACCAGTGGTTAGTGAAATCGAGAGTCTCGAGAGTGTTCGATGAAGATTTTGCATCATTTCATCGAGGTAATGGAGAAAGCTAGGGTTATGTGATTCTCTTTGTTATTAATTTAAGCGTTTTTTTTTTAAAACCCTCATCTAAACATCCATTTATCAAGGCCCATTCAAATACAAATTAATTAAATTTGTACCCATTCCGGGACTTGGCCCGTTAAGTAAAGTAATTTTGGTCCCATTTTTTGATGACGTGGAAAGTTGTAGTGAAAGTATTGGAAAATAGAGCTCTCTTATTGGTTCTGAGCCCATATCGGTTGAACTCAAAAAATTGTGTTTATACCTTGTTTACACCTTCCATAAACGAACAACACCATCCATTACTTTCACTCCCACTCCTATTTATCTATTTTTTTCAATCGACTAATTGTTTCTATTTCTATTTTCATCCACAAACAAACTAAACTCATATTCGCCCACTTCTATTCTTCTTCTGCAACTGCTCAAATCTTTTTGAATGTGTCCTTCAAATCCTAAACTGATTATAAAATTATGGTTATTTTCCTAGGTTGACAAATTTCGATTTATTCGAGTTAAGGATCCCGTTATGTACCTGTTGATGTTGTTCCGATGCTTTGTCTTTTTTTTATCGGATATTTGCTCGGTCTAGCTTCCCGTGTTATCCTGTATTTTCATGTTTAAAAATTGGATTAATTATTCTAAGAAAAAAAAGTCACATTTTGTTAACTTAGAATCGACTTTATGTACTTACCGTATTTGTGACTGTGATACTTGATCCCCCTAGTCGTTGCAAGAGTTCTCGCTCTCGCCTCTTCCTTTTTCCCTATTTGCATCTCTATTCAAAAAATATTACAAAGCGTGTTTAATTTGGTGTTCATGTTATTTTGGGTTTGAAAACTCAATGTATCACTTCCAATTCATATAAACATGTCTGAACTTACATTGATCTGCTCTGAATCGATTTCCTTTTGTGGTTTTTCGAGCGTTTCACGTGTGCGCCTATTTGGATGTGCTAGTTCTCGTTTCTATCATAAAGACATCACATTTAGCATATTGAATTATCTTTTGATAGGGATATTGAATTAAACAAACGGGGACATAAGTCACTGGATTAACTTACACTCATTATCTCTCATTCCTTTAAATCGGTCGTTGCTGGTTGTTTTTTACGAATTATGTTTTACATAAAAAATAACTTTGGAGAAGCTTCACATACATATGATGAAGCTAATTCAATGTTAGATACAAAAAAATCATTTATCAATGGTCAATGTGGTTGTAGTCTTTTGATGGCGTATATTGTCCCTAGACCATGAATCAACTTCTAGCCTTAAATTTCTTGATTCTATTGTCTCTATATTTATTTTAACGCTTCATTATATGTTGGTTCCAACAATTATATTGGCTTATATTGAGATTGCCCAAAATCAATATGTTTCCGACAACGTTAAACTTTTGTTATTGTATTAAATCTTTTTTCTTTTTTTTTGCAAATCCTCATAACAATAAGAAATTATGTTCCAGCTTTGTCAACGATTTACCTCTTGTTGTTGATGGGTGTTTGATGTACTCCCTTGCTGCAGTATAGCTGACCTCCGCTTCTGAAGTAATTTTTAGTATTTTTTCTTTTATGATATGAAAATATAAGGTGATAGCATATGTACAATACCTAAAAAGATCTTTGTTATTCGATATTTAGCCGTTTCAGAAACTTAGTTTGTTCTTCGACGGTAATTATATAAATACCGGTTTAAAAATATTTTTACTTTTTGTTTATCTCAGTAATTATTTAAATTACCTTGAATACCCTTGTACAAATCTCCCAATCTAGTGTCTTAATTCTAATTATACAGGTATTGTTAAGTTTTTTCAGAGCCTAAATCCACACTTCCCATTATCTCCTCAATGTAGTTGCTTTATAATTGTAGAACTCCTTGTGAAATCTAATTGCAGAGGTTATCATATTTTGTCCCATGGAACAATATGTTTGTAGCATGCATCTGGATCAACCATCAACCTCTATTTGACAGTTCTAATTCTTTTTTTGATGATTAGTAAATATCTAGGCAGTTTACCGGTACATGATCAGTACACATACAAATTTAGTATGTGAATCTTGAGTCTACTCATCTCATTTCAGCAAGAAAACTTTATACTTTAGAGACATCAACACCAGTTTGATAATGACAGTCCAAGTTTATATCACTTTATTATATCTAAAATAATTGCAGACATTGGGTTTTGAGGTTTAGTATGAAGGATGAGAAACTTGTATTGGATGAAGTCTGTACTGTCTTACATTTCACCAACAACTTTATTCACTCACGGTGTTACATGTCTACATTTTGAGCCTTGTTAATGCTTTATTCCCTCTGGAATATTGACACTGGCATAATTTATATATTTTTACCGCCTAATTTATATTTATTAGTCATCATTTTTATATTAATTTTGTTATTTTATTGTTCTAATAAGTGGGTTGCATAAAACCAGAAGTTATGATTAAATATGACTAAATGAGAATAATGGTTCGGTCAGGAGATTTGGTGTTTAGCCTTGGTTGTGATTGACGGAGACGTTGGCTCATTTGCATTTGAGTTTTTCTGGCCGGAGGAAGTGAGAAGGCTTTAGTAATGAATATCTGACAAAACAAAAGAAGAGAGAAAAGTGAAGTTCGGCCGGTGGAAAGAGTAGCTAGACTGACGGATTAAAAGACAGAGTCTGACAAGCAACATATTTAATCAGTTCTGGTGTTGGGAGGACCGAATATAAAAGTGAATTGGAGTTGGTTGACGTGAGGTGAAGTTCTTTTGGATTATGAGATGAGACGTGGTTGGCTGAGAAACCAAATTGAGAAGGGAAAGAGAATGGGGCGTAAGAAGAAGTGAAGTAAGTATTGGTCAAACACGTGAAGTAAAAGTAGAAGTGGGGTCATACTTTGGCTGAGAGTTTTCTCACGGGTGTTGGCTAACAAAAATAAAGAAGAGATTGAAAGAAGTGAGGTGTGGCTCGGTTAATGAGGAGTAAGTGAGAAAAGAAGTCTGATGAAGTGGATGTTTGCTAAGTGTTGGGCTGACCTAGGAGAGAAATTAAAGTAATGGGTTCTAGCCTAGGTGACAACACGTGATGGAGTTGAAAATGATCAGAAGAAGATGGAAATAATAGAGAAAGTGAATTGGGTTTGTTAGATAGGTGTTGGAAGGAGTAGGGAAAATATGGACGTTGGCTAGAAGGTGGGGTTCTTGATTCTTAGCATAAAAGAGAAGTTAGGTACGACAATGAGAGAGGAGTATAAAAAGGGAGAGTTGACGTGAGAAAAAGGGGAGTTTTTTTTTAGGAATCGATATTGAGGAGAGAGGGTTGGCGGCAGAGAGAAGACAAAGGAGACAGAAAAATGGGAAGGAGTAGGAGGTGGACGTATCTGGTTAGTGAAGGTATGGAGACATAACAAAAGTGAGAGAAGGTTTCTGGTGGAAGTGACGGCTGTGTCTGGATAGAAAGAGATAGGAAGGGCAGGTTGTGTCTGGCGTCTGTGGTTGGGTGTAAAACAGAAGAAGGGGAAGAAGATCTATAGTCGGGTGACGACGGTGATATGGTTTAGCTTTTTCTTCTCTCTGTCAATTATTATAATGGGTTTTAAGAAAGCCATCTCCATGTTTTGCTAGATTTTGTGACTAGGGTTTTGGGTAGAAACCAATTTTGATTATGGAAAACTCGTAAATAAATGGTCTAAATGTCTAGTAATTTATCTTCATTGTTAGCTTGATTAATTATTGCATAAATAGTGGAATTGATCATATATGCTTTCCGTTTGATATGTCGTTCTGGGATTAGATTCTTTGACGGTGTATGCTCACAAATTTATATTTGATTCTTTGAAACTATATATTGGTTAGATAGCTCTACTGATTGTTTATGCTTTTAAATTGATATGCCATGCTTAGTAACATTTGATGGGATATACTTTTCAATTGATAAGTAATTCTTTAGAAATGTCAACTTGGAAGCGAAGGAAATTACAGTGGTGAAACGATTATTTTGGAGATTAGATGTGACTTCTGTATATCAAATTGGTGAAAACCAAAAACCCTAGTGCCCTCTCTACTTGATCACATTGTATATTTTAGCTCGTTTATTTTGTTATTTTCTCGTTCATTAGCATTTCCGAAAATCCAAAAACATAAAAGTATCATCCTTGATTAGTCAATTAGGAATATTGATTACATTATTTCCACCGTTCCTTGTGGGTTCGACCCGTATTTGCCTCTGTCTACTATTTAGACACCGTGCGATTGTGGTCTTTATAAATAGGATATTCTAAAATCCTATCAAATATTATTATAGAGGACATTAACTCATCGTTATCATTTTTTAAAAGGTTTTAATGGTTATATTGGATATATGTGTATGGTTGTATATCTGCAGTATTTTATGGGATATCATTATTCTCAAACCTACAATAATGTAATAGTGGATGCTTATAAATAAAAGAGCTCAGTGGTATGTTTCAGGCCCATGCTCACAAGCATAGTTGTTGGTATTCAATGAGTACTTTTAATTAAACATAAAATCATATTTGTTATTTTCCTTGGATACAACTAAACTTTCTTTTCAAAAGTGTTATTGGATCAACAACCAATACAGTGATAAAAATAAGGAGAAAATTCATTGTTCGGTCTTCTTTATCTTGTCCTATTTTTGAACGTAGTTCTAATCATCTAAATCCTCCATCAAACCATGGTCTTCCCCTGGGTAGCATGGTTGGTTGTAGATATACTTCATAAATAGTTCAAGTAACTCGGATATTATTCTGGTATGTGGATCCCTTTCGTATTTCATCAGATAAAGGGGATTAATATGAAATACAAGATATATTTCATATATCACCTACAATCATTGAATCCAAAAAAATATACATGTGAGGGTTATCTTTGTTCTTTCGTGACTCTTATAAATGTCATTAAACAGATACCTACAACACTGATTTGATTGGTCATTATTTGATCCTGGAAATTAAATGAATACTTTGTGCAAGAGACTACTAGGCATTAAGTAGTTGTGAATAACTACATAGTTTCTAATGGAATCTGGAGGAGATTTGGATTTTGAGATGACACTTGGCACTTATATAGTGTTTCATACAATCTCAGGGATTATTTTTCATTATATTTTTCATCACGTGACTTTTAATTATCATTAATGGCATAATCGATTATTTTTTATGTTATTTTAATTTTTAAAATTCAAACCTAATGGTATTGGTGGTATTACGTTCCATGTATATCTATAATACTTGTGACAATGCTTCCATTATAAAAAGGGAGCATTATGTTACTTCCCAGAAACTATGGATATTATATTTTATGTTATAAAAGGTGTTAAATTTAGCATATCTCATATTTTCTAAACCGAAACGGTCACAAAATTTTGCGGTTTGTGAGTTCAAGCACCTATTTTATACAATCTAATTGAGTGAAATTGATAGATCAAGGGATGGTTTATGTGATTTTTGAATCCTAAAGTCTTGTTCTCATGCTCAAAAGGCTGTTAGTTTTAATAATGTTGTAGTGTTAGATTTGATATGCCAACTTAA
The DNA here is from genome assembly GCA_023531435.1 of Papaver californicum. Classification (NCBI taxonomy): domain Eukaryota; kingdom Viridiplantae; phylum Streptophyta; class Magnoliopsida; order Ranunculales; family Papaveraceae; genus Papaver; species Papaver californicum. The sequence continues at coordinate 2,737,148 of JAJJMC010018473.1, read as the reverse complement.
TTTGTTTAGAATACTTTGACAGGAGATGGATGGTAATTCAGAAAACGCTATATTTATTTTTTCTTATAAAACATAGACTGTCCGTGAAATTTGATATCAAGTTTCAATTTGAATTGATTCTCCATAGCCTAACACTTTAACTGATTCGTTGTAGTACACCATATTATCTATCTTCCATTGAATAAATTTCATAAAATGAAACTTCTCTACTATGTTTGAGTTACGGAAAATTTTGGAAAAGTTACACAAATTTAAGTCATCTGACTTGTATGTCAGTTTAAAGCAAACCTACGTATTGGTGGAGCTTCATGAAACACGGATTAAAACATAAGCGCTTTGTAAATTTTATAAAGTAGTGTACTTATTGAACAATTTTTAGATCCAAAAGGATGATTATATTTGTAGTGCTAAAATTTCCATAATACTGCATATAGGATGAAACATTTCAAGACCGCATACAGTTCTGTAATTGTACCAACCAAATACCTTAATGGTTGTTTGCATAAAAGAAGTCACAACTAAATAAAATGAGAAGGAAACACAACTTAACAATATCATCGAATTATTTATTCTCCCTATGGTTTATAACACCAATGGGGTTTCATAATAGTACAACATATCAATATAAGACAACAGATCGATCTTCAACTTATGTTAGCGCAGCAGATTCGATTGCTTTCTTTGCGGGATGAAGCTTCTTGTTTGGATGTTCCTCCTGTAATCGACTTCAATTTCATGTTTCTATGGTGTCTGTGCACAGAAGGTTTCTGCGAAATAAACTTGATCTCCAGGGTTATGCGACAACTTGAAAACTGTGAAGCTGGGAAATGTTTTCCTTTTCATATTAAATGCAGTGAGAGTTATTTGATAACCGTTCTCAATACCAAAAAGAGCATCAAAGGAATCGACAACCCGTTCTTTTCCTTCATCCCGGATAATCTTTTAGAAAGGTAAATGATTAAATCATGGTGAAGTACATGGATAATCTGAATATCTATTTATTATACTATATACCGAAATACAATGGTTTGTTATGCTATATTATTCAAGTTTATTAATATGAATAGGTTTTTCTACCTTTCCCATCATTATGAACTCTGATGTTACTGCTTGGAACTCTGGTCACCCTCTTCTCCAACTAATTTTGTTGTGCATTTGATGCATCCCAGTAGTTCCAACTATCATTGGTCATAAGCCGATTAGCGGTTGCACAACACAAAGATTTTTTATGTTACTGCAGTAATCCGCGGTTAAAAACATAGATGGTATGGTTGGATTTTTTAGTAAAAAAGGGTTTAACCAGCTAGAAATGTACGTTACACTTGGCATCCCATTTGGACGTTAATAATTCAGAAATTATCTTTCGGTTCTCAAACAACAAAAGTGCGCAATCGAACTCCCTCTTTTGGTAGATAGAGTTATCTGACGAGGTGGTGTTTTTCAGCAGCACCTGTATTAGTTTAATATGAGTGACTATCCTTGGTATGTGGGGCACTCCTTACCATGACAACAAAATATTAGATGGTTCCCTTACCTTTGCCGCATATCCATAACTTCAGGAAGCTGCATGTTAAAGTAGATCTTGGTGGAATTAGTTGATGACAAAGAAACTAGAATTGTGATCTTTATGTTTTTACACATCCACTCTATGCTCTTGTGAAGTAGAGAGGTTTTATACATGACTGCAGATATGTATATATTAATGCAAATATATGCAAACATGAATGCAGATATGTGAAGATATACAAAACAGGTAAAAGATCTTCCAGTTAAAGATATTCTGGAGATATACAAATATAAGAAGATATTTTGGAGTCATTATTTTGCCATTCTGTTGACACTCCCCCTCAAGTTGAACGTGAGTTGCCGAACATTCAACTTGTCCCTTAGCATATGGAATCCTGGAGAAGATAATACTTTTGTAAATATATCTGTAAGTTGATCTTTGGAAGAGATAAACTGTACCTGAAGCTGTTTGTTGGACACTCTTTCTCTGACAAAATGATATTCAATTTCAATATGCTTTGTCCGAGCAGGGAAGACTGGGTTTGCTGTGAGATACGTAGCTCCTAAATTATCACACCATAGTTTAGGTGTTGAAGTTGATAAACCAAGCTCTTGCATTAATGATTGTATCCAAATCAGTTCAGAAGTATCTATGGCCACTCCCCTGTATTCAGCTTCTGTACTTGATTTAGACACTATTTTGTGTTTTCTGGCACTCCAAGAGATCAAATTTCCTCCATATAAGATACAGTAACCACTGGTGGATCTTCGATCATCCACATTACCTGCCCAGTCAACATCAGAGTACGCATGAAGGGAATTGTTGTTGTTGGGACGCAGAAATAGCCCATAATCCACTGTATGCTTTAAATACCTGAGAATCCTCTTAACCATGTCCCAATGTTCTATAAAAGGATCATGTATAAACTGACATGCTTTGTTTACTTCCACAGATATGTCCGGCCGTGTGAGATGTAGATATTGGAGATCCCCCACCACACTACTATAAATAGTTGGATTGTTAAACTTTTCTGACCAATGCTTCTGTATTCTGAGTTATGCCGAGAGAGGCGTACTGACTGGCTTAGCACCATCCATGCATGAATGCGGTAGTAAATCAGAGACATACTTGCGTTGGCTGAGAATTAGTTGTTGACCCTGACGAATCACTTCATACCCAAAAAGAATGTTAGTTCACCCATATCTTTAATGGCAAACATATTGCGCAAGTCTTGAATGAGTTTGTTAATAAGAGTTGAATTAGAGCCTGTGACAATGATATCATCTACATATACTAGGATATATGTTGTTGAGTCTTCCTTGTTTTGGATGAATAGAGAAGTATCAGAAATTGAACCCTGAAATCCTAGTTCTGTGAGATAGGTACTCAAACACGAAAACCAAGCTCTTGGTGCTTGTTTTATCCCATAAAGAGACTTATAAAGCTTGCACACATGTGTTGGGTGATTAGGATCAGTGTATCCAGCAGGTTGCTTCATATACACATTAGTTTCTAGAACCCCATATAGAAATGCATTCTCTACATCTAGCTTGCGCAGTTCCCAGCCATGCATCACTGTTATAGGGAGAACTAACCTTATGGTACATGGTTTGATGACCGGACTGAATGTCTCAGCATAGTCTATCCCTTCTTGCTGGTGAAACCCTTTTGCAACCAGGCGTGCCTTATATTTTCAACAGTACCATCAGGCTTTTGCTTGATTCGAAAAACCCATTTTAAGCCTACAACATTCATTCCTCTTTTATATGGAAAAAGAGACCAAGTGTCATTGTCAATCAATGCATTATATTGCATATCCATTGCAGATCTCCACTTGTGGATCATCTTTTGCTTGGGAAAAACAAGTGGGTTCCATGAAGTCAACATCCTGTAGGGATGCTTGGTGGCTGTTAAGCACAGTTTTCTTATAGGCTTTGAAATACCTGATTTAGCTCTTGTTTTCATTGGGTGTATGTGTGGTTGTGGTAATTGTTGGATATTACTGGTAGTTGTAAAAGAACTTGGTTGTTCTGTTGGTAAGATTGACTATGAAACAGCCTGATCATGTACTGCTAGCAGAGATGCATCAGTTGGACCTGTTGGCAGAGACATACTAGAGTTGGTGGATGCAGTCAGTTGTGGAGTCTGCTGCAAATCTTGATGAGCTGGTAGAGATGGAGTGTTTCTTGGCACTTCAAAAGTATGTGAGGTAAGTACTCCTGTGTTTGGTAACTTTGAAGTGGATTCCATCACATAACTTATTGTTTGCTTGGAAGCAAATGGAAAATGACCCTCTTCAAATCTGACATGTCTGGAGATATAAAACCTATTTGTAAGGATGTTTAAACACATATAACCTTCGTGAGAGCTACTGTAACCTTTGTGATCTTTATGTTTTTACACATCCACTCTATGCTCTTGTGAAGTAGAGAGGTTTTATACATGACAGCAGATATGTATACATGAATGCAGATATATGCAAACATGAAACAGGTAACAGATCTTCCAGTTGAAAATATTATGAAGATATACAGATCTAGGAAGATATTCTGGAGTCATTCTTTTGCCATTCTGTTGACAAAAGATAACTTCCCGGGAAACGGTTATGGGTTGTTAGTTTCTTGTATAGGTTTATCAATTAAAGAAAATTGATATCCAAGGAAATAAAACATAATCGATGTGTAACCTTGATTTTCTTTTACGCAGGTACCCGTTACCACAACTACAACCAGTGTATGCTTAATGCCATGTTGGTGCAAGTTTCGGCTTAGCTCGCTAGTGGAGTCACCCCACAGAGTAATCTTCACATTAACACCGATGCACGGAAAAAAAAAAAAAAAACTCTTTACCATCCAAATAGTTTATTGAAAATCTTGAATATACCTTAAAAAATTAGAGATATCTGATGAACAATTTAGCATACTTATCTTAGATTCTGGAGAGTTAGGTCGCGCATTATGGATTTTTATCCATTTCCTCTCTTAATTTCTTGTATAATTGTTTAGCTAGTAAGAACACCGACTATATTTTCTTTACCATAAGAAGTGAAAAATAATTAAATTATATTGGGGAGAACACTAATGCTAAGAAAAATGGGATGTTTCAAATATTTTACTGGTAAGATATGCGTTTGCAGTATTTGACTCCAGTTCTTCAAAAGTAGTAAAAGAAAACTTGCTACGTTTTAATTTTACTGGGGTGGAATCCAGAGTCTTAACCTCGGTACTTGGTCGTTTAGAAAAGTGGTAAAAATAGTTCGTTTGCTAGGACTTGTGAAGATTTATTTTAGACCTAATTTAAATACTAAAATAGAAAACTCAAATAAAAGTTGATTCAATAATATAGAGAAAACTGAGACTAAGGATTCCACCGTTAACCAATTTTAAGTGATTCAATTAATAACAATAATCATGCAACTCGAACATTCAATTTGATTCTAAAATATTTCCAATAAGTAGATTTTCAAAATAATAGTTGTAGATCAGAAGCATGGAACATCAAGATCCCTATACTAAGCATGAACCATCAAACGAAATCAAAACTATCTAGTAAAAATCATATAATCAATTTTAATTCAATGCAACAATCATAAAAATAATTGGAAAATTAATTAAATAGAAATTACTATTTTATTATTGGAAAAATGGCTTCCTCTGTCGCCTCAGCAATAGGGTTTAGATCCTTTTGATGTACACTCTCTCAAAATAATCATTCATGGCTCAAAATTCTTACAAGATGAAGAAAAAAACAAAAAAAATAATTCAGGGAAATTGCTACGCTTATATCTGTTGCAATAGAATGTTGCACCAGTTATGAGATAGGTGCAGTTGCTAAGGGGAAAGAGTAACGAGGACAGTTAATCAACGAATGATCTTGGGTGCAATAAAGGAATAAGAAATAGCAACGACATCTACGACAGACTTGGGGTGTATTTTGCTCTTCTTCTTGCTCTTTGCATCAACTTTTTTTTCCTTATGAGTTTTTCCGGCTCGATTCTGAATAATTTTTCTTCGATCTCCTTCCTATTTATAGGTTCAGGGAACCCTAACCAACCTTCCTTAATCGATAAGGATCCAAATATCCCTCCAAATCCTATTCTAAATTGAGTTTATCTTCAACAGAGAATAAGATTTTTTTCCGGTAACAACTCAGGTTTTCCAGCCAATTCCATGGCTTAAAAACTTCTCATAGGACGTGTATCCACTTATTTTGATTGTTTCTTCAATTTGAGATAATAAAAACAATAATTTAGACGTACCGAGATAAAAACTATACTAATATCATGTCCTACGTGGTGCCTAAGTAGCAGAACAAAAGTGAAAAACGTGTTTGATATTTTGTCAGAGATTTAGAAAAGTGGTCTGTTAAACTAGAGTCGTCCTTTTAAATACAATAATAAAGAATAATTTTTATCCTTCGTATTTATATCTAATTAAATCTAACCCGGTTTCTCTCTCATAATAAGTTACCATTTACTAGAGAAAAACTCCCAAACCAGAGAGAACTGATCGTCGCCCATAACTCTTTCGGTTGTTCTAACAAGGTAACAATTTTTCTTCTACTTGATTTTTTTACATGATTTATTCCTCCTCTTATAGAGAATTTTTTAGATGTTTAATCTCCCTTTTTTATTTTTTCCGTTTTTTGCAGAGATATTCAAAGCCCTAAATCTTAAATTAGGTGTTTCTTGAAAATTTTGACAGAAAATGGAGTTTTTAAGGAATAACCAGCAATGACTACAACTATTTATGGTTGTAAAGTAATCAACCCTAGCAATTTATTCTACATAACGAATAGGTGTCTTTTAAAAATTTTTGGTTTTTAAACCTATATATCATGATTTATAAATGTTGTACCAAGATAATTGATCGTTTTAGAAAAGTGGTAAAAATAGTTCGTTCGCTGAGACTTGTGAAGATTCGTTTTAGACCTAATTTAGATTTAAACTAGAAAATAAGTAAAAGATTTTAATAATATTGGGAAGAACTGGAACTCAGGATTCCTCCAAAATCACTTCTGAATGATTTATATAATGATTCTTTAACAATTGTAGCTCTTTTATTGACCATGTTTCTTTGCCAAAAGTAGATTTCTAAAACATTAATTGTAAATCACAAGCATGGCGCATCAAAAGCTCTTAAGTCCCAGCAAACACCATCAAACAAAATCACAACTAATTAAGAAAAATCATAAATCAATTAAAAATCAATGCAAAATTCATTAAGAATCAAAAATAGTTACCACTCATTCATGAAATATGGCTTCCTCCATTGTCCCAGTGGTTGGTTTTAGCTAGACATAGCTTTCTTAAAAGCAATTAAAATATTAAAGAAAATCATAAACTGTTTTTTGAAAAGCAAAACTAAACCCTAGTTTTCTATCTGTGAGAAGTTATGTCGAAAATTGTATCTAGGCTCCCCTTTATATAGGCTTTGGTAACCTCCTCTTGATCCTTATCCAATTAGGAAACCTAATCTCATTAAACTCTTTCACCTACTTTTGATCCTTATCCAATTAGGAAACTTAACCTCCTCGAAAACCAACAAAAACCCTAATTTTCACGTCAAAGGCCAGCCCAAAACGCTTCTCTTATTTCTCTTCCCGCGCAGGCCCAATAAGGCCCAACAGATAACAAATCCAAGTTGGTTTCACGGTTTTGCTCATAACTTCTTCATACGAACTCGGAATGACGTCATTCTTTTTGTGTTGGCTTCGCCTTTCAATTATATACAAGATGGAGGGTAGAAATAATGGAATAGACTGAGTTCCACTGAGTATTTAGCAATTCTTCCTTGTAGAGCTCAATTTCACTTCTTTCGGAGATGTAACCTAATAAAACACATAAATTACAATAATAATAATACACAGTAATTCACGCAAAATCTAGCAAATAAGTATAAGGAAATGATACTTAAAATATGTAAATTATGCACTTATCAATTTTGCTTGTTGCACAAATGGGGGAAAGGTTGATGCTAGGGCTAGAAACACTTCAGAAGTCCTCTTGAAGGAGAAGGAGGGATCTCAAGGGATGGCATGCTTGATTAAAATTAGTACGTGAACTCAAGAATCTTAATTTTTGTATTTTTTCGTAGATTTGGTGTCAAAAGTAAGTAATACCCAAGCAGATTTGTTATTAGTAGAGTGTGTATGATAATTTTGTTTTGTTTCAGTCATTAGATCAGACCTACCTGTCTTTATGAGTGATAAAAATCCATGGTTTTGTAAAGCTGGAAAGATCAACAAAAGATTCCAATGTCAGGATATACAAACATTAGTTTTGGCGTCATAGGGAATTAAGTAGGAAAATTAGTACTGATTTTTTTTTCTTATATGCCAATGCACTATTTCATATCAATTTGAATAGTCAAGTATTTGTATCTAACACAATATTTTGAATTGTACTAGTGTTTGTGGGTAAAAACGATTGAAAGGTAAAAAAGGAAAAATGATGAAGTAGGTTAATACTTGTAAGATCAAATCGTTTGAACACCAAACATTTGTACTGTCGAAGTACTTTTAAGATTCGAGAGATCAATTTGTACGAAATCGGCCTAAATCAAGAAATGACCATTCCGATTTCGCTTCTGTCACGAAGGAAGGAGAAGGGTTGATCTTTAGGGAGGGAAGCGAAGAAAGTAATGGGATCAATGGAATTGAATGTTAGTGGTAGTAAGATTGTGTTGAACTGCTATGAAGACAAAAGTGAGTTTCTGAAAATCTCTAAGATGATAACTCTGTGATCATTCAAGTACTTATGAGATGAAACTCTTCTCCAGTAAAACTCTTCTTTTTTGTCGATAGGTTGAAGAACCTATTTATAGAAGTAGAAGTTAACACATTGATCTCGTAAGTAGTGGCAGTTGCAGAAGAGTGGGTGAGTAGAGAAGTGGAGATCATGGTGAAAACCGACTCCATTAGGTTAGTGGGACTTGACAGTTGTACAACCACTATTCCATTCACTCCTTCAAACGCCGACACGACTTTTATACTTTCTCGTTGTGAGTGTGTTATTACACCACATGTGTTGTTGGCCGCCAGGCCAAAACCCTAGTAAATATCCCTCCATATGATTGTTGATGCCTCGAACATGGTTTGAGTCTATTTTATAGACGTTATTATTTGGCCAATTGTTGACCTAGCTAGACTATTAGTCTTAGCATATTGATGAGTCTATCATGTTGTTGAGTCTAGCTTGTTACTGAGACTAGCATATTGCTGAGTCTAACATGTTGTTGAGACCAGCACATTGTTGAGTCTAACATGTCGTTGAGACTAGCAATGATACTTTATACATTCGTTTGAGAGTTATCATTGTGCCAGCTGAGACAACAATGTATTCATACGAATTTTGAAGTTTCGCAAGTGAAAATGTTTCGTGATCACTAGTCCCGTGCAAGCGCTGGGTTGTGCAAGCACAAAACTCGTGAGCCCTAAGTTTATGTTAATGCTAGGTTTACATAAGCACCGGGCTTGTGTAAACGCTATATTCATGTGAATATTAGTGTTAGTAATTGCGAAATAATTTTAATTTCGTCTTACTGTGAGCGACAAAGTAAAGAAATTCAAAATATTGTTGGTAGCAGGACCAATGAGTGATTGAGTGACCGACCAAGGTGGAAAAGAGAAACCGACCAGGGTGGTGTAGAGGGGCCAACCAAGGTGGTAGCATGATTTAGTGAGAGAACGTACTTGTCAGTCGCGACTCTATGTTTAGTTTATCATATAGTCGCTTGCAGCATTTTGACATATTTTTAATAATAATATTAATGCAAGGACTAATTAGGGAGAAGAGCGAAATTTAGGAATATTAAAATAATGGTATTTTAGTATAGGACTTTGCTAATCGCGGGATTTTTTCGAGTGCGAGACCTTGTTGTGTGCAGCTATTAGAAGAACAAAGGAGTATTAAGAGATTAGGAAACCCTAAAATAAAAGGTAAACAAAATTTAAGAGAGGAGGGAGCGGGACCGACCAGGGTGGCCAGCCAGCCGGCCGGTTGGTACCGGTCCCACAACCCTCCTTTTCTTAGATTGTTATTTATTTCTTCTCTTACTTGCTCTTTGCGACTACTAGCTCTTCACGACAACATGTTAGCTTTTCACATCCATAATTTTCAGGTGTGACGTTCTTCAGTAAAAACGTTGTAGATTTCTCATACGCTGTCCGTTTTTGATGATCAGCCCCAATTCAGAATCCTAAGATCGCTGGCTACATCCGACCGTGAAAGGATTTTGGTTTTGAGTTTTTTTAGATCGTCAAAAAGAACAAACAGTAACACTCCAAATGAAATTCTGACAGTTTTTCAGATTGTAGTTCGTCTAGGCTTTAAATCATATCTTCTAAACCATTATTTGAAATGGGATTCCCTTTAAGTATGTCGTAGTAGATATGTAGGAGAACATATGTCGTTTAGAACACTTTGCCCCATTCCATACCTATCATCACGTTTTTACAAGGTGATCTAGATAATGCATCAGAAATTGGGTATTAACAAAAACTAGGGTTTTGTTGTGTTTCGACCAATGTTGGGATTTCCAATGCAACCAACATTGGAAATATGTTATTTAAGCTCTATCAATGATGATTGGAGCTTTAGTTTTTGTATTTGGCGTGATAGTGACTTAGTGATCACACAAATATATGATGTTTCAACTTAGTGCATCTGTATGCAGCTTGTTATGCATTATGATAAATCAATATTATTCAGTTTGAATTTGAATATTGATGTAAAGTTACTCAAATATTCAGTCGGGGAATATGAGGAGGAATTAAGTTGCTATATACTAGTGTGCAATACATCTAGGAGGGTTGACACCTATTCGGGAACAAAAGAATGTTCTGGATGTTATCATCCGGGGACAAATTACTATCCGCACCAGTGATAATATGAGGGCAATGTCGCTCTGTACTAGTGTGCGATACATCTAGGAGCTTCCTTATAATAAGCATTCGATTTCAATTCTCTTGCGGAATGTGAAATAAGTTTATTCGATATTTCAATTCTCTTGCGAAATATAAAATATGATTTATTTATTTTTATGATTTTTATACCGGGTCAGTAGCATATATAAAGTGATTCTACTGTCGGGTAGAGATAACTTGACTATTTTATCCTTTGTTAAATCCACCATCTACAACTAGTAAATAGTTTTAAGACTTCCTCTTAAAGAACCATGTTGATCTACTTGAGGTACCCGCTTTCTAAAGCTGTAGACTCCAGGAAGTTCAATAAATCTTGCAAACTGGGATACAATGGATAGTTAAGTTTTTGTATCTCTAAAATTGTAGACTCCAGGGAGTTCAACATATCCTTTGAAACTGGGATGAGGTGGCAGAACATAAGCATTTTTGAAGAACTGCCTCAAATACGTTGGCTGAACATAAGCATTTTTGAAGATCTGCCTCAAATACGTTGCAGAACAAAAGCATTTATGGAGAATTGCCTATTTTTTTGCTTAATTTTTTTTTCTTTGGTCATATAATAATGTTAAAGAGTGTAATAGTTTTGTCTGACAAACAGACTCTCATGAGGCCTTCATGGGAGTGTATCTTCTTTGTCCATTGAGCAAATGATAGTAGTAAAATTGTACCTGTACGACGACTTCAAATGTAATTGATTACTAATTATCAAATGAAATTCTTTAGCAATTATGGCATGGTGCAATATTATTTTTTATATGATGACTGCAGTATGGTCTTTAAGGCTTGTTCACTAAATGCACCGGAATAACAGAAAAATAAGTAGGCATAAAAACAAGTAGGAGTTATAGTTAACTTAAAAGAGTAGTGGTTAACTTGAAACGTATTCAAGCAAGATAGATCAAGTAAGATTGATTATAAAAACTAAAACAGATCACTAAATTTCCCCCATTGTATTGGAAAATCAAAAAGATATATAGTAGTAAAAAAATATTTTTCCCTAGTAGATGTGAACTTCAAAACCTATACTGCAGTGGTGGTCCGGATGCGACATTAGGCGATACAACATTAATCCCATTGTTGAGGTGCTCCATATTCATGTGCAATATTAACACATTCCCATGAGGTGAAATGTGAGGTACACCCATCATATCCATGTCGTTTGCTAAAGGTCTACCTCTATGAATCTGGGATACTCCATGCTGCATATTTGGAGAACTTTCAAATTGCCCAACTGTATGAATCTACAAATATAATACCATGGTTAATTTATAGTATCACAAGATTACCAATACCTAATGTTTTATGCCTAAATAGATAAGAGTCATACTTTCTACAATATCAAAAGGAAACATCTAAAACATTTTTATAATACAACAAAGGTACCTACAAAACAATGTTGTGATGATACTTAAAAGGTTAGTGATGCTAAACCCAAGTGCTTGTGATTATGTTAACACACCATAGTTTTAGAAGTAGCCTATACTTTTAAGGATTTTTGTCATGTGACTCTAGAAATTTTTTTTACATTCTAAATAGATGAAGTGTCTGTGATGTATAGCTTAACAAAGAAAATATAATTCACAGTCTCCATAAAAAATATCACTCAAGATAACACGGCATCCAACTATTTTTCTCTTTATATAACTTAGTTAACCATCTATTTGATTTCAACTTGGTATACTTTTCCAACATCTCACTCCAACTTTGTTCAAATTCAGTGGGACATTGTATATCGTAGATAACTCTTTTCAACCTGCATTTTATATTCAGATACTTATCATACCTGCTTAGCTTTTCGGTTATCTTCTTCATATGCCACAAACACATCTATGTTTAGATTTGGGAAAAAATATCTCAACGACATTTTTCATTGCATTGTCTTGGTCCGTAATTATAGCTCGTGGAACACTTCCTCCCATACAATCAAGCCATGTTTCAAAAAACCAAACAAAAGTTTTTGTCTCCTTATTCACAATCTGCCCACATCCAAATAAAGTAGACTGCCCATGATGGTTTACCCCAACAAAGGGGGAGAAAGGCATGTCGTACTTATTAGTAAAATAGGTTGTGTCGAATGTAACCACTTAGCCAAATTCTTTGTATGCTTCTTTCCCCATGTTATCTTCCCAAAAGATGTTCTTCAAGTGATTTTCTTTGTCCACATCTATGCTGAAAAAAAATCTACGTTCTGTTTTTGCATTCTCTCAAAGTGTTTTATAAATGCGGTAGCATCTCCTTCTCCAAGCTCTAAATGTTTTTCTTTCACAAGCATATTTCTAAGATCTTTTTTTTCATACAGAAGGTTCTCCGGTCCACCGGCTTTGACTGCACATATATTGAAGTTTTTGTACATTTTAATTCCTGCCTTGTCATTCGTTATGATCCTTCTTTTGAAACTTTTCTTAATCAACTTATTGCACGTCATGAACTGAGTTTTATTGGGCTTGTCCTATGAGTGTGCTCGGAAACAAAAACAGTAATCCTCCATTTTCCATCCAATCATAAACATGCTGATACCTTAGCCTTGCATTCACATTTCCCTGTTGGATCAAGCCCAAACGGAGTACTTGACACAGTTTTATGCTTTCCCTCTTGAACACAAGTAATGATTAATGTCTTAATATCCCATCATCCTTCTTTGAGGATTGTATCTTACATCCAAATCCTTTTCCAACTGCATAACGTCTATAAAATTCATATACTTCGGTGACGTCGTCAAATGTCATTCCAACTTTTGGTACTACTATATTACATTTATCATCTTTACCGTCCAAAACATATACATCATCACATGTTCCACCTATGTTAGCACTTTCATCCAACTCAATGCCTTCTACATTATCATTCATCTGTACATGAAAAGTTTTAATAAGTATATAAGCTTCTTTAAAAAAAAATCTAAAGATATTTAGTGATATTCTAGTAGTAATTAGGGCAAGAATTACAGATTCATTAATAAACAACTATTGAATGTTCTCTAGATTCTTTTAACATAGAGATTAGTAATAAATAACTAAGATTCTCAAAACACAGAGATTTATAATCTATTGTTCACAAGAAAACGAGATTGTTATTCTAATGTCAAAAATTAAATAATAATTTTGGCTTTATAAACCAAAATATTAGACTTTGATTTACAAAACTTACCTCTTATTAATTCTTCTTTTCACTTGGAGTTAGGATAGGTACGCATGAATCACAGTAAAAAAAAGAAGATAAGGAGTCTTCTTGGTCGACCATAAAGCTATTAGTGAAAAAGTATTGTTTTTGGGGAGATTTAATTAGGCCTAAATCCGATGGATGAGAGTTATTCCTTATTATTTAAACGGACAACTCTAATTTAAGAGACAACTCTTCTAAAACTCTGCCAAAAAATCAGACGCGTTTTTAACTTTTTGCCGCCACATATGACCCGGTTTTGTCATAGTTTTTATCTCGGTATGTCTAGAATTGTTGTAATAAAAACACGTTTTAATCCCATGAAATTCGGTCCAAATCTTCTCAGCAAATTCTCGCTCACGTAAAGGTAAGTTTCCCGCCAGTTCTGGATTTGAATTAAAGAGGAAGGGTGCCCCTAATCCAAATATTGAATGCCTTTAACAATATGGTGGGTGCCTTTAGTAATTTTTCTCGGGGTGCCTTTATCATTTTTTGAGCCAATTTTTCCACAAATGTTTATTTCCCAAAAATACCCACAAACACATAAAATAACATAATAAGTATAAATTGAGCACTAACAATATAGAGAATTGAGAACAAATCGGACACAAAAAATGTGTCTATCAGTACTCCACTCAAAAAAAGCACGGGAGTCATTTATAATCGGGCGGAATATTTTCTTTTCAGGCGCAAGATTCAATTTCGAAAGTGACTAAAATACACCCTCACGCAGGAGAGGTTCAAATTTCCAAATAAGTTTTTTAGGAATCACCCCATGTAGCTGATCTCCCTGTGGCAGATAAAATGTTAGATATTTGTTGGAACCTAATGTTAATAAAGTCGTCATTAGGTAGTATTTGTCATTGACGTTACTTACATTCTCATCTAGCATCAAGAGGTCCAAGCTTGTGACTTCATTTGTCCCATAAAGTCATTCTATGTTCAAGAAATCATGGCTCGAGTTTAGACTTCCCCTTCCACCATGTCATTTAGCTGATTGAAAGGTCTTGTAGGTGCTACATTTGATTTGTGCCGCAATTGATGGTTTTTGCATGGTTTGAACATAATATATAGTCAAACATAGTATAATAGGTAAATCAAAATAGGGTAAAGAGATCGATAAGTCAAAAGCATTTGGCCGAGAAACTACATCAATTGCAAATTACCTGGTGTTATGGAGACACATGCTAGAGCAGTAGGTGTGGTCACCAGTGATAACAGTGATAATAGAGTTTCTTGTTTGAGAGGCAATCTTGAGCAACAAATGTGATTCGTAGAGAAACCCGATGCAACTTTATTTAGGCATCTATTTGTTGGTTAATGGTATTTCTTGATCGTATTTCACGGGGTAATTAATAAGATTACTAAATGAAAACATCACTGGAAAATAACGGGAATTTTAATATTATGAGCAAATAGTGAGAATTTTTAACCGTTATGCTTTTGTTAATGATGGGATATTATTTTCTTAATATGGACCCACGTTCTAACCAAAAATTTATCATATCCCTTCAAGACCACTGCCATCGAATTCTTACCTTCCGATGTTAGAAAAAAATCCTTAAAGAAAAATTCTCATTCAAAGAAATGAAAAAAAAAAATTCTTAATATATCATGACGGCGAAAACCCTAACTATGTCTACGAAATTGAGATTATGAGAACAAAATTATGACTTTGGTTCCTTCAAGTCATAGAAACGAAGAAAAAGGAAAGTGACCCTGAAGAATGAAGAAGTGAGTGTAACTAAAATCATCAAATAGGAGAAAGTTTTTTCATTATTTTTCAGTTATCAAAACATTCATTGCAGCTGAGTAAATGGCTAAAGAAAAAAGGAGGTTTTGTTTGAGACATGGTTTTTAATGTTTGGACGTGTGGTGCTAAAGTGTAAAATAAAAATAGCTCGATCTCGGTTGTCATTATATACCCAAAATGTAGATTTGTGTTCATTGGATAAAATGCACAATTTCTTATAATAATAACTCGATTTCGGCTGTACGTCCTTTATGTGCCTGAAATGTAGATCTTCGTTGATATGAAAAAACACCGTTGTCCTTAATAATATAGATTATAAAACAAAGATTAACAACTTAGTTAAGATAAAAAAAATAGTTTAGATCTGTCTCAAGAGATAAACCCGCGTCTGCGGTTGAAATTCTGGTCATTTATAACAAGATACGTGGTGGTGGTGATTTATCCTCACAAAATACATTCGACGGTCTCAATTTGTTCAATCCAAGCTTAATTTATAAGTGTTGTGATTGAAAGTTAAAAATACATACAACGATTAAAGTTTGCTAACCATATCATTGATGTCCCATTAATGTTTTATAGTTAATGTTTTATTATTTTTTTATAATAAATTTATTTTTATAAATAAATAATTTGCTAATTATTGTATCATTGGACATTAATGGTGGTTGTGGTGGTGTTGGTGAGTGGTGGTGGAGGCGATATCTCTAGAGGTGGTAAAAATAATCGGGATACAGTTAATTTTATGTTGTTACATAAATAACCTTATTAACATGGGCTAAAATACACTGGGATACAATTGTTATTTTATATAGTAACAACAATAGAACGACACAAGTCAAATTGGTACCAACAAAATTATTTATCGAGTCTATGTCGTTACGGCACAGATCAAGCTCTAAAATTGTCTTATAAATACTTCCTACAATGACCTATAAAGTCTTTGTTGATTTTTCTTTTATATACACTAGAAATATAAACGAGATGGTGAAATTTCAAAATCTACAAATCTACCAGCATAAAAATCTTTAACTACCAATATTAAATCATGCTTTAAAATTGGCCATCAAACCTTATAAAAATTGCAACGTAATTAAGACACCATTCCAAGGGATTTATTCATCCCAAAGTGACTCATTACATGTTTTACCCCATTTTCATCAAGAACTAAATAAAATCAAATCTTAACTTCACCACTTATCTGCTTGAATTATAAATTCTCAAACCTGAAGTTGTATTGTTAAATTATAGAGAAAAAATATAAATATATTTTGGCTGAACTTTGTGCTTATCCATAAAGTATAAGATGATATGGTGCAATATAGGATGAGATTTAACCTAGAGAAATTACATTTGATTGCAATTGTCTAACTTGATAGTTAAACTGAATATCATTGAATGAGTTTATGGGCACCCTAAGATGATTATGTGTATTACAAGATGATCATGAATTATATATACACTGAGTGAGTACATGCATGTGCGCACCTTTGAATTATCATATCATTCTTATGCATCATAAGGCGAGGGTTTACTTGGAGCAGTTAGATCAAAAACTACCTTTGGCTCTAGTCATCAGTTAAGGAATAATTTAATTCACTAGCAAAAATCACCTTTGACTTTGGATAACAGTTTGATCCCATATCTAGCAAAAATTGGTCCCCTTATGGCATTTATTATTTCTTGGGTGTTCCCGGTAGCACTGTACATGTGTGACCAATCTCCAATTTATTTTATTTTTTTGAAATAGGATGTATATTGAAAAAAGAAAGTTGTACAAGGTACAAAAGAGCTCTAAAGATAGAAGATCAATATAAGAAAAACTTACATATCTCAGGCCACACAGTTATCAAAGAAATAACGCTACAAAATTTAAGGAGGTTATCAAGCAAAGAGATTATCCCAACTGAAAATCCTATCGCTAAAAGGATTAGATATATTAGGGTGACAAACCTTTAACCAAGAGAAGACCACAACTTTTATGTTGTATACCAATTGGTGGGTCAATTGAGTTTTATTAGATAAAACTTTATTATTGTGTTCCCTCAAAACTTGCTAAAGAGTAGCATATAATAACATTTTCCATATGAAAGAGCACATACCTTTGAGTCTCACCTTAGATCATCCATTTACGAATTTTGTAAAAGTATTAAACATTACCTCTCGTTATCCAGTGACTAAAGGAATCACTTTGCTTCAAATTTCTATCGTGTATCGTTGCTATAAGAACAAGATATCGATGGATTCAAGATCCACATTGCGCAGCCCACATGAACTTGATGTTTCAATACCTCTTTTTGCAAGATTATCCCTAAAGTCGGTTTGATTAAAAAAGGTCTGCCACACAAAGAAACATATTTTTTTGGGGAGTTGAGAGGACCAAACAAAATTGTTATCAAAGGAAGGAGTTGTTCTATCAAATCCCTACTTTGTAACAACCAAAGATAACAATTTTTCACTGTGAAGCCTATAGTTGGAGCAATGTTCAAAACCATTCATATTGTGAAAAAAGAAAATGTGATGGGTTGTTACCAATTACAAGCAGCATATCACAAAACTCAAGAACTTCAGGTATTCTCAAATTTCTTCTAAAAGTAATGTTCAAATCGTTATGAACGTCCAGAACTGAATGGTTTTGGATTGAACCTTCTTTGTTTGATGTGACTTTGGCAAACAAAGAGAAATAACTTATATTTTATATGTAGGATTTTGACACTATACGTTTATATTATACACATGTGGGGAATTTTTTTGGTATTATTATATACGGGAGTTGGACAGCGGACACTTATATATACGATGTCCATCCCAATATAAGTGATATTTCTCATATTTATTTTCGTCGTAATTTTTTTATATATTTTTCATTTTTATACGGTATATATCCAAATAAATTCTTATTAATAACTAGTGTCGTTAAATTTTCTATAAAAAACATAAGGACTTCGATAACCATGTTTGTACTCGTTATGTATGTCTTTTTTTATTTTTTTTCAATGGTATGACATTTACAAATACCCATCTTTTAGCTTGTGAGATATGTTAATTCTAAATTTTAACACATAATATCAAGCACTATAAAGGCACATTTCCTTGGTTTTGGCTACATTATAGCCAACGTCAACCACTATGGCCCTTCTCTTGGCTATAATGTAGCTTTAAGCCAAGCCTTTGATAGTGCCTGATAGAGATGCGCATTAAGCACTCGCCAAGAGATCGTTGACGAAAACCGATAAAGTGATATTTTGGGCCCACCAATAAGTTTTTTTTTCTCTTTACAATAACTCTAAGTATACCGAGAATTGAATCCCGAGATTTACACCTACACTCACAACTGGTAGGGCCCACTTTTCATCATTGTAATCCCAATGCTAGAGTCATTAGATAACTGTAACACGATTTTCTCTTGGGAGAGATTTCAGTAGATAATTCGTGAGTCTAGAATCATTCTTTTCTTTACGAGTGGTGGGCCCAAGAATCTAACTGGCAGAAACTCAGTTTTCGTCACCATAAATCAGATTGCCATAGTACATGATTTTTCTCTTGGCCTTGACTTCGTTTCATCTCTTGTTTATGGCCAGAAAAAAGCCTACCAACAATGCTTGGCTTAATGATACAAAAGAAGAAAAAACTAAAACTTTAATCTCTCTTCTTTTTTAAAAAAATTATGGAAAAACAGTTTCACAATGAAGATAATATAAAATATATCTATGTGACTAATCTCCGCTTACATTATATGTATGGATATACAAGTGGATCCTAACAGGAGAAAAGACCTGGATTGACATACGTATTATTAACAATTATCCTGACTAGCCTGCTGACTTTATTTCAATTTCAAAATAAAAGCAGAACCAAGGGTTGACTAATTCTGTCTCTAGCTCCCTCTAAAATCATATTAACATATAAAAATCCCCATAATTTATCCTATATTTAATATTTAGTTCACCTAATGTGTAGTATATAATCCACTAAATTCAATGTGTTTATAAAACTTTTTCTTAGTCCTTCTAATTCTAATTTATAGTTCCGCCACCGTCTCAAGGGTTCCATGTATGATTATGAAGCTCCAGATCATCCACGGAATATCTTTTGATAGTGCATGTGATTTCATACATGACCACCACCTAGCCTTAGAAATAGATAAAATAATACTTATAAAATAAAAAAAGTAAAAAAGTGATAGATACTGCAGTACCCGTATGAGTTTGTTCCACAGTTGTAGGCACCTCATACGCCCGCTGGTAACAACAACTACGTAAGGTCCAAGACTAGTTAGTATAAACACCTACCTGACCCTCACATATTTTCAGCTTAACATAGCTACTTATGATAATGATGCATTATCTAGCTAGTAAGATCTTCCTACTACATACGATTTTCTGGTTCGATGATCAAAACCTTACGCAACTTTGGTTCTGTCTTTATAAGACCATTGGACAGATGAGACTTTGACATTGTTCTTATGGAACCCGCTACATTTTCTTGGTAAATGGGTGCTTGTCAAATGGGTTCATGTTGGCCGTGGCCGATGAGCCCTGCAGCTTCGTAACACAGAAGACATGCCACGAGGGTATTTTTGGTAGAATAGTTTATAATGTCCTTAGTTACCTTGACAAATAAATAAAAACATAAACAAAATTGAGCGCGAGTGAAGATCTGATTTCTGCATTCCTGAAACCGAAAACGGGAACAAGAAAATCAGATTCAGAGATAATCAAACCAAATCACAGTTAATTCTATATTATTTCATTTTATTCATAATCATTTATTTCAATGAGAAATCTCCAATACAGAAAGAAGATTGATGGAATTTAGGTTGAATTTGTTATGAGAGAGAAAATGTCTATAGAATATAGTAGTAATAATAATAATAGTGGTAATGAGGAAGAACATAAGATTCTAATTAGGTCAAATTCATCATCTTCTGAACCAGATTTAGAAGTAGTACATGGGGGATCAAAGAAAAAGGTTTAACTGATTTATTAAATAAATTAGATCGAAGATTTTCGGGTAGAAGATTAAGTGCAAAGAATTTAGATAGTAATAGGGTTCAATCTATCATCATCTTCACCTTTAGCATCATCATCACCTTCAGCATCAAATCATGATCCTCTTGCTGATGGTGCTCCACCTGAATGGGCGTTGCTTTTAATTGGTTGTCTTCTTGGTCTTGCTACTGGTCTTTGTGTTGCCGCATTCAATCACGGGGTCAGTTAGTTTCTTTCTTTCTTATGCCCTAACTTCTCTAATTACTCGGGTTTCTACAATATACAGGCATTAAACTAAAACTAAGACCTTTGGGGAAAATATAAACTTGTTATCTTTATACATTGCTTTAAGATCAGATTTAGTAGGTTGGAAGACCCAACTCCCCTCGTCACCTCTATTGAACTGATTAATATGATTGTTCGGCAGAGATTAGAAGCTGGATGGAAAGTTCTAAGTAAAATCACGATTGACACAACATTTGTTACATTAATAGGATAGGTACTCAAAAACTAGTTCTTACGGAGAGGTTTTCCTTGGGTTGGGATTCAGGGGATTGGTGTTTTCTTATTGTTTTAATTCCATTTCATTTGTTTACTCTGTTTGTAGAATCATAGATTTTGTTATTGATGTATTCTTCTTATCATTATGTTCTAAATACACCAAGGCAGTCAATTGGAATCTATTTGAACGGTGGTTGCATTCTTACAAAAGGATTTAAGGATGTCACCAATAGGATCAGGTCCTACTATCAATAATGTATATTCTTGATGTTTCTGTTGAACTTTGTTTAGAGGCTTTATGAAGTCTCAAAAAGGACGAGGTTGAGCTGGTAATCAAAAACTATTACTGTGTTTCTTTCTTGCCTATCCATCAAAGTGATTCAGGAGATTCCTCTTCAGGAATGTGTTTCAAGACTTCTTCTCTGTTTATTTTCATGCTCTATGTGCTGGGATCTTTCTAATGCACTTTAATTTGTTATATAGGTTCATGTTATACATGAATGGACTTGGGCAGGTACTCCAAATGAGGGTGCTGCTTGGCTACGGATACAAAGACTAGCTGACACATGGCACCGGATACTGTTGATACCTGTGACAGGAGGAGTTGTTGTTGGCATGATGCATGGGTTACTTGAAATATTTGAACAAATAAATCAGTCCAGATCTTCACCAAGAGGAAGCTTTGATTTGCTTGCTGGAGCATTCCCCACAATAAAGGCAATTCAAGCTGCAGTAACTTTAGGTACTGGTTGTTCCTTAGGTCCAGAGGGTCCAAGTGTGGATATAGGAAGAGCCTGCGCTAATGGATGCTCCGAATTGATGGAAAATAACAGAGAAAGAAAAATAGCTCTCATTGCTGCTGGCTCTGCTGCTGGCATTGCTTCAGGTATCTATACCACATGAGATCCAAATATATCTACGTTGTCATTTGAACATAATCAAAATGTGAATTTTCAGTCTTGTTCTGCTGATTACTTAGTTTTTCTGTGGAGATTATCCATCAGCAATCCTTGTTTGTTCGTTGATAGAATCCGCAGTTGGTTGATTCTTACTGACATCAGAGGACAATGCTTATTATTTGGCAAATAGAAGCCTTTGAATTTCGAACATATTCTCCTTCTCTCTTTATTTTTGGTGGGATTTTGTATTCGATTAACGATACAGTAAACAGAAAAGAGTGTCGAGATGATAGAGTCAAAGGAATATGAGAGACAAGTAACGAGCACATCCATGGAATATATTTATACCTCGAGTAGAAGAGAGAATAAAGTAATACTGTCGGGATCCATCAGCATGCGGAATGGTGACATCTAGAATTGCCGAGATATATCATCCCCACTTGAAAATGAATCCAGGGCTTTCTGATTTATATTAAACTTCATTATGGAGATCGACATCATTTAAAGCCATTCTTTTTTGGATTCTTTGAGCTGACAAATTTAGATTGGAAGTCATTAAGAGAATCTCCAGTGTGAAAATAATCTTCAAACTAACGCCCATAACGCTAGTTTACTTCTCGGCCCAATCATCACATGTAACTGGAAGTCACTTTCCTTGAATTAATTTTAGCACGAGGTTTCATTTGTGCACGTGAAACTCGGCAATATGCACTTTCCCATGAACTGTAGGCAGATTTGGATTCCAATATATCCACTCATGTGGTACTTCATCATACGATTCATATAAGATCCATCTGTCTAGATATCATTATATACATCCAGAAAGCCGTATGCTTTGGAAGAAGCTTGTACAGTTTGGGAAGGGGTTTGAAAAGCATCGGATTAGTTAGAGCTCGTTGAGTTATCAGCTTCATCTACTAAATCTTCTTTTGTGATTCTCAACTGGATTTTCAGGGTTTAATGCAGCGGTTGCTGGTTGCTTCTTCGCTATAGAAACTGTTTTAAGGCCTCTTCGTGCAGAAAATTCCCCTCCTTTTACAACTGCAATGATTATACTGGCATCTGTTATATCATCCACTGTCTCGAATGTTTTACTTGGAGAGAGACCAGCTTTTATAGTGCCTGCCTATGAACTGAAATCTGCCGCTGGTATTCTATCTGTTCCTAACTCAATGACATTTTTAGTTGTCGAAATGTACTTTATGTTGCTGAGAAAAAATTTACTCATGAATAATTGCCAGTGCATTCTTATTTTGATATATGTGATAATTCTTGCTATGCGAATTTTCATGCTGTTCAAGCTAAGTAGAAGAATCTGAAGATATAATGTGCATTTTGGCTCATTACTTTCCTAGAACATCTATAATATAGCTTTCTTGGTTCTGGCGGTATGAGATATGGATTTTATTGTTTTAGAACTTGAATTTTTTTTATTATGCAGAACTGCCTTTGTACCTGATACTAGGTATGTTATGTGGAGTAGTAAGTGTGGTGTTCACTCGCTTGGTAAATTGGTTCACCAAGTTGTTCGAATATATTAAGGAGAGATTTGGCCTTCCTCCTGTTGTCTGCCCTGCTTTAGGAGCGTTAGGAGCTGGTATAATAGCTCTCAAGTACCCAGGAGTTCTGTACTGGGTTTCACAAATGTTGAAGAAATCCTACACACAGGAAAGAGTGCATCAGCACCTGGAATCTGGTTACTAACTCAACTAGCCGCAGCCAAAGTCGTGGCTACCGCTCTGTGCAAGGGGTCTGGGCTCGTAGGTGGCCCTTATGCTCCAAGCCTAATGATCGGTGCTGCTGTTGGTGCTGTCTTTGGGGGTTCCGCTGCAGAAATTATTAATTCAGCTATTCCAGGAAATGCCGCTGTTGCCCAGCCACAGGCTTATGCTCTGGTTAGATTTGTTCCGCCTATTTGATTAAACTTAGTTATAAAATGTGGTTAGCTTTTTCTTTCTGTGAATATCACTATATTATTGGTTCAAGTTGATATGAATTTTGAACTTCTTGATACAGGTTGGGATGGCTGCTACACTGGCTTCAGTTTGTGCAGTTCCCTTGACATCAGTACTTCTTTTGTTTGAGCTGACAAAAGATTATCGTATTTTGCTTCCTCTCATGGTAGCCTTTTCTTTCTCTCTTTTTCTTATTCATTTTTTTTCCCTCTCCTCCTTTTTGACATCCCTCGACAAGTTTTTTGATTGAAAACCTCAAGAACACTCTTGCTTAGGGTGCTTTCAGTAAGTCATAAGTTTCGATGTTGTGGTTTTGCATTAGCGGCTGCTTAGCATATCAGCTCCACCATCCTGGGTTTGAATTCTTAGGAGGCCACGTGGCTCCATTTTATTCTGTGTGGTAGTAATTGTGAATATCTGGGGAAACAATCGATAGAGAACTCTCCTTTTTTTATTATTATTTTTATCTAGAAATCCTTTACTTTCCTGCTTTGGTAATTACCATGCTAGATTGGCATACCTTTATAGAGCTTCAAATGCCATTTGTCTTAGATATTGCTTACGAGGGAGAAATATTGAATTTGTTTTATATCCTTTCCTTTCTATTGTGACAGGGAGCAGTTGGACTAGCAATATGGGTCCCATCTGTTACAAACCAACCCAAGGAGAATGAGACATCTGATCTGAGGGGTGCATCACGAGGTTATTCTTCCGTTTCTCCCAATGAAGACAAACATGAGGACATTTGGAAGCGCGATGTTGACCGGAACGGTCTGGAACTCTCTGTCATAGGAACTACTGAAGATATGCTTTTGGATGATCTGAAGGTTTTATCATCTATTATCCCTTTAAAATGTTTGTTGTGTACTTTTCACTTGATTGCATCGATTCTCTTAACTCATAGAACGTCTGTGGTTCATCCCAAGTTCATTCATGAGCTGAAAATGAATAATACTCTTGTTTTGAACATCTTGATGTGGTGCTCAACTCTGTCCCGTATCCCGTCTTGTTGTTTCCAGGTGTCTCAGGTCATGTCAAAAAGCTATGTGAAGGTTGCAGCAGCAATATCCTTGAAAGAGGCTATAAAACTTATGGATGACGAGCGACAGAGGTGTGTCCTTGTTGTAGATGCTGAAGATCTTCTTGAAGGAATTCTTACGCTTGGGGATATTCAGAGACATGTGGCAAAGATGTATGGTGATGAATCCAACAGCGGTACACTTTTGGATGTACGTACTCAATCTCTTCCGTTTCATCTATTTTGTCTGGATCCTCCTTTTTCTTTCTGACAAATACTTCAGATTATTTATGCTAACTGTAAAACAGGACGACATAACGTCATAACTTAGCTAAAAAAGAGGTGTAGAAACCGTTCATAGATCTTTGTAAAATAAAAGTTTTGCTAAAACGTTGAGACACATTCATACCAAATGTTTTTCCAAGGTAAAAATATTGGTTCTTTATGTAAGTTTTGGATTCGGGAAGGTTATTTGATAAAAGCTTTGTGTGAATATAGTAGAGGAGAGAACTTTATGAACTCTTGACTTATGTGAATTAGTCGAGGCAAATGGTATAACACTGGCTGTTAGTTTCTTTGTTTGGTAGGACGTAAGATTTTATCTCAGTGATGGCTTGTTTATTTCTAGCCTCCTAAAGGCAAAAATAACTTCCATACTTTTAATAGATATTTCTTTTCTTTTTCTTTACTGGAATAAGTTTTGTGGTTGTCTAGATGCATTGTAGACTTATTCTTAAAGTATAACCTAGAATATACTTTTTCTATAGTTTTAACCTTATCAATTTTCTTACAGGTGAATAACTGTGTTGTTTCTTCTGTCTGCACCCGAGGAATACAATATCGTGGGACCGAATGTGGCCTTTTAAATTGTTTCCCGGATACAGATTTGGAGACTGTGAAGGAACTAATGGAGGCTAAAGGAATCAGACAGTTGCCTGTTGTTAGACGTGGTGGTGACCCCAGAAGGCGGAAACGAAGAGTTGTTGCCCTTCTTCATTATGATTCAATTTGGCGCTACATCAGGTTAAAACCACTTTAATTTGCAGATCTTTTTCTAATGTTTTTTCAAAGTGAAATAAAACAATTCAATTTGCAGATGCCTCTAGTAGAGTGGTCATTGGGTGTAGATACCCATGACCTGAGTTCGAAACTCGTCCACAGGCTAGTTCCTACCTACCCGTCAAAAAATTTTTTTAGTCTTTAAAACACCGTCTTTATACAATATATTTAAGTGTTACAACTCCCTACTTGTCTACATCCGCTCGAATGACAATCTATCGTCATGGGACTGCCCTTTTTAGCACAGCTGGGTTCTTGTTTTTATATGAACTAGTCCACACTTTTGGACTTACAGTTTGTTATAGAAAATCTTCAGGTTTAACACACTCAACTAGACAATTTAACAGTTGTTGTTTTGTCGCTCCTTTCCATGTGATGATTTTGATGTTTAAGTGAAGGTTGCAAATCCATATCGTTTAGTTGTAATCTAGAAAGCAACAACTGGCTAGATGTTTTAAGTATCGCTGAAATGTTAATAGCTAGTAACAGCATGGTATGGCATAGAGCACCAGTAGGTAGATTTCGCTTAGACGCATGAGTTTTGAGTCAGTAAATCATACTATAGTTACTACTCTGGTGTGTTAATGATGATGAACCAGCTCTCCCAGTCACTAAGCTGTCTTTCATGCCGAAAAACAACTATCAACAGTCACATTGTCTCTATAAGCCCATTGCTTGACTTTGATTTAGTTTTTTTGACATTAATCAAGGTCTGCACATGAAATGTTAAATCTCTTAGGAGAATTTGGCAGTAGCCCACTTGTTAATATTTTTTTTTTTCTAAAGGATAGTAACCCACTTATATGTTGGCAATATATGTCTAAAACTTATGAGAAAACTTTACTTGTATACTGTAAAGCACAAGAGCAAAAGAGCAGAGGGTTAAATCATGAAACCTAAAACCTCTATATATTGATCATTTTTAGGGAAAGCAGAGGATTAAATAACTAAACCTAAACCCTCCGTGTATGGAACTTGGGTTGTACATGTTAAAAGATTTTAGTATCTAATTTTGTGTTAGTGGTGATAACTTCAACCTCATGTCTTTAGCTTAATTGTTCAGTTCCTTAATCACATCTTTGCAGAGAGGAGATAGAGCACCGCAAATCAACTCAGCTGCAGAGGAAAGATCTTGGGGAGAGAACTGTTAGTGCTCATTAAGTGGTGTAAAAGCTTACTCCTAACTTGCTATTCATGATCGCTCTGAGGATTGGAATTCAAAAGCCATTCGCAGCTACTCTTTTGTGGGGAGTTTCAGCCTATTCGGGAAGTTCGACCATAAGAAATTACTGCAGCTATTCATTTTTGGGAGTTTCGCTTTACTCCCAGAGTTCAGCTATAAGATATCATTACATTTATTCATTTTTGGGAGTTTAGCATTTCAAGAGCATGTGATGGTGCTTTCACATGTGCAGTACGAGTAAGGTTTTCATTCAGATATACCAGCTCAATTTTCTAGTATTTTTTACATTCCCATGGCTTCTGTATATTAAGTACTAGAAAACATCTAATTATTTTTTTATCGAGCTTATAGTTACATACCAGATGTATACAAAGAAGACTAATATGAAGAGTTAAAATTGAGCCATTGGTGAGCATTTTCCCTTCGTGCATTTTTGACATTTTTGTCTTACATACACAAAGTTTAAAGCCTTATAAGATTCTTATGACAATCTAATCCCTCACCACTTCTACAGTTTTAATTTCTCTTGGACGTACTCCCTAAATCGCCCCTTTCTTTTGAACTTCAAAATTATTAAAATTTGGAATTATTTCACCTTTTCTTGTCACGGTCATCTTGGTGGTGCAGAGATGAATAAAATGTGGTAACTATACCTTGCAGCAAACCAAAGCTCAGGCCAGGAAGTCACGGACAAGAGAGAAATTATGATCAACTTTTGTAGACAGCCTGAAAAGAAAGGAATGGGCACAATTTGGCGAATAAATTTTTAACGTAGGTCGTTGGTCGATGTGGACATGTGATTCCAACCGTAATATGACATATGGTAATTGAGCTAGTCAAAATTATCTATCAAAAAAATGGTGTTTTTGTTATAAAACTAGAAAGCAAAGAAGAAGAGGCACAAAATAGAGAGAAAAATGAGAGAATCCTCGTTAGAAGTGTGTGGAAATACATAGTTTTAAGCCTCTATTTATAGGATAGAAGACTTGGCATCTAAATATATGGAAACCCTAATCTTAGATACAAGAGCATTTTAGTCAATAAACTTAGATTTATAACACTCCTTCTGATGACCACTGTGTCTAAGATCATTATGATCATATCAGGAAAACTCAAAAGAGAAAAGCCTAAAATTACGTAAAAATAAAGACTTGAAACAATGTTGGACACGCAAATGTTGCCTCGTTAAGACCTTGACAAGGAAAACTTAGTGGGACAAACTTTGACGAAGGAAAAAGAGTACAACGCGATAAGTCCAGTAGAATGCACCTTGTATGATGACGCTCCCCCTGATGAGTACTTCAGTAAATTTTGGCTAGCAAATCATTGAGTCGACTTCCCAATTTTGGTGAACGAATTTCTTGAATGCATAAGATTGTTGTGCTTTCGTGAAGAAAATAGCTAGTTGATGAAGTCTTCTTTGTGTAGCACAAGCAGTGTTATCTTCATTAATACTCTTGTTGAGTTTACATTCTTCTTCAACACAGTGAGAACTTGTGTCATGGATCCCTAGTTTCTCGAGATTTTGCACATGTACTTGATGTAGTTTCTTGAACAAAGAGCCAAGGTATATGTATATTACCTTAAGTGAATAAAAATGTATTTATGATCATACCTTATGTGGTTCAAAAGGACATCCAAATTCCTAGAAGATGGTGGTTATGTTGATTTAGTCTAACCATATGTAGGCATCCACTTAATAACCGAAATTATACAACTCCCCTTGGATGACCACCATATTGAATTTAAATTACCTCACTAAAACCTTGCCAATAAAATCCAATGTGAAAAGAAATGAACAAAGGAAAAAAGAGCACAATATCAAACATTTTGAATGAAAATTCAATGTTAGCGAGATATGCCTCGTTAAAACCTTGTCAGGAAAATCATATGGGACAAAACCTGAAACAAAGGGGCAAAAGTATAATTTTTGACGTATCTATGGATGCTAACTCAACTATATAAACATTACAAAAAACAAGCATTAAAACAGAATGTATAGACTATTTAATAGACATAAAAAGGTATAATGATCATTTTACAAGGCAAGGACTATGCGGATCCTAGCTATCAGTAAGAGGCTACAATCTTGAAATGTAATTAGGACTACATGTCTTAGTACACCAGCGGGGTGTATGCATCCAAATAAGGGGTGTCCTTATTCAACAACTGGGGGTGCATACATCCAGTTATATCTCTTACCCAATGTAGTTATTCTCGGATCTCGATTTCGTCTCGGCCGGGACATGTGAATGCCAAGAATTAACTATATTTTTGTTGATTTATTACCGAGAATCTTAACAACCATACTTTAAGAAGAGATCATATTCGTATATTACAATTCTAAGTTCAAAGTTCTAAAAATCTAGATTAAACAACAAGCATACACCTTGAATATCAGGCGAATCTCGGTCGTATCGTGTGAATCTCGGTCGTATCGACCGTTACGGCTATGATTCCTCTTTCTTATTCTTAAGCAAGCCCCCGAGAGGTCTTAGTTGATCCATTATTTATCCTTCATCTTTCGTTTCCTTTTCGTTTGTTTCGAGAAAGATATCGATCCATTCTTTCATATTGACTTGAAGTACGAGATAGGGGTCGAAGTAATTTGATTCATTTACATAATTCATTACGTCAAACCTGGTATGATGTATTTAAAGATTTATCGCGCTCTTGAAGCGATACCTTGAATATGACGACCGATATTGACCCGTAGCTCTTACCCTAAAGAATAGGTTGAGTATCAAATTCTCTACATTTCATTTTTATGCGGGCAGAGAGAAAAGAGAAGAGGTGGTGGTGATCTTATTTGAGTTTCTGCAATTGAGAATCGAGAAAATAGATGGAAGAAGAAATGACGTTGTTACGGTTTATGGAGAGAACAAGGCAACAAAGAAGGTGGGTTTCAGTCGAGAGTTCAATGGGTCTGTTCGAAAGATTGAAGAAGAACACGGGTGGATCTGAATTGAGCTCGAGATTCATGAGGCAGTGAAGTGAGCAACAAATCGTTGAGTCTATTAGATAGGATTTGAAGATGAATTTGAGTTAGTTTTGATTTGGTTCGAATCAGGGATGAGATGGGTTCATTTTAGGTTGAGATTTAAACCAAGAAGATAGTGAAGAAGTGAGCGGATAGGTACTGACAGTGAGCTCGAGAAGATGGGGTTTTCCCTGATTCAGAGATTGAAGAAAGCTTTGGTGTTGTTAGGGTTTGGTAAGATGCAGAGAAGAAAGGGGTTTCATATGCTTTAGTTTCTATGACTCGATTGAAGGTGAGAACAATTTGGGGTTTTTGAAGAATTTAGAGTTGTTGATATCTGAGACGGGGTCGAGTCTGATGGCTCTGTTGCTGCTGCTGGTGATTGAGCAGTGAAGAAGAGCTTGAAATGGAGTTAGGGTTCTTGGCAGAAAGAGTAGAGCTGGTGGTGCTGTTAGTTTCGAATGGTAGACAGAAAGGAAATATGGGTGTTGGTGGTGACTGGAAGAATTGGAGATGGTGGTTGTTCCAAATGATTAAATAAGAAGTTGGTATGTGTGGTTTGATTGATTCATTCTGGTTAGATGTATGCTAGGAACCTTACAGGGAAGGAATTGATAAAAGGCCTGAATTTGGCCTGGAACTTGCCAGAAAACATAGGAAACTCTGCCTGATTTTACTTCAGGCGAGTCAACTCAGTAGCTCAGTGATCCAAGCTGAGTAAGACCCAGCAAGACCGAATCAGACCATCTGACTCGGCTAACTCACAGTTTGTATTCTTTGACCTTGACCCCTTGACCGTTAGTTTGACTCCGATGGCCGGTGACTATTTTCCAATCATTTGAGATATTTTCCGAACGATTTCCGACCACTTTTCTTGACCTCCAACGATCAATTTTGGACCGAAATTTTAATGGTTATTTCTCATGTATGGGCTAGTTGGTGGACTTTTTGGACTTGTGTTCTAATATGGAGAGGGAGAGTTTAACATAGTTTTAGAAACAAGAAGAGCTGTAAAAAGGAGAGTTCTCTACAACTTCTAGACACTTTTTTATAATTGATTTTTGAGAGCAAGGAGCCGTCATTCTTTTTCACACATCTAGGGTTTGCAATATTTTTTATCTTCTTCTTTAGTTTAATGTATATGCATTCCATAATTATGAGTATCTAAATACATATTATTAGTTAAGGATTAAAGTTGATTTCTCAAATATGGTATTTAATTAATACATTAGTCTTATCTCAATATTTGTCGTGTATGATTCATTGTTTATAACTTTTGTATGATTTGAACACTTCGTTGGTTGAGTCCGGAATCAATTTAACTTGTTTTCATCTATAAAGCTAAATTAGGATTCTCAATACGAAAAAGTTGACGAATTCTGATTTCGAGTAGTATAAGTGTGGTTGTTGTTTGTAGTGATACATCCTAGCAATTACATATGAATCATAACCTTTGTTAAGTTGAATTAGTGTGTTTTACACGTTCAATTACATTGATTAACCTTATTTCAAAAAACTTAAGGTTCATGGGGAATTAAACTTGATTAGTGCTTTTTACACGTTGGGTTGTTCTGTAGGTAGAATTCTTATCACATCTTTTTAATGTGTTTCTGATGATTTTCGGAAATAAACGGGATACTCTTGCAATCAAGGTATTCTAGGGTTTTTGACAATGAGAGATTAAATATCAATTCTAGTTATTGATACAAATACATGTTTATGAATGATACAATCCCTTAACCAATATCTTCATCGTATTGATTACTTTCAACTATTTACTTTGATGTCTTTTTACTTAGTTTTATTTACTTAAACAATTCTAAAACCAAAACCTCCCTCTTTACTTAAGAAATTGAATTCGAATAACAACAATAGCCTTCGTGGAACGAATCATTCTTACTATTGTACTTAATCCATATTTTGTTAAAGTGAGAAAATGAATATAATTTTGACGTGGTACGACACACATCAATAACGCATGAAGACTACACCAACCTGTAAATTTTTAGAATTCAGGATTGCACTTTTAAGGTGTTAAGTCTTGGATCCAAATATTGCCTATTCAAGAAATTTCAATCCAACATAATTTGGATTATGTGTCTACCTATCATATTTGTCGATATTCCTCTGCAGAGGGGTTAACAACCACCAGTATTTATTATTTCAGTAGCTACTGTAAATGAATATTCGACAACTATATTAGCTTTGTACGGTCCCATACAATTTTTAAGTGTATGCATATTTTGAAAAATTCAATTAATTACTGGTACCAGCGCCCGTTTCGGGCATTAAAATCTCTCCATCTTCCAAGCAGGAGATATGAACTATAAGAATGAGGATCTTGTTTTGGTAGACTCTATTGGAGCATTATCTGTAGCCTCTTCTAAGATGCTATTTGTTGTTGTATGTGATTGGATTTGCCTTTTCAAGAGGCAAAAACTTTATATAAAAACATAATGAGACATTTCACGCTTTTTCAATGACAACCTTTAAGGTTTGATGAAAGAGAAATTGATATAGTTTTAAGCTAATTAATACCAATTTTTTTGCAATGTATAGTCTCCCCCTGATCATGGCGGAAATATTTTTATCTCAAATATGAAAACTTCAAGTTTCGTAAAATACTATCTGATTAATTCGAGGACATATACTCACAATAATTTCTGGATTTTATCTACTCCAGGTTGTACCACCAACACTAACTTCAAAAGACATAAAAGTTATGTCTTTTAGCAAAAAAAAATAAAAAAATTATAGTCTTAATAGACATATATCTTTACCATCCACCATGAATTTATTGGTTACAACCAAAAGCATATAAAATATACAAACAAAATAATTTCTAAAAATTGCGCGACCTAGTAAGGCCGACAAGATAAATTATTCATTTGAGAATGAAATTATGGACACTTTCTAAATGAAAAGAAAATTAAATCAGGATCAATATAATCACTACAAGGACTGATGATATTTGCTATCAAGCCGGGTGCGCACCCTTTGATCTTTATGTACTAAAATATTCCAATTTCAACTGGAATGGTCCAGATTTTGGAGATTATTACGAGAAAAAAAATAGAAATTGCTCAATATGACTCAAGAATGCAACAATTCCTTGTTTCATCGGTGTTTGCAATTGAGAATACCATAATAACAATGTCTCATTCTGTGATCGACAGAGAAAATCAATCTCAATTGGCTTATATGATTTTTTTTAAGAAAATAAAGAAATCATTGTCGTTATTGAGAAAAAAAAATTCACTCTTTAGTTGATGAATGGTTTCTTTGAAGAAATAGAAACCAATGGTTTATTTTTAGATAAAACCATATTTATCGATAAAGGTTTTTTATAAACCTAAGATCTAAGTCGTTCTTTCAAAATCAACGAAAAATATCAAACCATATTGGCTAAAAAAATATTAACTAGGGAATGCCAATTTTTACATCTCATATCGCAGAATCGATATAAAACAATAACAATTAGTATAAGCGATATACCAAAATTGTATCAAGAACAGGAAAAAAAAATCGTTTTAGTCATCGCATATAGAGAATTCATTTTATGGTTGACGAATGGTTTCTTGTAAAGAAATGGAAACCATATGGATAAATCATATAATCTTTGTCTAAAGAACAAAAATACAAAATTTAATTAGCCGTAGGTTTATGAACCATGCATATGATTAATTACCGTAAAGGTAATTAAATTACAATAATACCAATTTTTGCTGATTACGGTTTTATTAGGGAAATAAAAACTGTGAACCATCTTCCGATGGATTTTTTTTTTTTTTCTTTCTCTATGAAAAAAAATATTAAAGAAGAAAAAAAATCAAATCTAATTGAAAATATTGTTCACCCATAGCCCATAAATATACACCATGTTTATGGACGCATAGAAATATAGCTTGTTTTGGTGTTCAAAAACAAAAACAAAAACAAAAAACCCCAAATACGTATACATATATACAAAATTACACTGATTTAACAATGATAATTACCTAAAAAATCACATGGAATACTATTCAAAGTAATTGGTAGAAGAAAACAGGTTATAAATCAATTGACGGGAGTAAGAATAGGTTATTTTAATAAGATAAATATCATACAAGATTCCTAATTACCACTTCACTAGTGGTGCGCCTATACTCTGCACGGGTTTAAATTGGTCCACCAAAATAAAAGTTCATTGGTACTCGGATTCGGTGCTTTTGTTCATTGATCATGATTTTACAATCCAAGTTTCTAATGAAACCGACCCAATTTGACCAATTTCTCTTCTTTCGAAAGTTGTAACTCTACTCTATTTGCAGGTATAGTTCACTCGGCCACATGTTCGTACTTCAAAAACAATTTTTCTTCATGTGAAAGGATTTCATAAATAAACATGATTATATCCAAGCTGCATTCTTCTAAAGGTGCAGAATAAAGCTCTTCAAAACTCTTCACAAATTAGTAATTAGCAAATTAAAATTTACAATTTAAATAACCTAAAAAATGAACTTCAAATATTAGTATTAAACCTAATGAAAACCCGAGAAAAATGAGTTGGTAAAAATTGAAGAGGATTACATTCAAAATCAAGAGCTGATATTTTGGTCTAAAATGGTGAAAGTCAAGCTACTCAAAATACAATGATCTTAGATGGAACAAAGCTCCAAACTCTATGATGAATTCTTTTGTTCGGATAGTTAGTTTGTTCCAAATCCCACCATGTAGGTCATATGCATTGGGTTCTTACCCAAAATATAATCCACTTGAGGTTGAACAAATTATAAAGGTCATCTGGATTAGCTTTGCCGCTATAACATGCAAGATTTGCACCGCTATTGGTTAGAATCTCGGAATAAACCATAACCAAGAAGAGTGAAGCAGTTGTATATTGAAGATTGTTCCATTCATTAAAATATAGTAAGCCTCCCGAGTCCGTTAGTGGAAAATTTATGCGACCTTTCTGAGCATAATCACAGATGAACTCCTCAGTATTAGCCCAATAGGTAGACCATGGCTCAACGTAATCGTCAAGCTTATCCTCAAGTAAGCATACACAAAATTAAGTTTGTATGAAACACAAATTTGAATGCTATGTTGATATGCACATACCTTAACGACTATGATCTAGGCACCAACGTCCTTTTGGTTCCAAGAAAACTCGACTTGACGGCCTCTATCATCAGTGTCTTGAAGAAAACTCAAGTATTTTGGATCATCAGTGGCGCTGTAAAGCCACACATCTGCCAACAACAACTCGTCCTACGCAATTAACATAAACGACTTTAATACACCTTATAATTAGATCAAGAAAATGCATCTTAGACTGATTATTTAACTCCACCCAAAATAAAAAGTCGGACAATTTACTGTATATGTACTGCTTGGATAAAATTCCGCCACGGCTGGGATGCTTTCATGATATCTTCCATGGTGATTTTGAGCGAAGTCACGGAGCTGCGATATAATAATAATCAAAATAAAAACTAAAGTTTAGCACGACTAAAGACTGTGAAAAACATAAATAAAGAGAGTTAGATTACTTGTTGTGAATGTGGTAAAAGTGTTGCTGCATATGTAGGATCAGATTGCTTAACAGCCATGAACACAGCAGCAAAAGCAGCAGCTGTTTCTCCTGCAAGGTCAGACCCCAGACTGTCTTCATTAATACTATAGGGTGTCCTTGGCATTTTGTTAGATTGCTTGGAAAAAATAACAAAATGCATGATTAAACCCAATTATAATGTCACCCATAATCACCAATCAAGCTACTGAAATAGACCCTTTAACTGAAATTTCATTACCAAAATAGCCAAAAACACAACACAAATTATGTAAGTGCAAAGGGCAAAAATAAAAAGCAAAACAGAATGTAGACAAACCAGAATTCGAAACTACAGAAATGGATAAAATAAGACCTAGTACTGTTAACAAACTTCACCTGCAAAATAAAATATAATCTAAAATAAGATCATCAAAAAATTAGGAAAATGCATGATCAAGTAAGAGAAACTAAGAAAGCAAAAATCAAAAAAATCAAAAAGATTGAGAAGGAACAACCATAATCTTCGTTAGTTTGTAATTAAAAAACCTTCGCCTACATAACCCAAAATCAGTGAAATAAGTAACAAATAAGAAATCCCACATCAAAATAAATACATTAAAGGAACAAACCCTAAAACAGTGAAATCAGTAACAAATAAGAAACCCCAAATCAAAATAAATAGAGAAAAGGAACAAACCCTAAATCACATATGGTTCGAACTGATAAACCGTCACGTCTGTTTCAATCTTCAAAATCAATAACAATCCCCATCTTTATGCTCAAACCTCTGGCACATCCATATCTTGCAGATCTATTATCAAAAAAGAAAAAGAAAAAAATAGGAAATTATAACAACATGAATTAATAGGGAAAATGGAAAAGAGAGAATCAAAACCGGGAGACGAGAAGAGGCGGTAAAGGAAAAATAATAATAATAATAATAATAATAATAATAATAACGAGGTTTGGAGATAACCTTTTAGAGTGATAATACGTGTGAAAGGGGGCCGAGGTATCTAATTCCTTATTTGTTGAAATTTCCTTTAATGATTTTTTATTAGTCTATTTTTAAAGAGAAAGGGGATAAATTTTTTTTTATTGTTTTAAATTTTGTTCCTAGGGCTGTACAACGGGCAGTCGGTTCGGTTTTGGATCCAAACCAACTACCAACCCGTCTATAGGCGGTTTTTAAAAATCAAAATCAACTACCAACCCGTCCATAGGCGGGTCGGTTTGAAACCGACCCGAGTCGGGTCGGGCGGATTCGTTTTTTTTGCGGGTTAAACCGCATAGACTGTCACAGAATTTTTTTCCTGGTTTCCTGATAGTTAAAACTTAAAATCCTGGACTCATGATAGATCATTCAAGGCTGTTTAGCCTGTTTTAGTGCAGATGAAATGAAATAAAAATCATGAAATATAGTCTACCACATCATATACAGATTGTAATCCAAAATAAACACAAAAGTGACAAAATAAACATCATGATTCCATGAAACAAGTGAAACAAAACAACTGCACAGACAACAGTCCTACTATCCAAGTTGCAAGGCTACAAGAAGACCAACTCCAAATGAAACAGGTGTAGCTGCAAGTGTACTTGACATTTGGCTGGAAACAGATAAAGATTGAGTTGATGAATCACCCATTAAGACCCCTAAGAAACATCAAAAAACACCAAACATCATCAGACTCTTGTAGTATTCCATCTTAATTTTTATCTTATGATTCTTTTCCTGAAAGCTAAATCATGTGACTGCAAATTAATTAATAATCATGTGAAAGCTAAATCATGTGACTGAAAAATAATTAATAATCATGTGAAAGCTAAATCATGTGACTGAAAATGTTGAAAAGATGATTAAAAAGAGACAGAAACATAAATAATTTTGTTGTTTGAATTCAGAACTCATTGGTTCTGCTTGGTATCCTGCACAAACCCACAAATAATTTGCACTTGCTTTTAAATAGAATTGGCATCACTATAAATATACAAATACAAATGAACTCATATGAACACCCAAAATCCAAAATCAGTGAAATTAGATGAACACCCAAAAGCCAAAATCAGTGAAATCAGGTGAACCCCCAAAATATGACATACCTTGTTTGTTTGTACTTTGTTGTAACTTATATGTTGATTGTCGATGGTGAATGGTGAGGATTGATTAATTGAAGAAGAATAATAAGTTGTTGGTGATGATCGATTAGGTAGTGGATCAACGAATAATCAGTGAGGATTGAAGTCTGAAGAAGAAGAAGAAATTGTTGGTGAATGGTGATGAGTCTGATGAGTGACGAGTGATGACTGATAAGGAATAAGGTTGTTGATGATGGTGAAATCAAATCATGGACATGATTCACATCACACAAATCGCAGTGAGAGGCAGAGAGGATGAGAGCGGCTAAGAAAAAGTGAAACTGAAGACTGAAGAACATAAACAAAATTAGGTTAGTTTTTTAGGGTATCTTCTTTTAAATGGAGGGCTAGGATGAATCCAAATGTTATCAATCAATGGCTAAGAAAGTTCGGTTTATACGGGCGGGTTCGATCGGTTCTTATACTAAACCCGTAAACCGAACCGTGATGACCGGGTTTTTGATTTTCAAAACCGTAAACCAACCCGAGACGGGCGGGTTCGGTTTAAAAACCCGCGGTTGTGTCGGGTTCGGGCGGGTACGAGTTTTCGGGGCTGTTCCTGTGCAACCCTATTTGTCCCTTAAATTACTATTGGTCTAAATCTTTTCTAGGTAAGACCAGAAGCTCTAGAATTTAAATTTTTTTCAGCTTTTAATCACTACTGATAAAAAAATTCTGAATTTTTATATATATAATAGCTTGCTTTATAGCTTGTTGTAGTGCCGTAAATGCTAGACTTCGTTATTAACTTTCTTTTAACCGAACCAAGGCGAGACCCGAGAGTACATATAAACATTTAAAGCGACCAACTGTTAGTATATTATTTGAATAGTCAAATCTTCCGTAAATGGTGTTTATAACTCTTATAACCGTAGTATTATATCGAAAACATAATTTAATCAAACAACCATGTTTTAATCGATAATAGAATAAAATAAAATCATGATAAAACATTTTTCGTATACATCATGTGATTAATGATACAAATTAAAAAGTTAGATTATCAAAATTAGATGTAGAAAAATTAAAATAAACCTAATTAAAACAAGTTAGAGTTTTGTTTCTACAAAAGAAAAAAAAAGGACTATCATGTTTTCTAAAAAGAACAAGAGTGAATCGGTCGTAAAAAAGTTTCCCAGTAATCTGAGAATGATGATAACGTGTTACGAAACTAGAAAGCAAAGAAGAAGAGGCACAAAAAAAAGAAAAAAAAGAGAGAGAATCCTCATTAAAAGTGTGTGTAAATACATAGTTTTAAGCCTCATTTGTAGGGATAGCAGATTTGTCACCCAAATATATAGAAACTCTAATCTTAGATACAAAGGTATCTTAGTCAATAAACTTAGGTTTATAACAGTTTTATTGATATCCTATTTTTAAATGTTTTTATTAGAAAACAACAATTTCCAAATTTTCCCCCATTACAGAAAATCCCATCCTATTACAAGTAAATTGTTTCCAGTAAAAATTACCAATATACCCTTCACTCTAATTTTAAACTCGTTCCTAGCCTTTTCTAACATATCAACCACAAGAAGAAGATCTCCTTTGAACCTTGCAACACTGGCAACTTCAGTAAAATTATCAGATTCTGGCAATAAATTCACCAAGATAATTATTTGCAACACCTATTTTTCCTCCATTGAAGAATACACTCGACCAAACTTCACTATACTATTTGCATCTTTCAGTTGATGATAATAAAAAGCACGTCTCTCAAGAAAACTTTGTTCAATTTCTGATAGTTTACTCAAAATCAGAGAGAAGAATTTTAGGAAGATGATGATATTGATAAAATGTTTTTCATTACACATTTAATACTAAATGATTAGTATTTATAGTTATATCCTAATTACTTGACTTAGTCTTAACAAATAGACTTTAGTCAAGTCAGAGTATATTGACTTAGTCCATAACATACCCCCTTAAACTGATAAAGTATTACAGACCTAGAAAAACACTTTAACAGTTTGGACCAACTATTTGACTGAAGTATCAGCAGCAGAAGTCCCAAGCAAAAGCAGCAATATCCCGGAGAAGATTGGATAGCATAAACCCTTTGTAAACAGATCAACCAATTGATCTTCACTTGCCACATGATGCAACTGGAGGAAGCCAGTCTCCACCAGCTCTCTGACAGCATGATAATGGATCTCTATGTGTTTTGACCTTGCATGAAAAACAGAATTAGTAGCTAAAGAAATTGCACTTGTACTATCACAAAAAAGATGCACATAACCCTTCAAAGAGAAATGCAATTCCTTTAAAACATAAGAAACCCATTGCAACTCAGCTGCAGCCAATGTTAGGCACTTATAATCTGCCTCAGCAGAAGACTTGGACACAGTAGGTTGTTTCTTGGATGACCAAGCAATCACTGAACTGCCTAACAAAACCACATACCCAGAAGTTGACCTTCTAGTGTCAGGACAGCCAGCCCAATCAGAATCTGTATAGGCCTCCAAACTCTGTAAATCACCAGACCTAAGATAAACGCTTGTACCAAATACTTCCTTTCAAATATCTCAGAATCCTTTTGACTAGAAGCATATGCATATATGTTGGTGCATGCATAAATTGAGACACATATGTAACAGCAAAGCAAATATCTGGCCTAGTCAAAGTCAGATACTGAAGACTACCAACCACATTCCTATATTCAGATGCATCTTGCAAAAAAACTCCATAATTGATAGACAATCTGTTAGCCTTTGCCACTGGTGTCTTGCAAGGCTTACAAGTCGACATATTAGCCTTTGATAATAAATCTAGAGTATACTTTTTCTGAGTTAGCAACATAGTGTCAGAAATCTGTTTTGCTTCAATACTAAGAAAATATGACAATGACCCTAACTCCTTCATAGAAAATCTTGCACTCAATGCTGAAATCACTGTAGTAATCAAACTATCTGAACTACAAGTGATTAAAATATCATCAACATACAATAATAACATCAATATGTCTGACCCATTTGTAAAAATGAACATAGAAGTATCTGACACTGATTTCTTGAAACCATAAGACACTAGAAAAGAGCTAAATGTCTTGAACCATGCTCTTGGTGCTTGCTTCAAGCCATATAGGCTTTTCTTAAGTTTGCACGCATAGGAAGGATAATCAGGATGAATGAATCCTTGAGGTTGAGCTATATAAACAGTTTCATCCAAATGACCATGTAAAAATACATTAGAAACATCCAATTGTCTAACAGACCAATTATGTGTAAGTGCAATTGTAAGTACAATCCTGACAGTAACAAACTTCACTACTGGACTAAATGTGTCTTTGTAATCAACCCCTTCTAGTTGTGTATATCCCTGAGCAACTAATCTAGATTTATACTTGTCCACAGTACCATATGCCTTCAACTTGATTCTATAAACCTATTTACAACCTAAGATGTTCATCCAAGGCTCAGGTGGAACATAGTCCCAAGTCTCATGTTGTACAAGAGCATCCACCTCCTCCCTCATAAAAGATAACCATTTGGGATGTTTAGAAGCTATCTTGAAACTCTTTGGCTCATCATGATGTGATAATAAAGATGTAAAAATACTAGGAACTTGGATGCTTTGCAGTGTAATGAGCAACATGATCAGGAAACATTTTAGGCTTGGAGATTCCTAACTTGGATCTAGTGACAATAGAACTAGTAGGAACACAATCAGAAACATGTTGGACTTGATCAATAACAGAAGGAGAATGAACAGAAGAGATAGAATTAGAAGAATCAACTACTGAGAAATAGAACTTTGATTCATCAAAAACAACATGTCTAGAGATATAAGTTTTCTTAGTGATAGGATTATAGCATTTGTATCCCTTGTGCATCTGACTGTAACCAATAAAAATACGCTGAAAAATTTCAAGCATTTATAGTCTGGTATGGAATGAAAAAAACCTTATAAGGAGATTTGTATGCTAAAATCCTTGTTGGTGTTCTATTGATGAGATAAGTGGCTGTTTGAAATGCATCAAACCAAAATTCTTTGGGACAATTAGCATGAAACAAAAGTGTATAACCCATTTCAGTTATGTGCATGTGCTTCCTTTCAGCAAGGCCATTTTGTTCTGGAGTTTGAGGACAAGATATTCTCGTCAAGATTCCATTAGTATCAAGAAAAACCTTAAATGGTCCCTTGACAAGTTTTGTAGCACCATCCACCTGAAACGACTTTAGTTTTGTAGAAAATAAATTCTCTGTTAAACTTTTGAAGTGAGTAAAACAAGACAAATTATCTGTTTTAAAAACCATTGGATATAGCCAGTGATATCTACTAAAATCATCTATAAAGACAATATAGTATCTATAACCAGCTAAAGAATATACTGGTACTGGACCCCATACATCACAGTGAATCAATTCTAAAGGTTGAATTGTATAAGATACAAAAGAAGAAAAAGGCAGCTTCTTACTTTTAGCAAGTTGACATGGATGACAGAGAAATGATTTACTGATAGAGTGAGATTGAATTTGATTATTTTTCTGTAAATGATGAAGAATTTTAGAGGAAGGATGGCCTAGTCTTGCCTGCCACAAGGTATTAGGATTATCTACAATAGAGGTTGCAAATGAACACTGACTTTGTGAGAAGATGGAAGACAAACTTTGGATTGGGTACAGATAATCAGCAACATCACCATGAACCAACAGAGAGTCATCAATCACACTTCTTATCTCATAACCACAGGGATTAAACACAAAGTAACAACCATTATCCTTTGTAAACTTTGCAACTGATAAAAGATTATGCTTAAGTTCTGGTACTAACATCACATTGTTCAACCTAAAACTAGTTTGAGGTGTGTGCGCAAAGGAAGTTCCAGTTAAAGAAATCTATCAAGCTATCAAGCTTTCTCCAACAAATCCATCTTGGATTTGTAACTGGAAATCCATTGCTTAGTTTTTCTGTTGGTGGTTCTTGAATTTCTCCATTAACATGCCCATACAAATCTGTGGATATGAGAATTGACTCAAATTGATCTTTCCACAACAAGTAATTTGTGGAATCAAGTTTGATAGAAATAAAGTTTGAGATATTAGTAAATGGAAGATTAAAATATTATGGAGAATCAGATTCTGCATCAGTTGAAGTTGAATTTGTTCCCCAAGGATCTTATCAATTAGCCATGCTTCTAGTAATAGGCATAAAAGATTGGTTATAAAATTGTTTGAAGATTAATGTTGAGATTAACCGAAAGATTTTGATTTAAGAAAATATTGTTGAAGAACTGTGTTGATGAATTGTTGAATCAAATCCAGAAAGTTGTTAAGGAAAGATGATCTGTGTTGATAAAGGTTGAAAGGTATTTGAATCTTGTTTGAATGATTTGATTTAATAATTTTGATAAATTTTGTTTAAAAGATTTTGATTCAACCTTGGCTCTGATACCATGATAGTTTACTCAAAATCAGAGAGAAGAATTTTAGGAAGATGATGATATTGATAAAATGTGAATTTTAGGAAGATGATGATATTGATAAAATGTTTTTCATTACACATTTAATAGTAAATGATTAGTATTTATAGTTATATCCTAATTAATTGACTTAGTCTTAACAGATAGACTTTAGTCAAGTCAGACTATATTGACTTAGTCCATAACAATTTCCTTCGATTTTTATTTTTTAACAATATCAACATTTTAATTAGCACTTTCCAGTTACTAATGCAACCCAGACTCTTGTCAAAGAGATTACCATTAGTGCACACAACTAAGCATCTAGTTTTAAGCAATTGGCCTTAGAATACACTCCAGCTGCCGTACACAACATTCAGTTCGATGAAAACAGACGCCGACAACTTCTAGGTAAGATTCATCACAATTATCATGGTAAATTGGACCTGTACAAAGTAAAAGAAACATTAAACAAGACAGCGTGCAAAAAGAAACATAGGTTCAACTAATTCAAAAGATGCTGTAAAATTTCAATGAAAAATTTGATACAATAACCGATGCACCAGCGGTATTCCTTCCTAAACTTGACAACTAGAATGATAACTGAGGTAATAAACAAAAATTTCAAACCACATAAAATAAGCAAGTTTCGAGAATAACATTTGGAAGAAAAGGAAACACAATAGTGACAAGCTCCTATGAGAAATCATCTTTACTTGTCAAACGAAAAGACCACAACTTCAACTGCAAAAGTAAATGCATGTAAGAAAATTAATAAAAATATAAGAATACATTGGGAGAAAAGAATGTAAATGTACTACAAAGAATATATTTTATACCATTTAACATAGCGGAAGCGTATAAGTTGGATCAAAAATCTAATAAATAATGAAAACTAGTGCAAAATTAACAAATTCACAAAAACAGTAGTAAAACTAGAGAATAATAACTAAGAAAATAAAGTATTAACATTAGATGTAGAATTCTACAATACCAGGTCATCTTATCTAGGCTTCACTATTTCCTAAAAGCATTTTAACTAGAAAAAGGTAATCAAAATAAAGTAGGAAACCAACTAGAACTAGAAAAAGGAAAGGGGTTGAATTAGAAAAAGGAAAAAAAGTTGAATCATGTCAAACATGGGTGACTTGTTTATCTAGATGTCCTACATCAGGCCCCCCTTCTTGAAGAGAACTCGACCCCGAGTTCGGTGTTGAAAAAGTGTTGATGGTGGGTTTTTGACAAAGAAGAAAATTGTAATATTATCTTTGCTCAACTGCAAAAACATAAAATAAATATACATGTTCTGGCATGATATAGAATTATAAATATGAGATATTATCTTACATTCCCTAAGAGAATTGAGAATACATATTCTTCTTATGACTACAAAAATCTTGTAGCTCTTTTATATCCACCCGTAAAATTTCAGAGTTATACTCAATTAGATCCTCGTTTTTAATGTGCATCAATGCAAAATAAAATGTTCTGATTATACACAATCGTGAACATTCAGAATAGAGGCTACACCATTTTTGAATAAAAACACTAATTAGATATATAT
Source organism: Papaver californicum (assembly GCA_023531435.1). Lineage (NCBI taxonomy): Eukaryota > Viridiplantae > Streptophyta > Magnoliopsida > Ranunculales > Papaveraceae > Papaver > Papaver californicum. The sequence continues at coordinate 2,692,584 of JAJJMC010018473.1, read as the reverse complement.
CATCTAATTGAGGAGTCGTATCAAACATCATCACAAGTTGCAAACTTCCACGGCTGAATCTCTTGTATGTTATGTATGCACTACATAAAAGCCAAGCATAATGCCAACACTAAATCTCATGCGGTTGAGAAACCATAAGAATTAGATGGTCAACCTCCGCGCTGCTTCCAGCCACTCTCCATGTTGCTGCCAGCCACTCTCCGCGCTGCTGCCAGCACCCTCTTGTGCTGCTTCCAGCCCTCCTACGATGTTGCCAGCACCCTCCTACGCTGCTGCCAACACCCTTTCCTGATGCTGCTAGTACAACTTGTAAACACGCCACAAATATGTTATTTATGTGCCAAATTAGCATAAAACTAACTAGTATTATTATTTTACAACAGACTCATGGATTTGAAGCCATGATTCTACTAACTCTTACGAGAGATCAAATAATATTAAATGGGGGGATTAAACGTGGGGTTTTGGTATGGTGGTTACAGCAAGGAAGCTACAAAGTAAGTGGAGACGGTTGAAGCGGTTGCAAAGGTGAGGAAGTAATAATCTGGAAGTTTCCAGAAACTTCCCAAGACAAAGTGGACGGTTGCTACCACAACCTCCATCTCTCCATCTCCCCACAACCTCCACTAGTTTACAACGGAAAGTGTGTGATCTCAATTACTATAAATAGGTTACTTAGCCCATTTCAAAAGACAAGCCACAGAACATAAAACAAATAGAAAATCATTCTCACAAGCTCTGTTATTCTTTATATCATTCAACACACAAAAATTCCTTTAACTTTCTTTGCTTCCCTCCCATAAGATCAACCCATCTTCTCCTTTGTAACCGAAGTAAAACGTAAACAAACATTCTTCTCGTTTGGATTCGTTTTGTATGATTTTGATCCTCGGACATAAAAAGTACTTCAATAGTATATTATTTTGCCTAGGAGCAATTTTTAGGTACAAACAATTGGCGACCACAGCGGGAGATCAAGCTCTCAGATACAAATTCAATTCTTCAATTATCTCAAAAGAGAAAGGGTGGATCTTAGGTCTGGTTCATAGATTAACATCAATTCAGGTCCAGCAATCAATTTCAATTCTGGTGTTCCATTCCTCAAAATGTTTTCACCAAAAACACCAACTCTCCTCTTTCAAGCAGCTACTGGAAACGCCATGGATATCCAAGCATCACCAAGTCTCTCAAACCCGATGAAGAGACCCTTGCTGAAGTGCAAACAGATGTGACTACCACTCAGAAGGAAATACTTACTTCTCTCACGACTCGAATGGAACAACCACCTCTGGAGAAACACAAGTATCATATGAAGCAAACCAGAAACGCATCCAAAGTTATTACTGATACTAACGCCTCCATAGCCCACGTCCAAATATATAAATGAGAAGATTGTATAGCCCCTGATCTAGTACCAGGAAACAATCAACAACAAAATCTCAACACTAGTGGAGTTATGGAAAGGTCCCTATAAAAATCACAAAAAGGAAGACTTATCTCTATCTCACCAGAACCAGCCTTTTCGTCTACTTGAGATCCAGAGAATCCTACACTAAGGAGACATCTCTCTCCTTCTTTCTTGTTGCATAAAAAGATAAGGGTACTCACCTTTATTAAGACGTCATCTGCTGCTGCCAGCGCCAACGTTATCTGCTGTTGCCAGCGCCAACGTTATCTGTTGTTGCCAGCACCAACGTCATCTGCTGCTGCCAGCGCCAACACCATCTGTTCCTGCCAGCGCCAACATCATCTGCTGCTACCAGCGCCAACACTATCTGCTACCAACGTCAACACATTCAGAGTCAACATTTGACACGATGATGAAATCCCCGTTCGAAGAAAGCAACCAAGGACCCAGCGACCAAGCTTCGTTATTCATAAAGATCCAGAGTTACTACTACCATTTTTTGGCTAGGAGTGTCTGCCACCACTTCATCAACAACAAACATGTAAACCCAGACTACGACATGGTTCAGAAGCGTCCGTAAATCCACAGAAACAAAGCCAAGTTCGACGCGTCTCTGGAGAAATCGTCACCAAGCGACCCACCTATAGGCGCCAACAAGCCAGCGGACCCTAAAGATTGCTCGCCTCCAGAACATCATCAAACAACATATCTGGATGCTAAACAATTGCATAGAGAATAGGTGATGTTGTACGCCCGTGGATTTCACCTACAAGTAAGTCTTGTTCAACAATTCTCTTTACAACCAGTTGGGGAATTGACTCGATTATCAACCCTATCGTGCTTTGATGATGTGAATAGGAAGCTGATCCTTTTAAAAAGTTTATTAAATGGATAGGGTCGTCTCTGCTGAGAATATTAAAATCGATAACACAATCATACTGAAATGTGCCATCAACCTGAGACACCGAAACCCAACCTTTTCTAAATCGGAGACGTTATTGCCTCTCCTAGAAAAAACCCATATATGATTATTAAAGCTATATTAGAAGAATGCTACAAACTTGTCAATGCCAATAAGCCAATAAGGGTAATCATACATGGCAAGAGGCTTAAAGATGTCAAGTATTAAACACTCCAGCACCCCTAATAAGGTTGACAAGACTTAAGCAATTCGCCACCCCTAGCAATATTTTCCTGTTTTTATAATTCCTATAAAATGATTGCAGCATATTGCATTCACACTCAGGATTTCAATTGAACAAAGTATTATTTCTCTATCTAGAAAAATCCTTTGCAAACCATTCAAAATCTACCTACTCAAAATCCCAAAATAAAACCACAGATAATTTGGGTATCTCAGAAACACATAAAACCCCCCAAAAACTTACTATTCAGAAAAGATCTCTGAAGACTGGGTCAGCACCATCAACATATGCTCTCTACACATGTGCAAGGGATTCAATTGCAAGCCTCAACTCTCAGAATAGTCTTTCAGCATCACCTCTAGCCTTGGCAATCACTTCTAAGACGAAGATGCATCTACTTCCTTCAAATTCTCCTGAATGGCTCACATATGACGACATAACCATCTGGTAACAAGCTTAGATGTCTTAGCTTCCTCCAAAAGCCGGCTCCTATCAAACTTAAAGTCAAAGTCAACTCCAGCGTTCAGGTACTCAATTGGTGCAGTTTTCATTGCATTGGAATCTTATGCAACGACACCACTTGGAGCACCGACTTCAACAAACTGTATCCGCAGGATCACAACAACCACACTTGGGGACTGAAGATTTGCACAAGATCCCCTCGCTTTCAAGAACTTCTCCATCCTATGAGAAATGGTCAACCAAAGAGTCACAACCTTGATAAGACACTTTTACTCTCTAAAGATATGCTGCAAAGGTATATTCATTTCTCCAACTACGTTGTCAGATCTGATAGACGCCTGCAACCCTGACGAGTCATAGACACATTTATGTGTCTTATTTAATCTCATATTTATACTATTGTTACTCAGTTTCTGTACTAATATTCTTATTTTGTATGTTTTTAGGTATTTTTGGAAGAATAAATGATTGTGGAAATTATGGCTCGAAAAGTGTTGAAAGCACACAGAAAAAATGTTAAGGGGACCCCCCGAGAAATTGATAAAGGCACCCATGACGTGTTATAAAGGCGGGTCCTTTTGAATTCAAATAAGAATAATGGCGGGAAAATTTGTTCTTTCCAACTCTCGATCTGTGAAGGATTAAAAAAAGATTTATGGGTAATTTTTATTTCGTAAAGACAAGAATATATTCTTGCCCCTTTAATAGGATCTGCACTTGATTTAGAAACTCAACAAAATCTTGTTGGTTGCGTTAAAATTGGAAAAAGATAATTCCCATTGCTGGGAAGCACAAGAGATATCCTGTGGATAAGGAAACATCTTCTGCGAAAAGGAAACAATATCCCAGAGTGGTCGAGACTTAAATGAGAGAAAAATAAAATTACCGGGAAGAAAATAATTTCCGAGAAGGAAGAAATATGTGTGAATAAAACTGAAGATTCGAAGGAGTTAATTCGAGAAGTTGGGGTGGGTTAATGTTCTAGTATAAATAGGGAGTTAAGAGAAAGCATGAGGGAGGCTGGCTTCTGCCAGAATCGAAGAAAAATCAAAACTGAAAAAATGTGCTGCTTCCGGAAGTGAAGGAGAAGAAGATGAAAAAACCATTGCCGTAGCTGCTGAAATGTTGTCAAAAACCGTGAGCTAAACTCTTATTTTCAACAACTTTGACAAAGGTTTTGTGAATGGTACATGCGACAGTTTTGGGATATAATACATGAAAGATCTGTGTTTTATTCAGCTGCGCATGAAGTTATTCATAATTCAATAAAAGATTTTAATCTTTTTGCGACACCTCTGGTCAGTTCTTTATTGTAATTTTTATTAAAATTGTCAATAAAATGGTTTCTTCTCTACTTTCTTCCATTCCTTGTGCGATGAATAGCTAGATTTATCAACTAAGATTAAATATGAAATCCTATTGTGTTTTGTAGCATGTAATAATTATTTTCTATATATTTTCTCATGATCCTATTTCTTGGTTAATTTTGATAATAATTTCTTCATATGTCCTTTAATTCGTAACTAATTATTTTAAACATTCTTTCAAGAGAATAACTTTCTATAATGAAGATAACTATTAATATTTTGAGAAAAGCAATTAGATTAAAATTCCATATTTTTCCAAAACGTAACATTTTGTTCGAAATCGTTTTGAGTATTATTTTGAGAAAATTATAGAAAATGGTTGTAAACATCTAGTGAGCATAATTGTGATGAAATTTCAACATCCTAAGATTTATTTCATTTAAAAATCAATTTTAGTATTTTAAGTATTTTTATTTTTAAAATATAATCATTAAATCAATTTAGTCATTAGCATATTGTCTCATCGACAGCCACGCTCTTGCGGTATAACTTAATTAATATCGCATCAAGTTTTGGCGTCGCTGCTGGGGAATTTTAGAAATTGTGAATTTTAATTTTTCTTTAATTTTGTGTTATTTAGTTTAGGATTTATTATCTTTATTTTAATTTTAATTTTAGATTTTAATTGGCTATTTCTCTTAGTTTTATTGTGTAGGTATATTTTTACGTTTATTATGGAAATTGCCTACCAAAAAAGGTAAGTAATATTACTCAGCTTTTATTTCGTTAATTTTTTTTTTTAGATTTTCATTTTGTAAATAATTAGGATTTTTATTTTTGTATATTAAAAAAAACACGTGCACACACATCATTTGCATCTTACGCTACCGATATTAGGAAAACACGTGGAATAGTACACTGAACCCTCTGGGCGTTATCAGTCGAAATTCCACAAGCCTTAGACTTGTACCTTTGACCAATCTTTGACTGTAGTTATATTTTTCTAAGGTAACTTGAGTCTATCCAATTGTAGTTGACCCTGTATTTGCACGTGGACCAAAAAAATGTCGAACTGATATTATGAGGACCAATACAATGAATATCAACCTAAATTCTAAAATGGACATTACCCGTACTATGACAATAGTGTGGATAGTACTTGGGACCACTACCAATTCTCTGGAGGTTATGGTTCATACCATAGTGATCCCAATTATTATTCGCACGTTCACCAGTCGTACAAACGGGTAAAAAACCAATATCATGAACAAAATGTTTATTCTTTATCTTTAGAAGATACCCTCCGGCGTTTCATGGAAACTTCTCAAATTCTTAATTCTTTTGTTTCTTTGAATAATGAACTCAATAAACCCGTTGAAACTAAACAGAACTATGAGAATTCAGTGCCACACATTTCTTCTTGTAGTACGAGTTTTTCTTTAGAAGAAACACTTAAAAAATTCATTGAAACTTCACGCGAATCTCAAATAATGATTAGTGAGTCTCTTAAGAAGTTTACTGAAAAGTCATGTGAGAGAGACATAGTGCAGGAACAAATTCATGAGACCTTTGGAGAAATTGAAGATGAATGGTCAAATACTAATATTGCTCAAAATGAACTTAAATGCCAAAATAGTGTTTCCAATTTTACCCTTGATAATAATGATAAATATTTACCTAATCTAGAGGGAGAGGTTATAATTGAAGACACTACTTGTTTACATATGGTTCAATCATCTTCATATTTTTATGATGATGAGGATAATGTTATGAAGAATTAGAAATTCATCGTCATAATGATCAGGAAATTTTTACACCACCTGAGTTTCATGATGATAATGATTTTTCTAGTTTAAATCCTAATAATATTGATTATTATTTACCTATTCAAGAGGAAAAGGATTTAACTAGAGATACCATTATTATAAACGGTGAAATATTTCCTTGTTATTATAAAGACGATGATGGTTTAGAGGAACGAGTTTATCCCGAAACTAGTGTTTTAGAGTCCAACGATTCAAAGACAATAGTCTCTGACGAAGATGATAGACTTGTAGAGAATTTGAATGTGAGTGGAGGCAATCCACCTGATTACGACCTAGATAAAATAATTGACCATTTTCCTAAATTTGATAATTTAGAAATTAAGGAAATTGTGGCTAGTTTATCTAAGGATACAGACTACTCTACGTTAGGGGGTGAATATTATTCTCCCCGCGGTAATCCTTTGACTCTTAGAATAGTCCCTCACTTGGAACTTGACGGTTTTGCCTCTACCATCTTGCGTGATTATCTTCATATACGTTTTCCTAAACCTGATTTTGTCCAAAATAAACTTCATGTGCTAGAAACCCATCACCCTATTCATGTGGTTTATCAATGCCAAGATACCATAATTGACTTTGTTGTCCCACCAAAATTTTATTTACCAAATGTGGGAATGTTTCAACTTCAAATGTGTCAATTTTTAAATTTTTAAACTAAATCTGATTACTTTAGAAAATTTGAATCGACACATTTTCATGAGAATGACCACCACTTCCATGTTTTCCATTGTGGTCAACTATGTGAGTCAAATCATATTGACTTTAAGGATCCATAATTATTTCGATTATTATTATATGATTCGTATGTTGTGACTAATCCTTTCTTGGTCTGGCTAAAAACTTTAAACTTAGAGCTTTATGGAAGGCAATTCATATGCTCTTGGTACACGGTGCTGGTAGTATCTTTCCATTCTCTTTTACTTTGTCATTATTTCTCTTTGTTCATGCTTTCATTCATTTATATTAAGAACATCGAGGACTATGTTCAAATTTAAGTTTGGGGGTAAGGGAGAAAAATTTAAAAATTCCAGTTATACCAAAAAATTCAAAATTTAGAAACTTGTGAACAATTCAGGATGACACTAACCATTCTAGGTAGATGGAAGCAAAATTCTTGTCTATAGGAGTTGGGATGCCTGGCTAAATGGTCTGTTCATAAAAGGACAGAGCTCAGGTGTTAGAAATAACATGATAGTCGTTAGCATTTCTCAGAGTCGTCACTATATCACGTTTTGTTTTTATTTTGTAACTTTTTATGTTTCTCTAAGTGATTTGGTGGGTCACTAGTATCGCCTTGTTATCGCCACTAGGATGAAGTAGAATGATTAAGATCAAGCCATATTATTTTAATTGAACTTGACCAATAATAATAATAAGAACAAACTTGGATAGCAATATGTGTGCGTTCTCCCTATCTCCGTCGCCTAAGCAAGCGTGGAACGCATGATCCATGAGAACTATCATGTAATCTGCTGATAAGGAACATGCGTTTAGATTCAAAAGATCTAATCATGTTGTCGTAAAAAACAAAAATAAATAAAAATAAATAAATTGACCGTTAGGGCCCTTGTATATACCAGCTGGGTTGATATTAGAATTAGGATTCAGACCAGTTGGTGCGTATCTCAATCCATTAGGGTTCATCTTGGCATTGACATTCATACAAATATTCTGGGAAACATAGTTCACCTTAGTCAACATGCACACACTTCTATCTCCATATCCATCTTCTTATCTATTCATGGGATTATTATTTGTTAGATTCCGAGTATCGTGGTCCATTGTACGACTTTCTGAGTAGTGCTTTTTTTTTATATATATGAATTTTAGTATGCTCGAGTGCAAACTCATGTACAACAACTGGATTCAAAACAAGATAATTCCTCCCATGGACAAAGAATTTAGTATGCCAACTAAATAACATGTGTCTATCCTCAATAGTTCACAGTTAGCTAGAAGTTGGAGTATACGTTTTGTGGGTATACCACTTGTAAACCTTCACGAGACAAAACTCGTCCACTAGAGCCACCTAGGGGTTTAAAGGCTTATTACATATGCTAAATATAGTCGCGATTCCTGTGAAGTGAGTTATGATTTTTATTTTATTTTCTATATTAGATTTGTTCGAGGACTAATAAAATATAAGTTTGGGGTAGACACATTTATGTGTCTTATTTAATCTCATATTTATACTGCTATTACTCAGTTTATATATTAATATTCTTATTTTGTATGTATTTAGGTATTTTTGGAAGAATAAATGATTGTGGAAATTATGGCTTGAAAGGTGTTGAAAGCACCCAGAAAAAATGTTAAAGGGACCCCCTAAGAAACTGATAAAGGCACCCATGACTTATTATAAAGGCACCCACCTTTTGAATTCAAATAAGAATAATGGTTGGAAAATTTATTCTTTCCAACTCTCGATCTGTGAAGGATTAAAATAAGATTTATGGGTTATTTTCAATTCGTAAAGACAAGAATATAGTCTTGCCCCTTTAATAGGATCTGCACTTGATTTGGAAGCTCAACAAAATCATGTTGGTTGCGTTAAAATTGGAAAAAGATAATTCCTGTTGCTGTGAAATACAAGAGATATCATGTGGATAAGGAAACATCTTTTAAAAAAAGGAAATAATATCCCAGAGTGGTCGAGACTTAAATGAGAGAAAAATAAAATCACCGGGAAGAAAATAATTTCCGAGAAGGAAGAAATATGTGTGAATAAAAATGGAGATTCAAAGGAGTTAATTCAAGATTTTGGGGTGGGTTAATGTTTTAGCATAAATATGGAGTTAAGAGAAAGCATGGGGGAGGCTGGCTTCTTCCATGATCGAAGAAAAATCAAAACTGAAAAAATCTGCTGTTTCCGGAAGTGAAGGAGAAGAAAATGAAGAAACCGTTGTCGTAGCTGCTGAAGTGTTGTTAAAAACCGTGAGCTAAACTCTTATTTTCAACAACTTTGGCAAGGTTCTGTGAATGGTACCTACTATAATTTTTGGCTATAATACATTAAAGAACTGTGTTTTATCCAACTGCGCATGAAGTTAGTCGTAGATTTAATAAAAAAATTTAATCTTTTTGCAGCACATCTGGTCAGTTCTTTATTGTAATTTTTATTAAAATTGTCAATAAAATGGTTTTTTTTTTCTATTTTCTTCCATTTCTTTTACGATGAATATCTAGATTTCTCACCTAGGATCAAGGATGAAATCCTATTGTGTTGTCTAGCATGTTATAATTATTTTCTATATCAATTTCCCATGATCCTATTTTTTGGTTAATTTTGATAATAATTTCTTCATGTGTCCTTTAATACGTAAATAAATGTTTTAAACATTCTTTCTAGAGAATAACATTCTATATGAAGATAATTGTTAATCTTTCGAGAAAAGCAATTAGATCCAAAACGTAACATTTGTCCGAAATTATTTTGAGTATTATTTTGAGAAAATTATAGAAAATTGTTGTAAATATCTAGTGAGCATAATTGTGATAAAATTTCAACATCCTAGGATTTCTTTCATTTGCAAATCAATTTTAGTCTTTTAAGTATTTTTATTTTTAGAATATAATCACTGAATCAATTTAGTCATTAACATATTAATTAATTAAAACTTATCAATTGCAATTCTGAAATCCATGTGGAACGAACCGTGCTTGCATACTGTCTCATCGACAGCCGTTCTCTTGCGGTATAACTTAATTAAAATCCCAGCAACGGTTGAGACGCATCACAAGCCTACCCCAGAAAACTTAACTTAAGAAACCAAATAGAAGTGTGACAGGGGACTGCTCACTATAACACATCTCATAAAAGTCAAAGATTCAGAAGATGGCTACAGAGACACCTCTGGGAACATATATTTGAAGACACCCATAGAACCACATCAACTACAAGACATCTTTCAGCTCATCCTCTTCGCCCTCGACGTCTTCAGAGGAATTCACCTATATGAACATTTCAAGCATTCCATCATCACATCCAGAAGGGTAAAACAAGCTTATGGGACAAGGGGTCAGGATAAGACACAATTTCATTCAGTCAATGCTCACGAAAACATCCCAGTTGTGACTCAACATCCCATACACCAACAAGGGCTTCAACTTCAGCTCAAGTTCTTACTCCAGCCTTGACGTGACAAAGACAACAACCACAAAGGGAGACATCAACCTTTCTGACTTCCCTTTCCTGACCAAATCCTAAAGGTTTGGACTCATGGCGATACTATCAAATGATCCCTTGTCTAGTAGTAAGCCTATCTACACCTGGGGACTGAAGGCTTCTTCAGTTTCAGAGATTTAACGCAGTCACCTTCTTCGACCAGAGTATTTAATCAACAACGATAGTAGCAACAAAACCTCCCACTCGCATTATCCTGACGAAACAATCTGTACGTCTGTGAGATCTTGCACTTTTACATAGTCAAATTTTACACTTGTACCTAAAACTCTAAAACTCAATGTTTCAATACTTGTAGATTTCTCTTCAAGAAATTTTAGTCCATAAATTTAAATGCCAGCCTAGTTCAAATTCGTGGGTGCTTAAATAACTAAGCATGCATCCAAACACGAGTCACGTTCTTGACAACAAAAACGGAGAAATATCTTCGTCTTCCTTTTTTCTTCTCCCGTTCTTTTTCTTCCTTTTTTCGTTTTTTTTTCCAACAGTAGAAACAAATAACAAAAATCATATATTTGAACCAGTGTATTACGTACCGACCGGTAAGGCCGATATTTCGCCGGTTTTACCGGTATCAGACTACACCGAAACGAAACACCCAAAATCGACGATACGGTATTTTACCGAAAAATCGACCGGTACGGTCCATTAGATTAGAGAGAAATGTGATCCAACGATCCATATTCGCTAGGAAAAATTAAGCCTATCGATCCCTAAATGTAACCAAGATTCAAAAAATCAGGAGTCAAAACAGATCCATGTACATATTCACCAAGAAAAAAATAACCCTAAAAAAAACATAATTTGAGAAATTATAAAATCAACCATCAACTTGAATCAATTGAAAATTAAGAATCACCGATTCAGGTAAAATTACAGCTACTTCATCAATTAGGAAAAAAAAATATATATGATCAAACCCTTAAATTCTTCAAGAACCGTAAAAGCAAATCTCATCTTCACTAACGTAGCAATCTTCATAGTAGTTTATTACTTGGGTTAGTAATCTTCATCTCTCACTGTGTTGACTAAATATGAACAAAAGAGAATGAGAAAGAGTGAAATGATTATGATTCAAAACAAACAGGAGCACCCAAGCATGAAGAAGAAGAAGTCACGAAGATGGTGATTATGGTGGTGGTTGTTGTGGTTCAGTTGGTGCAGTGGTAGTGTATGACTTCTCAATTTTTCTGTGAGTGCGTGAGTGAAGAAGAAGATGAGAATGAAGAAACTAGATTGAGAGACAGAGTGGGCGGCGAGAAAGAGATATACCTAGTGTCTCTTAGGTTTAGTGTTAGTGGACGGCTAGGATTAGATTTATTAATACTTCAATTTATGGCTTAGATTTGTTTATTTTTTCGGTACGGCTCGACCGGTTATTAGTCTAATACAGTGCGTCGAGCCGACTACCCTCGGTTCTGATTTTTAATACCGAAGCTGACCGTGGGCTTCTCGGCTCAGTTATAAAATGTGAACTAGTATTTTTTATATAAAATTATAGGTATAAAATATATGGACCGATATTTCGCCGATATTTAAAACCAAAATTTCCCCGGTACAACGGCGTACCAGTATATCGCTCTTGACCGGTACGAACCGAAATCCGGTATGGACTACATTGGTTTGAACTTCAAAATCGAAGTGTGTTGCATTTCATGTGCTCAAGCATTGTTTAAAGCAAGAAGAGATGAACCTAAAAAAAATTTAAAGAGATTGAAAGCTTGGATTTTTGCATGAGGATGATGTTGGTTGAGATGGTTAGAGCTAGAGGTAGGGAAACTTCTTCCCATGAGTGTGTTTCCTTGAAAATAATTTTTCTCCTTATATTGTATTGTAAGAATATGTGATTTATTATTGTTCTTGCTTTTTTTAATTTGATTTATCCATGATTAATGGTCTGTGTTATGAGTTTGATTTACTGGATTTTTGAATGAGAGTTAATAAATAAAATTTGAATTGAGTTCTTTTATAGCACACAACCTGTTTGTAAAAAAGTTTAAATGAATGGATGATTGTTTGGTTGAATTTGATGCATGAGGATTTTGAATTCTTTCAAACCAAGAAATGGGTATTCATTAAATATTTTGATTTCATGATTCATCATCTTCAACAGAGAAAATTCAAAAAATTTCCATGCTTTTTGAATTTGGACTTGTAAATTTGTCGTTTTCTGAAAACTGCACAAACAACCATTTTGGGGCTTATTTATGCGTATAAGCGATGTTTTAAACCATGATTTCTTCACGGGAGTTGTTTATCTAAGTTTCCTCTATCATCTGTTAAAAGGGGATATGAATTAGACTTGTAGTTTGGGAATTATGGCTTTGCAAATACTGGCAGTCAACACTAAAATTCTTGAAAGGGGTGCTTTTGTCCTGGTTTCATGGGACATTTCGAACCATCTATGGTCTTATTTATTTTTCCTAATCTTTTTTTATGATAGAGGGACTCATGTAGTTTCCAATGAGATATTATTTGCTGAATTCCATTATGTAACAAAGTCTATATGAATTTTACAATATGGACACCCAAAACTGGAAAAATGAAAAACTGGAAACTTGGTTGTATGTCAGACCTGTTTGGCAGCAATTTTAACCCTCTTATAAATAGAACTAGCTTAAGGTCTCTTATGATCAAATTAATATCTCTAGACAACGATTCCAAGCTGATATTAAGTGCTCCATTCTGATATATAGATTGTTACTTACACCTATTTTAAGAAATGTTATCATACACGGTAATTATCCCTTTGTCGGTAGTTTTACCTTCTTTATATTTTGACTTAGATATAGGTTGCTTCTTATAAATTTTAGAGATGATTACAGTAACTTCTGATCAGTGATTGGAATAAACTGTTCATTTCAGTTTCAAAGCATGTTTCGGGACTTGAGACTTGTAAGTTGTAAATGTACATACAGTTCGATTTGATGCTATAGAATGCTAGATATGTCACATGCTTTAGAAGTGATGATACTAATCTTTATTCTTTATATTTAAGCTTGGATCTTCATTTTAAGTCCCAGTTTGCACATGCCTAATGATGTATTTAATATTCTTGGCTCTGTACAAATTTGTTTAAAGTCTTATCATTCTCGTCTATATTCTGCATCTTTCCATATTGAACTATTTCACTGATTTACAACTATTGGAACTGATCCTTGTGCCGTTTTTACTTGTTTATTAAAATGCTAACTTCATTGCTTGAGTTGGTGGCATGATTTAAGGTGTTAAACAATAATTAAGTTTTGAAAGGAAAATTCAGATTCAACAAGCATTTTGGTTGTTTTTGAATTTGGAATAAGCTAGCTACTGGGTAGATGGCATGTGCATTTTTAGGAAACAATCAATGGCTTTCGTTTTCTCCTTTAGGCATGAGATGTAGGTACCATCTTATGCATCATGAATCTGTTCTCACAAGGATTACCACCCGTGTAATATTATATGCTTCATTATTTTCTTAAATGTCTTAGAAACGATATTGGGTATGTGCATATGTGTGTAGCGCATTTTTACTGCCTACTCTTATAATTTGTTGCAGTTGGGTTACAAAAGTAAATGATGAGGAGATAGTAAAAAAATACCAAGGAAACAAATGCTAGACTCTTATGGTGGTTGACTATATTTTTCTGTACATTTATATCAATTTTACTTGCATTTTGTGCACACTGAATCGTTTGTGTTCAACTGTTTAAAGAACTAGAATTGGATATATGGCCAAGTCATGTGTGTAATTGGGACGCATCAGACCTTTACGACTGCCGTTGAAATGTGTGATGCATGAATTTAATGTTTCAATGGTTTGAGTTCATGGTTGAATTAAGTGGTGATGAATCAAGGGAAATAGCAAAATAGATACAGAGATACCGTGACTGTTTAGATTGAATTGTTAAGGTACTGTGAGTGCACACTTCTTTGATTATTTGTGTTAAGTTGAGAATGTTTTTTATCTTTGCAAATTGGAGGTTCTTGGTGTGGTTTGTTATGGGCATTATGCAGTGATATTATTTTATGGTTATGTGTAAGTCTCTTTGCTTATGACATTATGCTGCACACTATAATTATCATATTATTTCTTACTGTTAAATGGCTAGCTTGTTTCTACTATTATAATAATATTTATTTCTTACATGGACCACATACAATTTGGAGAATTGATTATAACATGTTTTTGTCAAAATTGTAGTATCCCCGGTTTATGAACTAAATTTGATTTCATTTTCTAGTTGTTTATATATAACCTCCATTCCAGACCTGACTATTAACTTGAATGCAATTTACTTCTTGCAAGAGTATTTTGGAAAATAGGGACTGTTTTGGGTATCGTTGGCTTACTAACTAGTACTTTACTCGTAATTCATTATGTATACTATAAGTGGAACAAGTTTACTTGATATTTAATAAGAGATAATTACTACTATTGAGGGTAGTTCATATTATCTAAATAAAAAGATGAACTATGGTGGTTTTTGATCCCTTCGAGCTACAGAGGAGGGTACATAGACAGCCGCTCTGCGGTTTAGCACAAGATTGTTCATATCATCTGAAAGTGTTGGTTACTGCACGACAGTTCATACCATCTATTTGGAGATGATTGCAATCTTCTCGAGGTAGTTGCAGTCTAATTACTGGTTGTTCATACTACCTAGTGAGAGATGATTATTACCATCCAAGGTAGTTCATATCATCTGATAATTATGTAAAACCTGCGACAAGAGATGACTATTACCGTATTAGGTAATTCATATCATCCGTATAATACATGTGATAAAGATGATTATTACCATTTGAGGTAATTCATATCATCTTGCTTAATTAGTGAGAGAAGAGATGATTATTACCGTTCGAGGTAATTCATATCATCTAGCTTAATTAGTGAGAGAAGAGATGATTATTACCGTTCGAGGTAATTCATATCATTTGTCTCAATACATGAGATATAAGATGATTGTTACTATTGTAGGTAATTCATATCATCTGAGAAGGGATAGTTATTTCCTATAGTGGTAGTTCATACCATTGATATGGAAATGATTACTAACTCTTTGAGTAGTTCATATAATTTGTAAAAGATGGTCTGTTGAGCTTGACCAAGTACTGTGAGTTTCCAGGCCCACTTCCCCCCCAACCCCCACCTACGGGTGGAAACCTGGAAGACCGTTAGCTGTAACGGTGGCTGGTATCCGACTACCCCAGACACTGGGAATGATAACCCCTCACCCGTTCAGTACGGTATGTGTTGTCAGGCCAGCTGCAGCTCCCACCTACGGGTGGCTACATGGAAGACCGTAGCGGTAACTGTGGTTGTTAGCTGTAACGACGGCAAGAGAACCTCAGAGTAGAAGCGATGAAATCATCTGTCGGACTTGATGACCCTTGCGAAATTGTGGATTCTTTTGGGATCCCTGGGTATGCGGTATGGGACGCATGCTCAGAAGGTCTTAATTGACTTCACAACGGACCTTGTGGATTTCTGAGCACTATGGTATGGGACATATGCTCAGAGAATTCTAATCCTCGAATTAGTGAGATTTCTGTTCAGCAGAGTCTCAGTATCTGAAGTTGGTGTTTTATAAGAAATGATTGTTACCAAATATGGTAATTCATATCATCTGTTGGTATCGATAAATATCCAAAATGATATCAAAAACTATAAATAAGTTTGACGGATTCGATGACCCTCGAAATATGAGTTAAGTTTTTATGCTTATACAACATTTGGGAAATTATCAATTAGTATTTTCTTGGTAAAATCGATTACATTTGTTTGGTAAAATTTATATTTGGTCCGAAAAATTATTAATGTTGGCTCCTCGAGTGGCATATCGGGAAGTTGGAGCTGGCCTAATGGGCCGAAACCCGACCTGTTAGAAGCAAAAAAATTTCGGTCTGTCACAACGTCAGTACCTCCACAGACCGTAAGCTTCCTCTCCCAATCTGATCATGTCATTGGCATGGGGACTTCGTCTCTGTCGTTGTTGCTGTTGATTTCAACCACACTGGTCAACTATGAAAGGCACACTGAATTCGGAATTCTCAAGGTGACACCATCTCATGCTCCAATCAAGCCCTAACAGACAATATCTGTGGTTATGATACTCATCTCAATTATCACGATAATAAGGCAGCTACGACAATCTCCTGTGCATAATGAACGCTCAAAAGGCCTGACCATTTCAGATTCAAGCTTCTCCTCTCAACATCAGGCATATGGGCTTACAAGCTGCCGTCATGAATTCATCTTCTCCGGAAATATGGCTATGATGAGTCAACATCACACACGAGTCATAAGTGTCCTGAAATGTGTTATAAACGCTAAACCATGAGGCCCTCACCATTTGTTATAAAGTTGTCAGCCATGAAGACTATCACAAGAGATCACTCGCCATGAAATATTAACTTCTACTGAGGTCCCCACTTACGTTGCATCCTGTTGGAGATATCACGATGCCAACATACTCACGACGTCAACACCTCCAGTGATAGCCTCACCCACAATACAAAGGATATTCTACCAGATGAAGGATATCCAATGGCAGTAGAATTTTACACAGGTCTGGGACATCGTTCACAGAACTAGCATCTTCAAGAATCCCATATCCTCACGCCACCACCTACCGCTACAAGTTCCTCTATTCGTCATCGCTCCTACTGTTACACCGACATCCTGTAAACTTGGAAATTAACGACAATCGGTGGAGAACGGGACAATGCATCTTTCACAAAAAAATACTCAAACTTCAAGCGCTAATGTCTACTGCCCATTCACGGAGGAGTATAATATATTCAAGCCCAATTATACATGAAAGACATGCCTGAATGAAATAGAGCTAAGTATCTACCCTAAAACTAAATTTTTGAAAAACCATGTTTTATATTTTAGAACGAAACCCTTGCTATAGGAATTTTTGGCTAACTTCTTCAAACAAAATATATAATAACAATACTGTGAAATTCAGTATCCATTTTTGTATAGAATCGAGAATGATTGGATGGCTCCTAGATGGATTGACCACTAGTATAGAGCAATAATAATCTTCAGAATATCATTGGTGACGGTTGCTATTCTTGTCCAGATGATACCTGACTATACATAACACTGAACCAGTTATAAGTTAAAAAAATTCCTTATACTCGTTCCACATATCTTTTGCATATATATGCACCATAGAAACTTCATAGCTATACTCAATAGAATCCTCGTTATTTCATGTGCATCCATCCAAAATACTTGTATAAAACGGAATATACTGGTTATACAAAACTGCAAACATTCAGAATAGAGGCGATGCCATATCTGAATGAAAACGTTAATTATATGCATACCATCTAAAATAAAAAACTACGAAATTCATAATAGAGGCGATGCCATATCTGAATGAAAATTCTAATTAGATGCATACCATCTAATTGCATAATAACAACGAACATTTAGAATAGAGGCTATGCCATATCTGAATAAATATCTCTAAATTAGATGCATATTATTTAACTGCAGAGTCGCATCAAGCATTATCTCAAGTTGTAAACTTCCATGGCTGAATCTCTTGAATGTGCTCTATATGCATTGCATAAATTTAAGTATTTCATTTCACGAATGAACTTGCTTCAAGTTGCAAAACTTCCATGGATGAACTCCTTGAACTTGTTCAAAATATCAATGCTCAGATTATACTCATCTTCGTGTCTGATGGAAGAATCACTACCTCCACTCTCATCTTAGTATTCACATATAACACTTATCTTCGTGTATGATGGCAGAATCACTGCTTCCACACTCATATTCGTGTCTGATGTCAGAATCACTGCCTCCATACTCATCTTAGTGTTCACAGCTAACACTCACCTTCATGTCTGATGGCATATGAATCACTGCCTAAACACATCATTTTAGTGTTCTGACGGCAGTACTACCTCAACACTCTCTACAACCAACTAAATTTCTAAATACCTTCCCGTTGTTGTTACGGTAGAAGAAGAACGCTCCATATACCTAAAAGTACAATCATAGAAAGAACAAAACTTACTCATCCAACTGCTACTCTTCTGGTGATATCTAACCATTAAACAATAAAAAGTCATACTTTACTTCGTCTGGCATACCACCATCTAGTGCTTACCACGCAACATTACTTATTCTGCGCTAAATAGGGGACTTAATGTTGATGGTGGGTTTTTGACAAAGGAGAAAATTGTAATAAAGTATTATCTTTGGACAATTGAAGAAATATAAAATAAATATACATGTTCTGACTCGAGATCAAAATTATGAATATAAGATATTATCTTACATTCCCCAAGAGAATTGAGAATACATATTCTTTTTATGTCTACAAAAATCATGTAGCTCTTTTATATGCACCCGTAAAATTTCAGAGTTATACTCAATTAGATCCTCGTTATTTAACGTGCATTCATGAAAACTACTTGTATTAAACAAAATATGTTGATTATACACAATCGCGAACATTCAGAATAGAGGCTACACCATATCTGAATAAAAAACTAATTAGATACATATCATCTAATTGCGGAGTCGCATCGAACATCATCTCAAGTTGTAAACTTCCACGGCTGAATCTCTTGAATATGTTTTATATGCACTGCATAAAATCCAAGCATAATGACAACACTAAATCTCATGCGGTTGAGAAACCCTAGGAATTAGATGGTCAGCCTTCGCGTTGTTGCCAGCACCCTCCTACGTTACTGCCCGTACAACTTGCAAACACGTCACAAATATGTTATTTTCGTGCCAAATTAGCATAAAAGTCATTATTATTATTATTATTATTATTATTATTATTATTATTTTACAACAGAATCATGGCTTTGAAGCTATGATTCCACTAACTCTTACGAGATATCAAATTATATTACATGGGGGAATAAACATGGGGTTTTGGTCTGGTGGTTACAACAAGGAAGTTTCAAAGTAAGTGGAGACGGTTGAAGCGGTTGCAAAGGTGAAGGAGTATTAATCTGGAAGTTTCCAAAAACTTCCTAAGACAAAGTGGACGGTTGCAACCACAACCTCCATATCTCTATCTCCCCATAACCTCCACTACTTTACACAGGAAAGTGTGTGATCTCAATTACTATAAATAGGTTACTTAGCCCATTTCAAAAGACAAGCCACATAACAGAAAACAGATAGAAAATCATTCTCACAAACTCTGTTATTCTTCACACCATTTAACACACACAAATTCCTTTAACTTTCTTTGCTTCCCTCCCCTAAGATCAACCCATCTCCTCCTTTGTAATCAAAGAAAAACATGAACATATATTTTTCTTGTTTGGATTCGCTTTGTACAATTTTATCCTCTAACCTAAAAAGTACTTCAACAGTACATTGTTTTTCCTAAGAGCAATTTTTAGGTACAAACAAAGAGAAACATAATCGCCAGAGAAATCAGGGAAGATATCCTTAACGTTGAATGTGGACGAGATGTTCATATTAGTTGGGTGGTCAACAACATACACATTGTTTCTGATCTTCTTAAGAATGCGTATAGGCCCAATCTTCTTGTACTTTATCTTGTTGTAGGTACCAGTAGGAAAAAGATCCTTGCTTAAGTTTACCTTAAAAAGTTCACCAATGTCATAAGACCGAAAACGACAACGACAATCAACATCTAGGTTATACTTGGCATTAACAACTTCCAAGTTTTTATTTACTGTATCATGTAGCACTTGAAGACACTTGATCATGTGATCAACCACAATATTGGAACTAGATTCATAGGGTAAATAGGCTAGATCCAATGTGTGGTTAGGAGTTTTGGAGTAAACAATTTGAAAAGGTGCATAATAGTAGACCGATTAGGAAATGAATTGTAGGCAAACTCATCTTGAGCGAGAGCTAAATCCTATTTTCGTGGCTTGTCCCCGAATAAGCAATAAATATAATTCCCTAAGGTACGGTTTACTTCTTCAGTTTTTCCATCAGTTTGAGGATGAGCCGTGCTACTAGACTGCAGTTTGTTTTGGAGACGAGGTCAAAGAGTCTTCAAAAACTAACTTAAGTACTTCTTGTCTCTATCAGAAGTAATGGTCTTGGGAATTCCATGTAAACGAACGATCTCGTGGAAGAAAATATTTGTTTTAGTCACGACATTCATAGTCTTCTTGCAATGAATAAAGTATATCATCTTTGATAATCGATCAACTACCACAAAAATAAAATTATTAACTCTCTGAGTTTTGGTAACTCTAGTACAAAGTCCATTGATAAATCTTCCAAGGAGCACCTGGAACTGGAAGAGGAATGTATGAACTTGTATTTTGTGCATGGCCTTTACTTCGTTGATAGATCATACAATGTCACACAAAAATATTGACATCCTTTTTAAGAGAATTCTAAAAGTAACGAGCTTCCAAAAGAGAAATAGTCTTAACTTGACCAAAATGGTCAGAAAGACCATTACCGTGTAACTCTTTAATAATATGCTTAAGAATGGAACCATCGGGAATGCATAAATGATTGACTTTACAAAGAAACCCACTATGTAAAGCAAAATCGTTAGTACCTTGTTGTATGGAGGAATATTTCTTCCATAGTGTGGAAAACTCTGGATCATTAGGATATAGATCCTTAAGTGAGTCAAACTCAATTACTTGAGCAGGGATTATAACAAGGAGTAATACTCGAGCGAAATAATTAGTAAAACGAGTAAGTTCGTCAGCCACCTTATAGTTCAAACAAACTTGTGCTGAATAGAGAATGTATACTCTTACAAGAAATAAATCCAACTTGCATGCATTCGATTGGATGATGATTGACTCTGAATGTACTTGAGGGATTGGTGATCCGTGTACAAGAAAAACTCCTTATATATTAAGTAATGTCTCCATTTCCGTAGTGCATGAATCACGACGTAGAATTCCAACTCATAGGTAGAACACTTTTGATGAGCTTCTGTAAGTTTCTCACTAAGAAATTCAATAGGTTTACCTTCTTGAGACAAGACAACACCAACTCCTAACATGGAAGCATCGGAATGTACCTCAAAAATCTTGTCAAAATCAGGTAGTACAAGGATATGAGCAGAAGTAATCCCTTGTTTTAGCAATTGAAAGCTTGATTCGGTTTTAACGGTCCATAAGAAACGTTTATCCTTCCAACTATCAGTAATAAGAGATGCATGCGATAGAGCCGCAATCTCTTATAAATCGACGGTATAAGGAAGCTAAATTATGAAACCTACAAGCTTTAGATGTTGTCTTCGAAGTTGGTCAATCCGAATAGCTGTAATTTAAGAACTATCTACTTGAATATCGTTGGAGAAACAACATAAACCAAAAACATATTCTTAGGAGTGAAAAAATGGCACTTATTGGAATTGATAAATAACTCATTCTCTCGAAGAGCATTGAAAATAGCCCACAAGTGAGAACGATGTTCCTCTTCAAATTTTGAATAAATAAGGATATTATCGAAATAAAACACAACAAACTTACCAATGAAAGGTTGCATGATTTGATTCATAAACCTCATGAATATACTTGGAGTATTAGATAAACCAATTAAAGGCATAACAAGCAATTCGAAGAGACCATCTTTTATTTTAAACGCAGTCTTCCATTCATCTCCAGGTAAAGTTTTGATAAGGTGATACCCACTTTTAAGACCAATCTCAGAAAATAGCTTGGAACCAGAGAGAATTTCAAGCATATCATCCAATCTTGGAATATGGATTGTGATCTTATTAACAACTCTACTGTCAATGCACATACGTCAAGTTTCATCCTTTTTAGGCACAAGGATAGCGGGAGTAACACATGGGCTCAAACCGGGTTATATGAAACCTTTGGACAACAGTTCATCTACTTGACCCCGAAGTATATCATGTTACTTAGGGCTCATACGGTAGTGAGGAATGTTAAGCAAACTTGCATCATGCATGATATCTATTTGGTGTTGAATGTTTCTCATAAGTGGCAGAGAATTGGACATATCAGATAATAAAATATATGAAAACTCATCTAATAAGGACTGCACTTGTGTATGAATAGATGTAGGAGGGTCAGGATTAGATAGTTGTACGACTAAAGCATATAATGTACCTGATTCTTATGCTTCAACCATAAAATCTGGCGAAACCAATATTGTGCTAGCTTCTTGGTGTAGACTTGGCTTAGGTTTCACGTAAGATGGTTGCAATATGACCTTTTTACCTTTATAGATGAATGAATATGTATTAGCCTTACCACGATAAATGACCTCTACGTCATATAGCCATGGGCGACCAAGCAATATATGGCAAGCAGTAGTATCCACAACATCACAAAATATTGTCTCATTGTACATCCCAATTATAAAAGATACAAGGCATTAAGAATCTACGTTTTTTTGCTGTTATCATCAACCCAAGTAATAGAGTATGTTTTAGGGTGTGGATGAGTAGATAGTTGCAACTTATCCACCAATCTTGAAGAAACAATATTTTGACAACTACCATTGTTAATGATCATATCACATACCTTGTCATGCACACAACATTGAATGTTAATTAGATGATTACGATTTGAAGAGTCTACACGAGGTATATATAACATATTTCGAATAACATAAAAGACATATTCACCTTCCTCCCCATATATATTATCAAATTCAAAATTCTCACTTCTTCATCATCAACAATCTCTTCCTCAGTCATCAATGTACGCCCACTCCTACATTGATTTGATGTGTGTCCTGGTTGTTTACACTTATAGCATTTATTTTTAGTTGGGTATGCATTAGGGTTTTGAGTTTTTGATCTATTGAGTTGGGTGTTACTAGGTTGGGGTTGAGATGGTGGAAGCTGCGTGGTAGGTAGGGTTTGAGAAGGAGATGATTAGGTGGTAGTAGGGGTAAGATAAGTACGAGACTGGTATGGAGAAGGTTGTTTCCAGGTATAATTTTTTTGAAACGAAGGTTTTCTAGGGTTAGAGAATGAGGATTTTTGGTATGGTTATGGAGAAAGCATAAAAGATTCAATTTTAAGAGCATTATTAATAACCGCATGAAGAGAAGTATATTGTTGAGTAGCTAACCTTTCTTAAATACTCCAATCAAGAACATTGATGAAACGTCCGATCGGTTGATCAACCGTCTCATTCAGTTGATTCTGAGACAACAAACGAGAAAATTCAGTCACATACTCTTGTACCAAGCGGTTACTTTGGCGACAGTTTTGCAAACTGATGAACAAAGTTGCATGTAGTCCGTCACAGAAATCTCTTCTTCAATAATTGTTTCATGGCCGGCCAGGATTGAATTTTTCGGAATCCTTGGTTGGCTCGTTCTAATTGAAGATGATCCCACCATGAGGAGGCTGGTCGCGTAAACTTGAAAGCAACAAGCTTTACTTGTTGATCTTCCGATATACGCATATACGCAAGAAAACGATCAACCGTACATAACCAATCTAGGTAATCTTCAATGTGTAGGAGTCCATCAAACGGAGTTATTATATCAGCATTGGGACGATAAGTTTGTGGATTTCTAATGTTTCTTGATGGCGCGGTGGTGGAGGATAATAATAAGGCTCATAATCTTCTACATCAATTGTTTGTTATTTTGGAGAAGTTTTGTGCAAGTTCGGGGGAGTAGAATAAGGGTCAAAATCTTCGAAGAACTTAAATTGTGGGGTAGTGTAAGGTGGAATAATGTAATGGATGATAATATTTTTTATTTAGGGTGGTGGTTTTATGGCTGTGGGAAGGTTGAGACGTAGTTGGGTGGGGGTGGTGGGGTGGTGGTGGTGGTGGGGGTGGGGGGGTTAAAATAGAAAAAGTGGAGCTAGAAGGAGTAGAAGTTTTCAAGTGAACGGTTGACTCAGGTTGGGATTTAGAATTATCCCCGATATTCTTCTTTCCCTCTTGCACTATGTTAGAAGAAGATAACAACTCTTTGTAATATGCAAAGCCTTTGTCCATCTCTTCTTTTAAGCCTTTTTTAGCTCAAGTTTCAATATAACATATCTGCTTCTAGGTCTTTCTTCAACACGCTCTTGAGCTCTTCAAACTTTTTCTCAGCCATGTTAGCGGAGGCTCTCAATCGAGACTCTAATACCACTTAACGTAGAGGAAACGTATAAGCTGGATCAAAGATCCAATAAATAATGAAAACTAGTGTGAAATCAATAGATTCACAAAAACAATAGCAAAACTTGAGAATAATAACTAAGAAAATAACTTGAAATCAAGTAACGTTGGATGTAGAATTTTACTATACTAGACATCTTATATAAGCTTTATTATTTCCTAAAAACATTATAACTATAAAAAGGAAATTAAAATAAACTAGGGAACCAATTAGAACTAGAAAAAAGAAAAAAGAAGGAGGTTGAACTAGGACTAGATATCCTACATCACCATCTCTTTTAAACTCCAACTCAATAAAACATATAGCTGCTAACTCATTCTTGTTAATTGATTCATAAATTTCAGTAGCCTCCATATGAGCAATGCGAGCAAGTTTAACCCTGCAAACGATCAACAACGGCTCTAAGGCAAGAAGACTTGGGCCATTTCTCCCTTTTCAAATCTCCAGCTCTCGAAGCATATTGTTTCCATCTCATAGTTACGGTCATTAAATAACCCCACGGGACTTAATGAAAATATGACATTCCAACTACGCAAATATATTATAATAAAAAAATATCTAAAAATATCCATCTTTTTATTTTCTTAAAAATTGTATAAATTTGAAATATCTGAACAAACTTAGAATAGCTGACCTTTTAAACGGAGACAGTATGGAATATAGTCTAGCAAATGCATACTTCTACAGCTGCATATCTTTGACTTTCCTTTGTTTCTTTCAGATACAACCGTGTCTGGCGTATGTTAACAAAATTTAAGAACTAGAATGTTTGCCGTTTACTGTAAACAAGGATAAACATATATATAGGAGGTACGCTTACATACATCCAGAGGCAAGAAAAACACACTGATATAAGACGGATACCATCTTCTGGTAAGTTACAGCTACTGTTCCTACGGACCTTTGTACAAGATACTATAAGATTGTGATTCCAACATCTGTCTCATATGCTATTATACTGTACAAAAAAAGACCATTCCTGCTCTGCTTCCAACTACACGTATATGCTATCTGGGTAACCTATTCATGATCTCTTGATACAAAGAGGACCTGTTGGGGAGGTTCAAACCAGGCTCAGAAGCGAGCTCCTCTTTTGGTTCTCCTTTAGGCATCATAAACCCTAAGCCACTGGCCTGTCGTTGCTGTTCTAGATATGAATGCATGCCCATACCAGTCAGCTTACCCTGGCCAGGCCCAAGTGATGTCATTGAACGGTTTTGCATACCTTGCGGGTGATTTATTCCATGCAGGTCGGGGGAATAGTTGTTGCCTTCCAGGCAGGTTGAATGCATTAAGCGAAGCTGGTCCATTAAACCTTCCAATGTTTTCATGGATCTGGGTTGGTTCCGTTCTATGAATATGTGTTTGCCCTGATCCTGTGGATGCTTGTTTGTGAGTCCAGAGTTTACATGGCTGCTATTCCTGGCAGCGGGTACATCATGGTTGTGCTTTCCCTCATATGTTGTGATCACTGATTTTAGATCATGTGATGCCCTTTCCACATGCTTCCTCACTGTACAACCTGCATTTGTGCATTTGTAATAGCTCCTGCAACACAAAGATAGAAAATGAAAGCAATGGCGTTTAATTTTTGTTCACAATGATAGTGAAAATGTGAAACCTTCACTACATGATGAAGTGGATATTTGGAAGAGTAACTCGGGGTTTGAACTTTTTTCTTGGCCATCATTTATAAATTGAAGTAGGGTTTGGTGTACTATTTTCCTTCTTTCCTTTTACTGCTGAGCTTAGTTCTTATTTACATTCTTTTCCTTCCAGATTTCTTAATTGATAATTTTTTGCAACATACTTAGAAAGAGAGAATCGATCAAAAAAATTAGAAAGAGAGAGAGAAAGCGGATTTATAGTACCTTGGATTTGGCTTCCCTTTGACAACTTTCTGCCCATACTTACGCCAGCGGTAACCATCATCAAAAATGTCGACCTCACTAGTTGTCTGGACAACAACTCTAGGTTCACGAATGGATCTTGTGGCCCCACTCATGTCCATTGCTCAAGCATCAATCTTCCTGAATCACACCATATACACAAAATACTGCATGTAGGTCACTTAAAAATTACAGAAGACGCTAAAGCATAAACTGACACGATAATTAAAAACTAGAAACCTTCTCTTTGACTCAGATTCATCTCCTTCGCCTTCGTAACCCAAAGATGCACTTCGATGTGTACCCTGATCATCTTCTTTATCATTAGAAACGGCGGAGATATTCAACGAATCGGCATTCTCAAAACAAGAGCCAACTTTAGCCTGGATCGAGGTGGAGGGGTTGCAGAACTCTGGGGATAAAGCTGGAGAGGATCCAGTCTCCAGGTTATCATTCTTTATATCAGACCCAATGATCGAACAACCTCTCTGCGAGCTTGCCCACACAGAATCACAATCAGTTTCACCATTTTCAGGGAGGTCATGTTGTGTGTCAGATGGTGGATTTGAAGATCCAAGCCCAGATCGTCAATGAGGGGAAGGTTTTGGATGGTTGTGAGCACCTTTGTAAATGATCTCTGTGATGTGACCCTCTTGAGATCGTTCCACTTTCTTCTTCACCTGGCAATTTGGGTGGGTGCACTTGAAGTAGCTTCTGGGAAATTCACTGCCTTTCACCTGTTTTTGCCCGTACTTCCTCCAATTGTATCCATCGTCAGATGATGCACCACTACCAACCATTGTGGTGCTTATATCTCCATTTTCTCTCTCTCCTTCTCCACCATCTTGTAGATCGCTGGGTGGCGGCGAATTATCAAGGTTGCCACTTATAGAACTGGTTTCATTAGGTTTTGAGTATATGTTATTTCCACTGTTTTTTTTCTCAAACGACTGATTGAGCAAGTCAGTTTGATCCAAATTGGTCCTATTCCCAAACTGAAATTTATCAGCTTGTAGATTCCGAGCCAGAAGAGACTGCTCTGATTGAACTGGTACAGAGTTCTTTGTGTATGACTCATGAGGATTTGAAGCAGGAGGTAACTGTATGCACAACAACAGAAACAATTAAGATAAAAAAATGATGCCCCCTTGGCAAATTTAAAGTGCGAGAGAAAAAATACTAATTCTTACTTCGGTTCCACCACCGGGAAAATATAAGGAATTTGGTTCTGCACGAGGCTTGAAAACAAACGAAGAACTATAAAAATCTTCAAATGGATTATCCTTGAAGTTGTTGCTGTTATTTAAAGCAAAAGAAAACTTCCCTGTAATCGTAGACGGCTGAGCCTGAGCCAGAAAAGGGCATGAAAGGTTAGGGTGTCATATTACAGATGGTAGTGGAAGACACACTAGAACTGAAGGGAGTCAATGAAGGAAATGTTTGATCTGATCCTCGCACAATCCCTAATAACATGATCTTTTATGGGCACTTGTAGAATTTCTATGTAAATTAACATTGTCACAAGTAAAGACACAAGAACCAAGTTCGCAAGGATACCAAATGGAATCACAAGTATCACATTAAACATAGTACATAAATGAAACTAAACCTTAGCGCCAAAAAGACTCACACTTGGCAAATTCGACTACTGCGTGGCTGTTAAGGAATAAGGATTACTCACCAGCGAATTAGAGAGGAAAGCCGGAGATCAAGCAAAGTAGTCGGACTAAGACCAGGAGGAACTGTTAAGTAATGAGATTGAGCTTCAGAAGATGAGATCTTTGCAGTGTTTAATTTTGGAGCATTAAACCCAGCTCTTGCTGCCATTCTCTCAGCCAGACCACCGCCGCCACAAGGCCCCGACTTTTGCATAGAAAACAAATTCGTCGAGAAAATATCACCTGAGTTACCAATTTCTCAACCATCCTCTTCCTCTAAATTCATCCCTACTTTATGTTTAATTACAGCAGTTCCCTGACTGAATTTCTCATCAAAAACATTTAAAAATGATTTTGAACTAAAATCATCACCGCTCATGATTGATGAAAAAAATGTCCTTGGACTAGGATTTGGAATTGCCCAATCCCCTAAATTGCACCATGATCATCGGTCCCACCAGCCATTTCAATTTGATATGTGTATGATAGTTTACTCAAAATCAGAGAGAAGAATTTTAGGAAGATGATGATATTGATAAAATGTTTTTCAGATTTAATACTAAATGATTAGTATTTATAGTTATATTCTAATTACTTGACTTAGTCTTAACAAATAGACTTTAGTCAAGTTAAACTATATTGACTTAGTCCATTACATACCCTCTCAAACTGATAAAGTGTTACAGACCTAGACAAACACTTTAACAGTTTGGACCAACTATTTGACTGAAGCATCAGCAGCAGAAGTCCCAAGCAAAAGCAGCAATATCCCAGAGAAGATTGGATAGCATAAACCCTTTGTAAACAGATCAACCAATTGATCTTCACTTGTCACATGATGCAACTGGAGGAAGCCAGTCTCCACCAGCTCTCTGACAGCATGATAATGGATCTCTATTTGTTTTGACCTTGCATGAAAAACAGAATTAGTAGCTAAAGAAATTGTACTTGTACTATCACAAAAAAGATGCACATAACCCTTCAAAGAGAAATGCAATTCCTTTAAAACATAAGAAACCCATTGCAACTCAGCTGCAGCCAATGTTAGACACTTATAATCTGCCTCAGCAGAAGACTTGGACACAGTAGGTTGTTTCTTGGATGACCAAGCAATCACTGAACTGCCTAACAAAACCACATACCCAGAAGTTGACCTTCTAGTGTCAGGACAGCCAGCCCAATCAAAATCTGTATAGGCCTCCAAACTCTGTAAATCACCAGACCTAAGATAAACGCTTGTACCAATACTTCCTTTCAAATATCTCAGAATCCTTTTGACTAGAAGCATATGCATATATGTTGGTGCATGCATAAATTGAGACACATATGTAACAGCAAAGCAAATATCTGGCCTAGTCAAAGTCAGATACTGAAGACTACCAACCACATTCCTATATTCAGATGCATCTTGCAAAAAAACTCCATAATTGATAGACAATCTGTTAGCCTTTGCCACTGGTGTCTTGCAAGGCTTACAAGTCGACATATTAGCCTTTGATAATAAATCTAGAGTATACTTTTTCTGAGTTAGCAACATAGTGTCAGAAATCTGTTTTGCTTCAATACTAAGAAAATATGACAATGACCCTAACTCCTTCATAGAAAATCTTGCGCTCAATGCTGAAATCACTGTATTAATCAAACTATCTGAACTACAAGTGATTAAAATATCATCAACATACAATAATAACATCAACATGTCTGACCCATTTGTAAAAATGAACATAGAAGTATCTGACACTGATTTCTTGAAACCATAAGACACTAGAAAAGAGCTAAATGTCTTGAACCATGCTCTTGGTGCTTGCTTCAAGCCATAGAGGCTTTTCTTAAGTTTGCACACATAAGAAGGATAATCAGGATGAATGAATCCTTGAGGTTGAGCTATATAAACAGTTTCATCCAAATGACCATGTAAAAATACATTAGAAAACATCCAATTGTCTAACAGACCAATTATGTGTAAGTGCAATTGTGAGTACAATCCTGACAGTAACAAACTTCACTACTGGACTAAATGTGTCTTTGTAATCAACCCCTTCTAGTTGTGTATATCCCTAAGCAACTAATCTAGATTATACTTGTCCACAGTACCATATGCCTTCAACTTGATTCTATAAACCCATTTACAACCTAAGATGTTCATCCAAGGCTCAGGTGGAACATAGTCCCAAGTCTCATGTTGTACAAGAGCATCCACCTCCTCCCTCATAGAAGCTAACCATTTGGGATGTTTAGAAGCTATCTTGAAACTCTTTGGCTCATCATGATGTGATAATAAAGATGTAAAAAACACTAGGAATTGGATGCTTTGCAGTGTAATGATCAGGAAACATTTTAGGCTTGGAGATTCCTAACTTGGATCTAGTGACAATAGAACTAGTAGGAACACAATCAGAAACAGGTTGGACTTGATCAATAGCAGAAGGAGAATGAACAGAAGAGATAGAATTAGAAGAATCAACTGCTGAGAAATAGAACTTTGATTCATCAAAAACAACATGTTTAGAGATATAAGTTTTCTTAGTGATAGGATTATAGCATTTGTATCCCTTGTGCATCTGACTGTAACCAATAAAAACACACTGAAAAGATTTTGGAGAAAGCTTATCAACTCTAGAAGCACCTAGAAAATGATAGCATGTAGTGCCAAAAAATTTCAATCATTTATAATCTGGTATGGAATGAAAAAGAACCTTATAAGGAGATTTGTATGCTAAAATCCTTGTTGGTGTTCTGTTGATGAGATAAGTGGCTGTTTGAAATGCATCAAACCAAAATTCTTTGGGACAATTAGCATGAAACAAAAGTGTATTGCCCATCTCACTTATGTGTCTGTGCTTCCTTTCAGCAAGGTCATTTTGTTCTGGAGTTTGAGGACAAGATATTCTTTTCAAGATTCCATTAGTATCAAGAAAAACCTTAAATAGTCCCTTGACAAGTTCTGTAGCACCATCCACCTGAAATGACTTTAGTTTTGTAGAAAATAAATTCTTTGTTAAACTTTTGAAGTGAGTAAAACAAGATAAAGCGTCTGTTTTAAAAACCATTGGATATAGCCAGTGATATCTGCTAAAATCATCTATAAAGACAATATAGTATCTATAACCAGCTAAAGAATATACTGGTGCAGGACCCCATACATCACAGTGAATAAATTCTAAAGGTTGAATTGTATGAGATACAGAAGAAGAAAAGGGAAGCTTCTTACTTTTAGCAAGTTGACATGGATGACAGAGAAATGATTTACTGATAGAGTGAGATTGAATTTGATTATTTTTTTGTAAATGATGAAGAATTTTAGAGGAAGGATGGCCTAGTCTTGCATGCCACAAGGTATTAGGATTAGCCACAATAGAGGTTGCAAATGAACACTGACTTTGTGAGGAGATGGAAGACAAATTTTGGATTGGGTACAGATTATCAGCAACAGCACCATGAGCCAACAGAGAATCATCAATCACACTTCTTATCTCATAACCACAAGGATTAAACACAAAGTAACAACCATTATCCTTTGTAAACTTTGCAACTGATAAAAGATTATGCTTAAGTTCTGGTACTAACAACACAGTGTTCAACCTAAAACTAGTTTGAGGTGTGTGCACAAAGGAAGTTCCAGTTAAAGAAATAGGCAATGTCTTACCATTTCCCACCATGACCTTCTCCTTTCTAGCATAAGGAGAAGTGTGCTGGAGTAATGAAGAATCACCAGTCATGTGAGAAGAGGCACCAGTGTCTGACAGCTAGGTTGTTGGTGTTGAAAATGCACTAGTGTCAGAAGTAGGACTTACATTGAAGGTTGAGAAGGCATTCTCTAGTTCAGCTACATTAGCAACAACATCAGAGGTCTTCACATTCTTTGGAGAAGCATATCTAAAATAACACCTGCTTGCATAATGTCCCATCTTTCTACAGATCTGACATTCTACAGCAGAATAATCAGTCTGTGGTCTTCTTACTCCACTAGAACCAAGAATTGGTATTGAACCAGAAGAAGAACCATTAGAAGAATCAGATTGATGAAACCCTGTATTAGTTCTTGTATTCTTTTATTTTCTTGAATGTGCTGGACCAGAATAAGATCCCAATCTTGAACCAGAATGTACATTTCTTGTGTAAAAAGCTGCTGGTTTTGGAGAATCAAACTGATCTTCTATTGTTTGATGTTGATCATATAGCCATTGCTCATGGATTAACAATGTTGCCTTAAGTTCAGAGAAAATATACGAAGACTCCCTATTGTATGCAGAGACAACAAAATTGTCATATTCTCTTCCTAATCCATTCAGAATATGCATAATGAGATCAGCATCACTTACTTTTTCACCAATTGCAGATAAATAATCAGCCAACATTTTTACTTGATGAAGATATATAATAATTGATTGAGTACCCCTACGCATATTATTAAGTTGATTGCGAAGCATACCTCTTCTAGCAGCAAATTGTTGTTTAAAAGTTGTTTCAAGAAACAACCAAATTTCTCTGGCAGAAGACAAACCTAGAACATCACTAGAAACAGTTGATGTTAATGTTGCTTTTAAACAACTTACAACAAATCTATCAAGCTTTCTCCAATAAATCCATCTTGGATTTGTAACTGGAAATCCATTGCTTAGTATTTCTGTTGGTGGTTCTTGAATTTCTCCATTAACATACCCATACAAATCTTTGGATATGAGAATTGACTCAAATTGATCTTTCCACAACAAATAATTTGAGGAATCAAGTTTGATTGAAATAAAATTTGAGATATTAGTAAATGGAAGATTAAATGTTGTGGAGAATCAGATTCTGTAGCAGTTGAAGTTGAATTTGTTCCCCAAGGATCTGATCGATTAGCCATGCTTCTAGTAATAGGCATAAAAGATTGGTTATAAAATTGTTTGAAGATTAATGTTGAGATTAACTGAAAGATTTTGATTCAAAAAAATATTGTTGAAGAACTGTGTTGATGAATTGTTGAATCAGATCCAGAAAGTTGTTAAGAAAAGATGATCTGTGTTGATAAAGGTTGAAAGGTATTTGAATCTTGTTTGAATGATTTGATTTAATGATTTTGATAAATTTTGTTTAAAAGATTTTGATTCAACCTTGGCTCTGATACCATGATAGTTTACTCAAAATCAGAAAGAAGAATATTAGGAAGATGATAATATTGATAAAATGTTTTTCATTACACATTTAATACTAAATGATTGGTATTTATAGTTATATCCTAATTACTTGACTTAGTCTTAACAGATAGACTTTAGTCAAGTCAGACTATATTGACTTAGTCCATAACAGTGTAGGCTAATCCTTAAACTGATAAAATCCAGTCCTGTAGGAATCATTAAATGCAGTTTTAGAGCAAAATTCTAATCAAAACAAAATTTCTAAATGAGGAAAAATAACTACTCAAAGTATTCATTAATTATGATGAGATAGATCGATGAGTAGAAATAAACATAAATTAAACGAAATTACCCAATAATAACCTATACAGAAGAGAAAAAAAGAAAAAAGGAACGCCATTTAATACTGAACCCAGAAAAATAAGCCATCCAATCATTTGAAATGAAGACCAAACAATAATTAGAAATGAGTCCAAGCTAGAGAATAATAATAATGGGTAGAAAAAAAGAAAGAAAAAGAAGACCAAACCTGGAGTTTTGATAGATAGATAATTCTTCCTTCTTCTCTAAAAACAATCTTCAAAGAAATATGTCCTCTTTTTCTGGGCAGACAAAAGAGTTTAGAACAAAGAGAGAAGAAAAAGCAAAAGTGGAGGAGGAGTCAGTGTATGTTGTGGGTGATGTAGATTATAAGTTTGACCAAAGACCCAAAAGAAAGAAAGAAAGAAATGGGTTGTTTTTGATTCTCCGAAGGGAACAAACAAAAAACAGCACAAACTTAAATTATAAGAAGAAGAATCAGAAGAAGAAAGAATTTGTTTCTCTGATTTTTCTTGGGTTTATTAAAAAAAATAAAAGATCGATGAATCAATAAATAAAGAAAAAGATGAAGAACTAGTTTCTCTTTTCCTTCCTCTTTCTTCTCCTTTGTTTTTTCTCTTTAACTTTTTTTAAGGTTTTTTTTCTTTACTTTTTTTTTTTCAGTTTAGTTTATCCTTGTTTTTCTAATCTATCCATTGATTTCGGCATTTTCTGTTTTTGTAACAAGTAGGAAAAAACTTAGGAGGTAACGATCGATCTATGCTAGTCATGCCACGTGCATGGAACAGAACTGTTAATCTCGATGACATATTGTCAACGTGTTTTGTTGCCATGTGGGTGGATCGTTTAAGCTAAGCTAAAACTGAAATATCTGCAGTTTTTGTTTCACCAACTTTCTAGAATGGGGGTTACGATGCTAAGCCAACACTAATTAAACACTGTTAACATTCAATAAACTAGGTAACATCTCTAATAGAATCTTCTCTAATGATAAAATTTGGTGGATAGCCATTGGCGACACGTTAATTTTCTGGATCATGATATTCATTTTAAAAGGTTCACTACCTCTAAAAATCTAATGATGTGTTTGGTACTATTTTATAAAATTGTTTTTAAAAATTATTTTATAGTCTTTTAAAATATATCCTTTTTCTTTATTTTTATTTTAATAAATTTTAAATTTATTTTGTTAAGATTATTTTTAAAAATTTATTTTTAAAAAATTAATTATAAATTAAATACAGATAGAAAACATTTAAGAAAGAAAACAAAAAAATTGATAAATAATTGTTTTCGTTTTTTTGTTTCCAGAAAACAAAAAACAAACATAAAATATTTTCGGTAATCATAACTACCAAACGTGTTTTCTTACATTTTTTATTTTCTTTGTTTTATAAAACGGAAAACAGATTTATAAAACGGTACCAAACACGCCTTAAAATTTTAGGATGGTCATCGGTGCGAGCAATTACACTGTAAACACCCTTGCAAGTTTTCTCCCTTTTCGATTTTGATTTCCATCCGGGTATGGTAGATATTTATTTCTGAAATCACTCAGAAATACGGAGAATGTCGTTTAAATATGTCAATGATGCACTCTGCCTCCTTCCTGTTTATGCCAAAAAATCCTTTCGACTAAACAACCAATCAAATTCTT
>JAJJMC010018473.1:2457493-2657506 GCA_023531435.1 Papaver californicum | reverse complement strand
TATAATAATAATAACTTTTTACTTTCCCGATCAGCTATCATTTAATGTTGTTTGTTTTATTCGATGCTGTTCAGCTTTCTCGATCTTATGTGTCATTCATGCAATTCATCGCTCAGATGTCAGGAAACGTCTCGTGTCTTTTTGAAATTTGATATCTTTAATAGTGATCCTGTGTTTCTCGTCTTTTTTAATCTGGTTGCTTCTTAACTTGATCTTCTTCCACGTGTCATGCTTCTTTAATTTACTAACACTTCCTGATCCATAGTATAACATAGCAGACAGAGAGCATCATTGTTGCTAGATTATGCCCAACGTCCGTCCATGGCAGAAGGCATTTCCTACACATGAGAATATGTATAGCTTCTAACTGGTCACACCACTGCAGAAAATATCAGCTGAGGCTCTAGCTCTACGGGGAGATAACCAGGGGAGATAACCAGGTTCCATCTGTGTGTAAGGAAAAAGGGACCCACATATTAACTTAGTTGTGCAGTTATGGTGAAGACGAGGTCCTCTTCTATGGTCCACTAACTCTGCACACTGAATTTCCCCGCTGAGTCCTTTGTTTTTCTTTCTTTTATAAGACCCAGACCCAGCTAGTTAGTTAAAGAGGACGACACGACTCAGTCAAGTCCTAGATAGACAGACGGACAGTCAGGCATCCAAATCAGACTTTTAGTACTCTTGAAACTAGGGGTGCACAAACCCGACCCAACCCGCCAACCCAACCCGCACCCGCCAAATATAACCCGACCCGTACCCAACCCGCCGAGAAACGGGTCGGGTGCGGGTGATAATTTCTTTCACCCGCCTTCTGGCGGGTCGGGTGCGGGTAACGCCTTCTCTAATCCGACCCACCCGCCCAACCCGCCAGAAAGTTATGAACTTCATTTTTGTAATAAGGACGATCCATTTGTTACTTGTTCGAGCCGACTCAGTACTCAATCCTCAAACCATTCTTCTGATATACGTCCTCTTCTCATCTTTTCATCAGACACTCAACAAAAAAACCATAATCTACTACAATCTCATTATCATCATCATCAAGTTCCAACATGGGTTCCAACACCCGTTCTTCAACATCAAGATTCACTATTTGAACTTTTAATTTTTAATATAGCATCAGCTGCATCACTTATAATCAAACCCTAAGTTGCAGGATTTAAATCACATAATATAGAATCAGATTGAGAAGATTTAATTCAATTTCGTTGATATACCTTTCTTGACTTTCCTGGGATCAGTTAGCCTTACCATCATCATCAATTTCTATTAAATCCTAATTCCATATCAATTTGGGGAACTTAAATTCCATCTCAAATTAGCTTCAGAATTCCAATTCAATAACAACCCTAGTTTTCTTCTTCTATCAACAACTTCGTATCCCTCTCAATTTCATATTGACTCAAAATCAATTCGAAACCCAAAATTTGATTTCATCCCAGAAACCCTAGTTAATTCCTCAATTCAAGTTCTTCTCTAAAATTTAATTCGAAACCCAAGCCAGCGAGAATGAAACAGTTGAGGAATGGGTTCTCGCTGCCGTGGTTACAAGGGTTAAGTCGAGACTCGAGAGATGGATTTGGTGTTGAGGGTTGCTGCCATTGAGTTCAAACGTGAGAAATTGAAGATGGGTTGATTTAAGGTTCGCTGATTGAAGAAGTAGGGAGTTTGAATGAATTTCTTCTTGCCAAGAACAGAGAAGACGAGATGGAAAGAAGTGGATTTCAGCGAGAGGAAATAATAGGTTAGAAGAGAGAAGATTCAATCGAGTTTTATGGCAAGAAAACAAGAGAAGGAGAAGAACTCGATGATGGATTTCACTGATGGTGTTGAATTTGCAGTGAAGAAGAGGTTGGTGGGTTTTATTAAAATTTGGGCGGGTGACCCGCACCCAACCACATCCAACCCGCCGAATTGGCGGGTCAAACCCGACCCGACCCGTTCTACGACGGGTTGGGTACGGGTGAAATTTCTCCTCACCCGCCAGTTGGCGGGTCGGGTGCGGGTGGGGCCAAACCCGACCCGACCCACCCGATGTGCAGCCCTACTTGAAACTGTTCTTCCATCAGCTTTTGTCCAAAACAAAGATCTTCCGTTTACAGTAAAAGTAATAGTGGGCCCGCCCACTCCTTACTCCATTCAGTCGCTCGCTTTCTTTTTCTTTGCCATGTGGTGTCCAAACAGAGATTAAGCTTGGTTGAGGGACATTTTTATATCCAATGAATCATAGTCAACAAAATCTGCTTAAAACAGTCAGTTTAGAGTGTCCATAATGGGACGATCAAAAGGCTGATTAAAAATCAAAAGTGATTTTTAGTCCGAAAAATCGTAGAACAGTGGAACGACGAGATATGGTGGATAGTTGAAGAAATCGACTGTAGCTGACTAGAAGTAGTCATTTTTCCCGACTAAACAGGTTATAGTCAAGCGGGCTCGTAGTGTACCGCTTGATGCTGCGACGTCGTAGTAATTCGCCCAGAGCCAAGCGCTATTCTGGGACAACGCTCAGAAACACGGGCGGTAGGCTAGTAGTTCGCCTGATCAAGCGTTATTCTGGGGGTTCGTCTGATGAAACGGAGTACTAGGATCACGCCCACCACCAGGCGAGGCACTAGAGAAATGCCCCAACGAAACGGTGCTCTAGCAATACGCCCAACACCAGGCGGGATCCTAGAGTGCCGCTTGTGATTTGGTGTGTCCAGGCGTTACTCTAGAGCTACACGAGATCATAGAATGTCGTTGCAATATGTTTACCGTTGAGTGTACCGTTGAGATGTTACCGTTGATTTAACCGTTGTCGTTCCAACGACTATATTTTTACACTATATATGGAATACTAATCCAATTTCATTTTGCTAGACTCACTCATTGCTATCTAGTTAGTATTCAAAAATAATTAAGTTCTTTTTCATTTAATAAGTTTCCGAATCGATTAGAATTATGCCGCCATCAAGACCACGAGGTCCAAATTTTACTACATTTGAAGATGTAACGATGTATACAATTCATTTGTCAATATCTCAAGATTGTAGTATTGGTACCGATCAATCAGAAGAAAGATTATGGTCTCGTATATTATATCAGATGAAAGAAGCCATACCTTCGATGCCACAACACACTTGGACCTCCCTTCAGAAACGATTTCAAATTATAAGTAAAGATGTGGCACTTTTCTCTGCAAAGGAGGCGGAAGTGGAACGTGAACATCATACTGGATGGGACCCCGAAAATAAGGTAACTGCTCATTTAATTTTGACGATTACATTAATGTTTTGAATTGTATATCCTCCACTAAATTGAATTCAAAAAATAGATTGCAGAAGTAAAGAGGCTTTTCAAGGAAGCTAATGGTGGAAAAAGTTTTAAGCATGAAGAGTGTCACACAGTTATGTTAGATAATATAAAATATTCCAGACGATCGACAGCTGTTTTCAATTCATCACAAGCTGAGTCAGATTACGAAAGCGGTGAGGACAACCGGGAAACACAGGACTTAATCCTAGACGCTTCCAGTGGCTATGAAGATATAAGAGATATCCCTAACACATATATCCGTCAAATGGGAAAAAAAGA
Organism: Papaver californicum; assembly: GCA_023531435.1. NCBI lineage: Eukaryota > Viridiplantae > Streptophyta > Magnoliopsida > Ranunculales > Papaveraceae > Papaver > Papaver californicum. The sequence goes on along the minus strand of JAJJMC010018473.1, from coordinate 2,653,930 downwards.
GGCGAAACGACAGAAGACAAAAGGAAAGCAAAATTTAGCGCCCAACAGGAAATGATGGAAAATATCTATAGAGAACAACAAAACTTCAACGCCAAAAATACAGAACAAACACAAATGAAGATGGCGCAGAGAGAAGCCGAGTTTGCAGCAAAACTAGCTAGGAAAGAAGCAGAAGAGGAGTTTCGTATAATGACGATTGATCTCTCCGGGATGGATGATGTATCAAGACAGTGGGTCGAACTTAAGAAGGCAAAAATTTTAAAGAAAAGATAAAACCAACCATAAAGGATTCTTGGAATACCTTAAACCTTTGTGAAGGTCAGTCTTATTAGCATTGTCATATTAAGTTTCAACTTTTATGAATTAATTTAGTTATTTTCAGTTTATTTTTAACGGATATATTGTTATCTTTTAATGTATCATAATTTTATTGTTTATTTCAATTTTTTTGTTTTATAAGATTAATTGAGATACAACGGTCTGATTTTACTTTGTTCAAAAAAAATGACCGTTGGCTCTCCAGTTATAAAATGAACGTTGTCATACCCTATTCCACCACCATCACCTGCAAAGTTTCATCTTCTGCTTCAACCACACAATTCTTGAAAAAAATTCAAACAAAACATACATAATGGAGGGTTCAAGCTCATCACCAATTACCAAGTGTTTTCTTTGTATTTCTGTTGGTCATGTTGCAAGAGATTGTCCTTGGGAAGGTAGAAAATGCACACTAACCAACTGCAAGGGGTATCTGTTTCTTAGAAAAGCAAAAAAAAAAAGGAAATACTGGATTTCAACCTTATGTATGGTAAGATGAAGCGGCTCACTTCTAAAAAACCTGAATCCATTGGAAACAAATACTACTTATGTCAAACATGTAAGAAGGTTAAGTTTCAATAAATACGTAAGCAACTGTTGGAATATGTATGAACTAAGATAATGTCATACTATTATAACTAGGTAATAAAGAAAATAACTTTGCAACTGCATATGTTGTTCACTTAATAGAGTACCCAAATCTCATAAACAATAATATTATCCAATTAATCAAATAATTATCTACAACCCAACTAAAATTAACTAAATATTTTTTCAATTTTTACTTAAATTAAACAATTTCTTCTATTCAATTAAACCCAAAAATTATAATTATCAATTATAAATTCAATTCAACTAAAATACCAACAAAAAATTAATCCGAATTTTAACTTAAATTCAACAATTTATTCTATTCAATTAAAACCTAAAATTCTATTCAATTAAACCCTAAAATTCTCATTATAAATTAAATTCTCATTACAAATTAATTTTATAAAATTTAGTGTTATTATAAATGAAGAAGGAAGCCAGAATGAGACGGGCTCCTAGCAGCTCGCCTGAAATCCCAAGCGGTGCTCTAGGACACCGCCCGTCCCATTCTACTCACACACAAAGTTCGCACATGTGCACATTCTTCAGGCGTGCTACTAGCACTTCGCCCCATCAGGCGTGATTCTGGGATAATGCCCGTCTCTCAAGCGTGGTCCTAGGACACCGTCAAATACCAGACGTTACGTTAGGATCCCGCCCCACATCGAGCGTGACGCTAGGATTCCGCCTCGAGCAAGCGTTATCCTAGGATTTCACTCGTGTTTTCAAGCGAATTGCTGGAACACCGCCCAACACCAGGCGCATCGCTATAACAGCGCCCAACTATACACGGCTGTTCTTGGGCGGACTAAAGACTAAATTTTTTAGTCTTTGGTGGTTTAGTCTGATCGTATGATTGTGGATGCCCTTAGACCACTTTCCTGCGAATGTGCTTTATCCAGTCTCTGCTCTATCCGCGCAGCAAAGATATTAGGCAACCAGAAATTGGAAATGCAAACTGAGAACTCCCCCGCCCCCCCGGACCTGTGAATGATGCACTCAAACCCTGAAGAGCCCTGAACTCCCTTATCTGGGAGCATTAGAGCATCTCAACTGTAGATCCCCTTATGGAAACGATTGTGGGACATGCAAATAAATTGCCTGACTGGATTATTCCAGATGACTTCAAAAACTGTTCAAGCAATTTTCACTGATACATAACAAGATCAAGAAGAAAAACGTATCTTGTCAAAAAAAGAAAAAAAAAAAAACGCAACCAATATAAGTTATTATATACTCACTATGGTGCGGATTGGCATACTAATAGGGTTTAGAATAGGATGCTCGATCTATACTGCAAACATGCATGACTAAATAAGCCCTTTGGTCCATTTCGAGAGAAGGTCACATATGGCACGGTAGACCGAGATGCAAAGATAAGAGAGATTATCAAAACAAAAAACAAGCAAAGAAAATAAAACATCCGTTTTAGGGAGGAAAAGAGAGAATTGTACATATAGAGGTTGCAGAATGAGGTGAAACTTGTGATTAATTACAACATCGAAGTTCTATCACGGTGAACTAAGCAAAATAGTACTCGTACAAGAGAATCAAAGATTCTCCAGTAAAGGTATATGGTAAGGATCAAATGGATGAAACTATTACGAGCTGAAAGAAATCCCTCCCTAATTGGTGGAGTCAAATCTTGAAGCACCAACTTGCGTTCATTCAAAAGGCTTCTCAGGCCAGACTCCTTGAAAACCTACATATAGCACAAGAGAAGCACTTTTACCCTCTACAAAGAAATTAGAATAAAGACGTAACTGAAGAGAGCGGTGAAATGTCATGTGGTTGAACAGACAACTGTAACCCATTCCGTACAGATTTCAAAAGCAACTATCAATTATATTTTCTTTAAAGCTAATAACCGATAAACACAAGTCAACCAAGATTAAGAAAACTACATGTCTACCCAACAAACATTTTCCAATGACACTCGAATCTGTTAAATTCACCGATAGGAAAGGGAAGATAGATAAGTAAAGCTGCTATTACACAAAAATAGGACTCATCGCACAGTAAGTCGCTCACATCCCAGCATACCACGTTTTAGCAAAGGCATCCTCGTTTAGGCCTGCATCCGTCACAACTCCCGGAATTCTATAGCAGTTTATGTTTGGCAGACCTCAAAAAACCAGAGAAAAAGCCCTAACAGCTGATATTTGTGGCTTTCACCCCTCACCTAGCTACGCTAAGACTTATGTTCTGATAGAACAGATTGCTGGTGTAGGTAGCAAATTTAACTGTAATATTTAACTCTAACGGTACTATATTCGGTCGCGAATTTGACTTCCAAGTAAACCAAATAAAATGAACCAATCAAGTAAACCACTAATGTAGTATCTACCGCATAATTACAAACTAAACTAGCATGTACCAGAACGTACTGCCTCTAGGTAAAATAATAGTTCATCAAATAACTTTACTTTATCACCCAAGGCTCGTGGCTTGAGAACAATTTGTAACAGCTAAACTGTGTCTCAAATCAAATGGTTATTTGTAAGACAGCAGAAACTTTAAATCATTCTCTCCATTGTTCATAGTAGATAAAACCAAGTCATTTCCAGAATTCCCTCTTTTTATAACCAACTCCTACTCTGTTAGCAGGACCTATGAAAGGTCCCATCTGTGTAGACCTACCAACTAGCAGAAAGAAACATGTAAAAAAGCATTAGACGATTTAATTGGTGAAACTCCTAAAGTGTATGACTCCTTATCTGGATGGCCCTGATTGAGAAATTAAATAGGTAAATAAAGCTGAATGTACGGGGAATGAACTAAGTATGTCATATGTCTACCTAGACCCTAGAGCAACATGCACGTTGATTTTAAGTAAATGATATTAGCAACAAATGCAAGTACGGATTCTTCTTTTTTTTTTTAATAACTAGTATCATACTTTATATACTTACTTGATCATAGAGAGACCCAGATATATCCGCACATGCTCTGATTCATTATTTAGATTATGATCCAGAAGCAATACCAAAGTGTTTCAAAGAAGAGTTACCTTCACGTAGGTCTACCTCTGGCCTAGATCAACCTAAGTTAAATGGAGTCTCTATCGCTCTGAGTCATTATTTCTACATACTTTTCTAACTTAGCTATTCGAGACAAGATAACACATGTTCATAATCATTTAACGAATTTAATTCAACTTTCCTCACTAACTGGTTATCTTCTTATCCTACTTCTCTTTTATAATGATCTGTTATTGCCATAATATGGTGAGGCGATTTATTGGAAAGTGTGAAAAATATTAACTAAAGTGAATATATAGATTATCTTAAGGCAGATTAACCATAGTACGTAGTAAATATAAAATGATTAAGTTAGTCATTAAGGCATACTTATTGGTATTTCTCCAAGAGATAGGTATATTGAATCATCATCACAAAGCATACCCTGAAAAGGTGAGCAATAACAAAAGACAATCAATTTTTTTGTTATGATTCTGAGCAACAGATAGACAATTAAGTTTTCAACCAGTTTTGATGGGCATATACCGCTTCATTATGAAGGCCCATGTCAGTCTGCAGCCCCGTGATATCTGTTGATACAGATGAACAATTTGTGATATCAGTTCCAAGCAACTCAGAGATCATAAGGCCATAACCATCGTGAACATCGGAAACGTCACAAGTACTTCCGGTGTTGTTTTGGAAACTTGATAGACCCGAATATACACCTTCAGCCCTGTGTAATTATGTTTTTGGAATTTTACGAGTTAGAGCTAAAAGCTATGCACCCATATTGAGAGCTACATATGGAATATCTAGAATATCTTTAGATGGGGTCTCATTAGGTTAACCACCACCAACAACAACGCAAATTAAATGGGGTCATGAGGTTGACCACCACCTTCAGAGTAAATTTAGATGGGCAATAAGTAAATGGGATCATGAGGTTAACCACCACTTTCAGAGTAAATTTAGATAGGCAACTAGTAGATGGGGTAGTGAGGTCAACCACCACCTTCCAGGTCTATCTCATATCTTCATAACCAAGAATATTGCTTCTTTATTTATACTTTTCGCTCTTTTACCAAGTTATATAGCGTGTTTTAATGCAGCCAGTCAACATTTATAAACTAAGAAATCCTAATTCGTACTCCCTCCGTCCCTATTTAGATGAAGGTTTATGGCATTTTACAAGTCCCATATTAGATGAAGGTTTTCATATTTTCTCCTAAATTTTCCTGATTTATCTCTATCTCAATATCATACACTAACTTAGGAAATAGTGCAAGCCAAATGGCATTCTTAAAATCTCTATTTAAAAAACAATTTTTCTTCACAACTAAAATAATTTTGCAACTCTACATTAAAGACTGGAACTAAAAACTAGGAACAATAATATAATTGAGGGCATTTCTGAAAAGTTTTTAATCTCTTTCTTTTTTCTTAATTTGTGAGAAAACACCTTCCCCTTCATCTAAATAGGGACAGAGGGAGTATTTTAATTATCGTGACCAAACTAATGAAATAACTGTGGATGATTGAACCAACTATATCAGTTCTCCTTGTTCAAACAAATGATGTAAATTCCGCGACCAAACTAATGAAATAACTGTGGATGGTTGAACCAACTATATCAGTTCTCCTTGTTCAAACAAATGATGTAGAATATTATGTCAAAATTAGTAACTTCTATTGAATTTACATTCAGAGAGCAATCGTTATATCTATCTGATCAACTTAATTATTTTGGGATCTCATTTTAAAAGCTCAAAGGACTTTTCACTTTTATAATTAAAAGTATTTTCACTTAGTTGTATAGGCAAGGTTAGGGATAGTTGAGTTAAACATGACAAGTCGAAGTTATCTACTGAGATTTCGTGACACCACTTACTGTGCCTGAGGTGGAACATGCTTAAGATTCTAGTATCTACTGCAAACAAAACAAATCAAAGAGGAAAATCGGCATGCAATATACTTCCAAGGAAAGATAAAAAATAGGCATGTGGAGCATCAATATAACAGTAAAATAACAAGTACAGGATATATATCAAGACGACATGACACGTTACTGCCCCGAAGGTAGAACATACTTAAGTATCTAATCTACTGCACACAACAAATCCTATAAGAAAATAAGCATGCGAAAAAATTCCAAAGGAAAAGAGATAAGAATAAGCATAGCATTAGTAGAATAATAACACAACCAGTAGAAGTTAATTATAAAGACCTCATGACGCGTTACTGTCCAAAACGTAGAACATACTTAAATATCTAGTATCTAATGCAAATAAAAAGCAAATCAAAGAAGAAAATAGGCATGCAGAAAATAGATATCAAACTAGACATGTGAAGCATCAGTAGAACAGGAACACAAACAAAACAATACTGACACTGGTGAACAAAATTAAATAATAGAACTTAACAAATGAAAAAATAACAAGAAGGACAACTAAGTGACCAGAGAAGCTTACTTTCTATGTGAAGTATCAAATGCCTTGTTTTCATCAGCAGAATCATCTTCTAAGTCAACTATTATAACCTCTTTGCCATTAAATGAATGTCTATTGTACTCAATGGATCTATTGTTATTATTTGGTGAGTAATCAGGTACTTCTGTTTTTACTTCCAAAGTAGAAGGAAGAACAAGCACAGAGTCTTGATTATGATTCTCAGTAACATCATTAGCTTCCATAAGGTTTAGGTCACATATTTTGAAGGAATTTGAAAAAATTGACTTCTCTTCTTTGAACTCCACACTTGAGTCAACTTCCACCAGCCTCTCTTGATTAGCAGTCTTGACCATGTCTTTGTCACCAGAAACCCTCTCCTCATAAGAAATCGACGGCAACACATCAAAAGTTTGACTATCGAAGTATTCATCAGCATCTATAACCATAGATGAGGACCACTCTTCTCTGGATTTCTTGGTCCTTTCTTTTTGTATATCAGTTTCTATAGCACGTTTTTCACCTCTATTGTTAACTGAAGAATTGCAACTTCCATACCCAGAGGGACCCTGGCCTGATTCTTCCTGGAACATGAAAGATACACTAGGAAAAGACTGTTCCACTGAGCACGTTTTCCTCTCTTCCACGGCATATGGAGCATTTGAGTCAACAGAATCTTCCTTAGCTTCGACAGCCTGTGGCCTAGAAAGGTCAGATTCCAAACATTTTGAAGTGTGAGTTTGATTTGTCAACATGGCACTTGAAGAGACTTGACGAGAATCTTCTTCAATTGATACTTCGGTTCCTTGTGGAGAAATATCACATCCGTTTTCCTCATCCTTTGTCGAAACTGGATCACCTTCTGCATTTTTCCAAGTAAAAGGCAAACGAGCCTTAGTTGGTACCTCTGCAAAGGTGCCTAGTTTCAACGAACTACTTCCGTTTTTGCTCATTTCCTCACCGTCCCCCAAAACATGGCACTGCATAGAGTAGTTATCTACAGTTTTGTCTTCCATATCTGTTTCATTCTCACTTGTTCCATCCTTCTCTGCTGCATTCTCCATTCCATTCTTCATTTTTGAGTTCTCCATATCCAAAACTAGAGAGTCATGTGGACCCTTGGCATTTTCTCCGTCTGTCTCAGGAGGCAAGACTTCTTTTTTAGTGTTTGAGCAATCATCATTGGGGAAGTCTAGCTTTTCTAGCTTAGATTCTGAATCACCTGCATTTTCGCTTTTCAGCGGCAAAACACCAGCACCACTGACATCCACACCAACGTGTTGCTGTTCTTCTTGGCTAGCAGATCTAAAATCATCTGCACCCTTAATATCAGAAAACGACCGGGATTTCTCCAACAAGGACCCAGCATTTCCATTTTCTCGTCCCCAATCTAAACTATTAGATCTAAATGGTCCATCCTTTTTCCTTCCTCTCCCATTGTCATTAGATCCTGTCGCATTGAACTCAACCGGAAACACTGCAAAACCCTCATCAGGAGTTGTGTTTCCCAAACGAGCAAGGGCTGATGTCCTGCTCTCTGAAGAAAGCTGCAAGTTTTCTCTTTCTTGCATCCCAAGCTCTTCTGCAATCTGATAATTCAAACCAACATTCTCCCGTTTTTCGGAAAGCACATTTTGATGTAGAAGTCCTTGAGAAACTAAGTATTCTGCTGCAAGCCGACCAGCTTCCATGAAAATGTCAGTTCTTCGAGGTGGCTGAGGTGGGGGGAAAGGCTTGGGTGAACCGCGGCCAAAACCCCGGTTGAAGTTCCGGTTGTTATACATGCCCTGGACCCTGCCTGACCCTTCCATTCTCATAGCATTAGATCTAACCCCATTGCCTGGATTACGGTGACGACCATGCATTTTTGCTTTTCAGAATTATAAACTACAGCTCAACTGAAATTGCCAATAAACTATCTGTCTACTGCCTCAAGCACAGTGGTTAGAAAAATTGCAAACCAACATCCACGTATAACAGCACCAAAATGTCAAACTACATGTATACCTGAGATTATAAATGAGAGGAACCATGAGAAAAAGATTAACAACCTGAAAATATACGAATCAAGCTACCATTACGGCCTAGACTACTTCAAATAAAGAAAAACAAATCTTAGACATTCAACAAAGTTGTAAGAGGACCAAATTAATGGAAAAGCCTTAAAATTCACAAGTAACATCAAAGAATTTAGATCAACTAACTTAAAGAAGTAACCTTGAGTAGAAAAATGTCAAATTGAAAAAACATACCATAAATTTACGAGATTTTGGATAAACCTAGTAAGCAATTTTAGTAATTTCCCTCCTTACAACCTACTCTTAAAATACAGGAACATGAAGCTCAATCCAATTTCAAAACTTGTTCAAGAATTAATGCAAACATTAAAGACAAACCCAGATATTGAAAAAATTTTCTTGATCCAGAACCGAAGATTGACCACAGATAAGTGGAAAATGAAAACACTAGGAGTTGTCCTAACAAATGAAACCCCAAGAAGAAAAAACCTAACAAGAAAAGAAAGCTAAAAAATGCATCATTTTTAATAAAATAAATATCAATATCAGTAATTAGCTGATGGGATCAAATTAGATTAGGTATTAGGTTATCCAAAGATTATTATAAATAACTTAACGAGCTAGCTAATATGAAGATGACAAACCTAATTGTGCTTCTCCAATTTCCATGTCTAGTTTTACAGAGAACGAAAGATGGAAGGGGAAAAAGGTATGATTTTTATGACACAAACGTTGTTGTGGTGTGTGTGGGGTAGTAAAAGAAAGGAGGAGGAATTCTTATGAAATCAGATCTTGAGAATATATCTTGTTGATCTCATTTTTCGAGAAGTAGGTGGTCCACCAAACTCTAGTCCAAATGAATAAATAATACGGAGTATTACAAAAGATAATACAGTATATTAACAAAAGACTATATGAGCCTTATAGTCTAGGGAAAAGCTCTCTTCGATATATCATTAAATAAAATATTATATAAAAAAACAGGATGATCAATCTATTTTTCAATCAGACCCTTTTATATGACTTTTTTAGATAAAATATCAGTTGTAAAGTTACCTTCCCTAAACATATGCTGAAAGTAAATCTTTTTAAAACAGTGAGATAAAGTTGTGATATCCCTAACTAAAGGATGATTAACCCAAAAAGTATTAGATGTATCTGTGCATGTATTTACTGCAAATTGAGAATCACTTTCCACGATCAACTTCTTCATACCCAATTCCAAAGGCCATTGTATCCCATCTCGAATTGCCCAAAGTTCAGCCACACTATTAGAGTTAGAATAAATATGTCTGGCAAACACAACCTGAAACTTGCCATCAGGGTCACGATAAATCCCAACGATTCCTGCACCAGTGTCTCCATCGGAAGTGCCATCTACATTAAGTTTAACAAAATTAGTAGCAGGAGTATTACATTGAACACAAAAAGTATTAGTAGTAGCAGGGATAAGATGAAGCTTACAAGCATCACTATACTCTACAGCTGTATTATAAGCATTAACTATGATTTCTGCCCAACTGAACCTTTTCCTGGAAAAAACTACATCATTCCTTGAGCACAAGATATGCCACAAAATATAGGGAACTAAAATCTCACATTTAATATCATCCTCTCTTGTTGTAGCCTTTAGCAGGGACATAAAATCACTAATATTGAATCCTGCGATAATGATATGAGTCTGATAGCATATTTTATAGCATTCCAAATTGGTTTAACCTGATCACAAGAATAGAAAAGGTGATAAATTGATTCAATCTGTTGATCGCATAAAGGACACTTATCAGAATATTCAGTCCCCGTCTGACCAAATTTTCCATGACAAGAGTTCTACCATTAAGAATGAGCCAAAGAAAATGCTTAATATGAGGAGGACTATGAATCGTCCACATCTTATTCCAACCCACCCCCCTGTTGGTATCTAAGCTAGAAGAAGTAACTAACCAATTATAACAGCCTTCACAAAAACCTGGCCATCTCTACTATGGCTCCCATTGAAATTGTCATCTTGAGGTTCAGTTTTAGATAAAGGAATGGAGAGAATCTTACTTTGGATATTAGTTGGTAAAATTGGATACTAGAAGGGTCTTATTCCTTAGTGACATGATCAATGAAATCAGCAACTTTCGAGGGCTGAGAAGAAACACCGATAAAATTCAATAATTCAGAACGGGTTGGTTACATGCCCATTTATCTACCCAGAAATTTACTCTTTCACCATTACCAATAGACCATCTCAATCCTTCCTTAATAAGGTTTTTACTCCTCAACAAGCTTCTCCAGCTCCAGGAGGCTCGAGTAGGCTTCGCATCCCAAAAATTGGAATACCTAAAGTACTTGGCTTTAAACAAGGAAAAAAAATGCAATTAGAATTACTATCCAACCGCCAAGCATATTTGGCTAAGAAGATTATGATAGTTCAGTTGCTTAATGCCAAGACCACCTAACCAAGTAGGCTTGCAAACAACATTCCAATTAATATGATGTATCTTAAAACTTTCATTCTTTTTTTTGCCAAAGAAAATTTCTTCGAAGCCTATCTACCTTATCCAAAATAAACTTAGGAATTCGTAAGTACTCATTAGATGATTGAGAGAAGGATCAAGCACAACCTTAATCAAAACATATCTTCCTGCCAAATTCAAACTACTTTGCTTCCATCCACCAAGCCTACTAGTGAGCTTAACAAGGGACTCAGTAAAATCATTGCCCTTTAACCTTCCCCATTGAATATTAACCCCCACATATTTCCCAGGATGTTGATTATATCTCATTTGAAGTCCTCCGCAAACAGTTCTAGCTAGTCTTTTAGGTAAATTAGAAGAAAAACCACACTAAACTTAGCTACATTAACTAACTGTCCAGACCAACTGCAATATTTGTCAAGGATGGATTTAATTCCTCTAACATTATAAAGAGTAGCTTCTAGGAAAACCAAACTATCATCAGCGTAAAAGCTATGAGTTACCATAAGATCTCCACCATACACTTTGAAGCATGTGATATGATGAGAATCAATACCATGATTGATCAATTTAGATAACACTTCAAGACCAGTAATGAAAATATAAGGGAAGAGTGGGTCCCCTGACGAATGCTATGAGATGGATAAAAAGAAGCACCCGGTGAACCATTTATCAAAACTTGAAAAGATACACTGGACATACAAAGACGTAACCATTGAATCCATTATGGGCAGAAACCCAAAGCCTCAAAGACTTTGTAGACAAATACGCATTCTAATCTGTCATAGGCTTTTTCAAAATCTATCTTAAGAGCCATCCAATCCTTGGACCCAACTTATATAGAAAAGAATGAAAAAATTCATTAGACAGGAGTATTGAATCAAAAATAGATCTACCTTGAACAAAAGCATTCTGATTGGGAGATATAAATCTAGGCAAGAAGGATTTCAGCATATTAGCAAGAATGTTTGAGATAATCTTATAAATAAAATTACAAAGACTTATAGGTCGAAAAAATTTAACAGAAGAGGGTTGATCCACTTTAGGAATAAGAGTAATAAAGGTCGTATTCAATTCAGGATTGAAAATTTCATTTTCAAATAAGTCCTGGATAACAAAGATAACAGACGGTCCTATAATATCCCAATATTGCTTAAAAAATATCTCTTGAATTCCATCTGGATCAGGGGCTTTAAGGTGTCCCATTTGAGAGATGGTATCCAGAATTTCATCCACAGAAACTGGTTGAATTAATATAGAATTATCATCCTCATAATTAACCTTTTGAATAACTGCATCTAGGCCACTTGGATTAACTGGATTATCCGAAGAATATAGAGATTTAAAGTAATCATTGATCAAAAGCTCTGCACCTTCCTCACTACTAATCCAATTTTCATTATCATCTTTTAAACAAGAGATTGGGTTCCGATGTCTACGAATAATAGTGGAAATATGGAAGAACCTAATGTTCAAATTACCACACTTAAGCCATTGAATTCGAGATTTTTGAGCCCAAAAAATCTCTTTAAGCCGAAGTATTTCAAGATAATGTTGAAGATATTTGTCTTCATGGGATTTATTAAAACGAGAAGGATCAGCTGCAAATACATCATGAGCTTTACAAAGATCACTCCTAGTATTTGTCTTATTGAGCTCAATATTGCCAAACACATTCATATTCCAAAGTTTAGCCTCACAAGCCAAAATTTGAAACTTTTGGGCAATTAAAAATTGACTAGATATACTAGGCTCCCTAAGATCCCAAATATCCTAGGCTATAGTCCTAAACCTAACATCCTGTAACCACATAACTTCCACCCTAAAAGGCCTAGGTTTAAACTTCCTTTTAGGATTAATATTAATCAAAATAACTCGATGATCCGAATTATAAAAATGCAAGTGAGTTACATGATAATTCGGAAACAAAGCTTGCCATTTTGAATTGATGAGCATACGAACAATACGCTCTTGAATATGTCTGCCTTTGACTTGTTTATTAGTCCAAGTAAACTCTGGTCCTTGCGGATGAGTATCTAATAAGTTGCATCTATTCATAACATCATGAAGCTCCTGCATCTGAGAATAAGTAGGAATTAATCCTCCTTTCTTTTCAAAGGTATTTTCAATAACATTCAAGTCCCTCACCACAGCCATAGGACAATCTATACTAGCAACTTTCTCTAACTCTTTCCGCACCTGAGTTCTCAACTTCGGGTTGGAACTAGCATAAGTAGAAGAAAGAATCCAAGGGGTTGAATTAGGAACATTGACCACAACATGAAGTATCCACATGGAGACTGAATTGGTAACAATTTCAACTTCTGCACTATTCCAAAGAACCCAAACACCACCAGAAAAACCTTGAGAGTCTAAGAAAATAGAATCTGTATATCCCAAATAGCGAATAGTATGACTAGCATGCTCACCAGCAACACGAGTTTATAAGATCACAAAAATTATAGGCATATGTGAAGAAATCAGATCCTTAACCACTCTTGTAAAGGAGGATTTAGCATCCCCTCTGCAATTCCAGGTCATTATCTTCATTGGGAAATTATTGTTGTAAGATATCTCATCCCTCTCCATGGGCAATCTCTTCCAACCTCTTCCCATTTTCCTCTTTAGACCGATCCCGCCCCTCTCCATATCCGTTTCGTCTATTCATGTCCAAATTATATTCTTGAATATTCCTTGCGAAGGATTGCTCGAATCCCAGCATGTCAAAATTTCTATCTCGAACCTCAAGAGATCGCTTGGACCTCTTACTAGGGACGGGGTTTCGATTGTTGGTGGCAAAATTACTTCTAACATGCAATCTGCGTGCCATATTTTTGATACGCATCTTATCCCTACTAGAGCTTGCATGCACCATTCCTGAACTAGGTTGGCTCATCTGACTCTTGGAATGTTAATTTGATCCACTAGCTCCAGCAATTCTTCCAATATATGTTGTTCCTCTGCTACTATCAATTCTAACAATAAAATCCCTACATGATATATTCTTATCATTAGGTGCCACTGCTCTGTCATTATTCTATGATATGCAGGACCACATGGTTGAATCTCTTTTTGAATTAATTGGAGAATGATATCTTCCATTATCCATGTTTCCATTAAGAGCCTTGAGTAAACATTATTAGTAGCCCCACTAGGTGTCCTACTCTCTCCTCGTCCTCTTCCAAAAATTTTATATGCATCTCTGGCATTTTCTCCATTGGTTTTAAATGTAGAACTATTAGGTTGAGAAGAAAACTGAGCTTCAGAAGAAGTATATGCTTGATTATTAGAGAAATTCTCATTATCTAAATTATGATATTCTATCTCTTGAATCATGCATGCAAGGTGCTTGTGATTATGGGATAGAGGGTAAGATAACCTTCCCTACAATTGGTCCAAATTATCTTCTTGGCAGAGGTTGATACCAAACTCCATGGTTTTAGGTTGAATGTAATCATGAGATTGTACAATATCTTTCCCCTTTTGCGAATTAGTATTCTAACCCACAAAATCTTTGTTGTGTAACTTCTTAGCACATATTGGCTCTTTAAAAGAAATATTGCTTCTTCTATTGGGCTTGCTAGTATCCATATATCTATTATAATTAACCTGAGAGACCTGAACCATTGGGCTCCCATTTGCTTTGCTTACCTTAGAAGTATTCTGCACCGCCTTACCCATATCACCATTCACCTTTCCGGCTGACTGAAGGGTATTCCTCCGATTACTTTTTCGATTGTTAACAATCATCCAAGGATTAAACCCATCATCATCCTTATCCTAAGAAGAAGATGTATTTGAATCATTTTGATTCGCTTCAGTAGGAGTAGTAACTGGATTAGATAAGGGACAATTATTCTCCTTATGAGTATCCTTACCACAAACAAAGCATAAGTTGTTAATTCTTTCATATTCTATCCGTTGTATCGAACTACCAATACGAATCTGAGGAATGAGAGAATTATACAGAATGAATTCAACACAGATTCTAGCAAATTTGCCTTTAGATATAGTATCAGTTGTGACATCAATTTTAATAGCCCTTCCAAAACATTCCCTATTTGTTTGATAATTTCCTTATCATAGAATTCAATTGGTAACTGGGAGTCTATTCCAAGTAATTAACTTCTTAATAACCGCTGATGAAAGTTAAATTCTGGTACCCATTGTTGTAAAGACAAAAAATGCCCACCAATAAACCAGAGCCCTTGAAAAACAACTTTCTTCAAATCTTCTAAATGTTTAAATTTGAACAAAAAGAAATCCTTACCGAAATCAAGGATTTGAAGATCCTCCTTCAGTTTCCACAACAATCGAGTCTTTTCATTGATTAACCTATACCCATTGTTATTCCAAGTTGTGTTCAATTTTCTCCCACAAATTCAACCGTCAGAAAGGGACATCAGATTAGAAACAAGATTTTGAGCGTCATTTGGAATAATACTCAGTGCAATTTGAAAAGATGTTTTAGTTTGGATTCTAAATTATCTTCCATAAACCCTTAGAACATGGCTTGAAAAAAGTTTAAAAGACCCCGACTTGGAAACCATTAGATTTGACATTCCGCACTTTCCAAACTTGGAATAGCTTGGATTTCATCAATCTTATTGTAGAAGAATTCTATTTTCCAAGTTCAATGCCACCTCTTCACTTGGAATATATCAACGACCAGATTTAGAAAAAAAAACAACCATAAGATTCCTTTGACATTGAGTGTCTTTCTAGAACACGTTTTAGTTTGGATTCTGAGCTCTCTTTCAAAGATCCTTGGAACATGGCTTGAAAAAAGTGTGTAAAACTCCAACTTGGAAGCCATTAAATTTGACATCCATATTTTTCTGTTAATGGTGGGTTTTTGACAAGGGCATGAACTGTAAAAGTTACCTTGAATGGCTGCCAAAATATAATAAACGAATTCCTGACGAGCATCAGAATTATGAACATTACTGCTATCTTACATTCCGTAAGAGAATTAAAATGCATATTCATCTCCTGGATAAACTAGCCCTGTAGTTATTTGGCATATATATGCACCAGAGGAATTTCATAGCTTTATTCAACAAAAACCCCGTTATTTTATGTGCATCCATGAAACTACTTGTATAAAATAGGGTATACTGATTATATAAAATTGTGAACATTTAGAATAGAGGTGACGCCATATCTGAATGAAAGATACCAATTAGATGCATACCATCTAATTGCAGAGTCGCATCAAGCATAATTTCAAGATCGCAAACTTCCACGGCTGAATCTCTTGAAGTTGTGATAGACACATTTTTATATCTAAATTGTGCTCAATTCTCTATTCTACTAGTGCTCAATTTTGTACTTATTATGGGTTTTTATGTGTTTGTAGATATTTTTGAGAAATAAATTTTTGTGGAAAAATCGGCTCAAAAAGTTGTTAAAGGCACCCAAAAAAATTACTAAAGGCACCCAGAAGAATTGGTAAAGGCACCCACCAGTTGGATTACGGGCACCCTCATTTCAATTTCAAAATCCGGATTTGGCGGGAAGAAAACTTACGTGAAAGAATTATTCTGGATGATTCTGAACCGAATTTAAAGGGATTTAAAACTTGTTTTTGATATCCCAAATTGAATAAACACTCAAGATAGGATCAACACTCGTCAGACTGAGTGACTGACTCGTGAAAATTGGCTGAAAAATTCAAGTTCTTATCGGAAAAAGAGTTACTCTCGGATATGGATTAACATGTATTTGGAGTTGGTTTTGGATAGATTTTTGCATCCCTATCGGTTAAGGAAGGATATTAGGGTTTACTAATCGTATAAATAGCCAAGAGATTGAAGAGAAAAAACATCCAGAGCCAGGCGAAAAAAATCCATAAAGAAAAAATAAAAATTGTTAGTGGAAGAACAAAAAGAACATAAGGCTCCAGAAAACTGTCGTTTAACCCGTTGCTTATTCTTTCATATTTCCGAAGCGTACAGAGTCCGTACTTCATTGCTGCCGTCTTATTTTCTCTTCAGCCACATAGAAAATACAGTCTATAACGCTTATATCCGTATCAAATCTTTATGTTCTTTTTATTTCTTCATTGTAAACACTTTTTGAGCTATGAAAAACTATTTTGAGAATGTTTCCAACATGATGAGCTAATCACCATTGCTGGGGCGACGGAGGAAGCTATTTTTCCACTATTAAAGTGGTAATTCTTATTTTATTAATTTTTTGCAATCCTTTTATAATTATTTTCTTTGAATTAAATTTGGAAAAAATAATTTTTATCAATTGGTTGTGTTTTCTTTTGATGGGTCTTGCTTATTCTAAAGCTTTTGATGTCTCATACTTTCGATTTACAACTAATATTTTGGAAATCTAACTTTGGCAATATTTTGAATAACTTGAATATATGAATTGCAAAATAATTATTAATGTTTAATCATTTGAAAAGTTGGATAATAGTGGAATCCTTAGTCTCAGTTTTTACCACAATTCTTAAATCAATTATACTTTAATCTTCTTTAGTTTTAGTATTAAAAATTAGGTTTAAAAATCAAATCTTTACAAGTCTGAGAATCGAATCTTTTACCACTATTTAAAAACAACATCAATTTTTTGCGCCGCTGCCGGGGACTTGTATTTAGGTTTAGAGTTTTAGATTTATTTTTAGGTTTTTATTTTTGTTTTTAGTATTATTTTTACTTTGTTCTATTTTACGTTTCTTTGAGTATTTATCTTTTTGCTACAAGTTTTGGATTTTGGATTAAAAGAAAATTGATCCAAAGACTTTGGAGATTGAAGACTTCGAGTGAAATTTAAAGCTAAAAGAACGGAAAAGAAGACAAAAAACTTTATTTTTAATTAGATTTTATTTTTATTTTTTAGGTTTTATTTGTTTCTCTTTTTAGAAAATTGTATTATGAAATTTTTACTATTCCTGTAATTTTCTTTTATTTTGGACACTTTTGAACTTTATTTTTGGGACTTTAGACATTATTATTATTTTTAAACCCTACGGAAGGGTAATTTAAATACAAACTGCAACAGGGAAGAACGACAATTACGATATTGTCTCGGCCCCTCGGGTTCGTACACTGACACAGGAGTCGGTGGCCCGAGTCGACTACAACCGATTCATCCCCTGTCTGGTATGGGAGGTAATACTCGATCAACCCACGAATCCCCTGCAAGTGGGTTTACTTTATTCCTTCGTATGCATATATGTTGACGAGCTGAATACGAAAATTATTTTTCTAGTAAATGGCAAGAACTAGCCATACAAGATAAGGACTTGGATTTCATCACCGTTTTCTTCTTGCCCGCTTTAGGAACACGTTACCGAACGTGAACCTAAGCTTAAAATTTTGACTAGAAAGAGACTGATAGGGTAACGAGCTTATAGGAAACTCGTTCAAAAGGATTGTATTGGTGACTTTGTTAGCCTAACTCGAAGTTCAGGAAGATTATTTTAAGTTGATTAGAGCCGCCTTGTAACCCAAGGAAAAGTTGCCAAAGAGACAGGGTTATCAAAGCTCCTTAGAGTTTATCCTGTTTCTGTTCGACTTAATCTAATTCAGATCGTTCTAAGAGGTTTGCCAAAATTATAACTAATTTCATTTTGTTTAGAAACAATCTAAGTGGAGCCATCATGTTTTTTGTTTGCCAGATTCAGGTTTGATTTGGTTGAGTCAGCCTTGCTTGTGATTGTTTAGAATTCCCTTCCAATTAGGATTTATTTTTTTAGTTTTTTTTAGTGTATGACAAGACCGCTTGAAATCATCACTGAGCGGGCTTGAAAAAGAGACACTATAGGTCGTTTGAATTAGTGAAAAACCTAGTAGTTTTGTCCCTGGAAACGAGGACCTCTTAGACTCTACTTTTGAGGGCCCTGTTTTTGGAAATTTCAATTTTGAGAACTTGACACTGTGTGAAGAAGTTACTTTTAGTCCTTTGATAGCGCCAACAATGACAACTTTAAAAGCTTTGTTAAACCCGACTAGGACTTCTCGTCCATCATGTATCAAGTTAGCTGAAACTGAAGCAAACTATGAGTTGAAACCTGGGACCATACAGATGTTCCCAATCTTCTTAGGGAAAGAAAATGAAAACCCCTATTTCCATGTTAGGGATTTTGAGGAAATATGTGGTACCATCAGGATTAAGGACCTAGATGATGAGTCATTGAAACTAAGACTGTTTCCTTTTTCACTAAGAGACAAAGCCAAATCTTGGCTATATAGTTTGACTTCCGAGTCAATTGAAACCTATGAACAACTTACATCTGCCTTTTTCCAGAAGTTTTTCCCTAGGCACAAAACATCATCTATTAGGAAGCAGATTTGCAGATTTGCTCAACAAGAGGGATAATCTTTATATAGGTATTTAGAAAGGTTGAATGAATCATTATCACAATGTCCTCATCATGGTTTAGAAAAAGTAAGGCTAGTTCATATCCTCTATGAGGGTTTAGATTATTCGACAACAACCATGGTTGAGTCTTTATGAACATGTGGGTTTGAAAATAAAACTGTCGATCGTGCGATGACATTTTTGAATAAAATCGCTGAAAAAACCCAGCAGTGGGAAAACAGTAGGGATCCCATAAAACAATTCTTTTAAGTAGAGGAAATGCCAATAGGGTAGAAGGATCTTATGAATCAGATGCCAAAATAACAGCTATATCTAAAAGGTTAGAAGCTTTAAAACTGAGTCAATCTAGTTGTGGAATTGAGCCCAAGCCATTTTGGGAAGGAAAGATTGTAGAAGAGCAAGCCCATGCTCTTTATAATAACATTAGATTTAATAATCATCAGATGTTTGACCCTTATTCAGAAACCTATAACCCTGGTTGGAGAAACCATCCTAACCTTTCTTGGTCTAAGGGACAGAGTCAAGGTCAGTCTAGTTATTCTAAGGTTCCCCTAGGTTTTGGTTATACTCAGAATCCTTCAGGACCGACACAATTTCAGAATCCGATAGATAAGATGATCATGAGTTTAGCAGAGTCTGCCGCCTCATTAACTCAGAACATTAAAGATTTTCAGCAGTTTGTCAACCAAAGTTTATGAGAAAATCAAAAGATCGTTCAGGCTAACAGTCAGGCTATTTCCAATTTAGAAACCCAGGTTGGTCAAATCGCTGAGTCTTTGAGAGAAAGAGAAAAAGGCAAGTTCCCTAGTCAACCACACCCCAATCCTAGAGGAGTTCATGAAGTATCTTCCGGTGAGAAATCATCAAATCATGTGAATGCAATTAGAACCCTTAGGAATGGTAAATTCGTAGACAACAAGGTAACCATGCCTGATAGTGAACATACTATAGTTCACCCTTCTGAGCCCAGTAACTGAAGAGACTGGTGAAGTCTCTAAAGAGCCTGATGTAACTCCTCATAAGCCATATTTTGTTCCCAGAGCCCCGTTCCCACAACTGTTAGCACCAACAAAAAAAGAATCCAACTTTAACGACATATTGGAGGTTTTTAAGCAAGTCATTATCAACCTTCCATTATTAGATGCAATTAGGCATATTCCTACTTATGTCAAGTTCCTTAAGGATATGTGTACGCGAAATTGAAAGCATGGTATACAAAAGAAAGCCTTTTTAGCTAGTCATGTGAGTTCAATTATCCAGAACAATACAACTCCTAAGTACAAAGACCCAGGTTCCCCAACCATTTCTTGCACAATAGGTAACTACCGTGTTGAGAAAGCATTACTTGACTTAGGAGCCAGTGTGAACTTACTTCCGTACTATGTGTACCTCCAACTAGGACTTGGTGATTTGAAACCTACTCAGATAACCCTGCAGTTAGCTGATAGGTCTGTGAAAATTCTTCGTGGTGTCATAGAGGATGTTCTTATTGAGGTCGATAAGTTTATTTATCCAGTATATTTTGTTGTCCTTGATACCCAACCTGTCCCTGACCCAGAGAATCAGATACTTGTGATATTAGGTCGCCCGTTTTTAGCTACATCTAATGCGATCATTAACCGTCAAAATGGTTATGAACTTATCTTTTGGAAATATGACTGTTGAGCTGAATATTTCAATATTAGTAAGCAACCACCTGAGTTAGATGACACATGCATTGAAGAGATGAATATGATAGGAATATTAGTTCAGGAGTCATTACCAAACACTTTGTTAGAACATCCATTAGAGAAATGCCTAGCCCACTTTGGATTTAATTTTGATGACGATAGTGTGATTAATGAGGTGAATGCTTTGTTAGATTCATCCCCTTTGATAGACACTAGTAATGGATGGAAACCTAAGTTTGAACCACTACCAATTTCTAAATCTATCATAATTCCTTCTTTAGAAGAGCCTCCTAAGTTGGACCTTAAACAACTACCAGATACTCTGAAGTATGTGTATTTAGGCCCATCTGAGACTTTTCCGGTGATTTTAGCATCCGACTTGGATAGTAACCAGGAGAGTAGGCTAGTTACCGTGCTTCAAGACAATAAGGAAGCTTTAGGGTGGACCATAGCAGACATTAAGGGTATAAGTCATACTGTTTGTATGCATCAGATTCATTTAGAGGATGATACCAAACTGTCTAGGGAGATGCAACGTCGACTTAACCCTTACATGAAAGAAGTAGTTCGAACTGAGGTGCTTAAGTTGTTATATGTGAGTATTATCTACCCTATCTCAGACGGTAAGTGGGTCAGCCCCGTTCAGGTTTTTCCCAAGAAATCAGGTATCACTGTAGTACAGAATGATAACAATGAGTTAATCCCAACCCGAGTGACCACGGGGTGGCGTGTTTGTATTGACTATAGAAAACTGAACAAGGTCACAAGGAAGGACCACTTTCCCCTTCCTTTCATCGACCAAATGCTTGAGAGATTAGATGTTATAGCCAATATTGCTTGCTAGATGGTTTTTCTGGTTATAATTAGATTGTTACTGCCCCGGAAGACCAACAGAAAATTATTTTTACTTGTCCCTTTGGTACCTTTGCGTATAGACGCATGCCTTTTGGGTTGTGTAATGCACCCGCTACTTTTTAACGTTGTATGATGAGCATATCTTATGACATGGTAGAACGGTTTTTAGAGGTCTTTATGGAAGATTTTTCAGTATTTAAGTCATCTTTTGATGAGTGCTTGCATCATTTGATATTAGTGTTGACTAGATGTAAGAAAAAGAATTTAGTGCTTAATTGGAAAAAATGCCATTTCATGGTTTGATCATGAATTGTTTAATGGCATATCGTATCTTCTAAGGGTATAAAGGTAGACAAAGCCAAAGTTGGCCTTATTAAGACTTTACAGGTTCCCAAAACTGTATGATATGTTAGGTCATTCTTACGGCATCCAGGTTTTTATCGTCGATTCATTAAGGATTTTAGCTTGATTTCTAGACCTCTTTGCAATCTGCTTGCAAAAGATGTTAAGTTTGTCTTTGATGATGCTTGTTTAGAGACTTTTGAGAAGCTTAATACCTTACTCACTACCACCCCCATAGTTCATGCACCTAACTGGAACCTACCCTTTGAGATAATGTATGATGGTTCAGATTATGCTATTGGTGTTGTGTTAGGTCAGCGAGAAACAAATTACTTCATGTGATTTACTATGCTAGCAAAACCCTGAATGATGCCCAACTGAACTACACCATCATAGAAAAAGAACTGTTAGCCGTTATTTTTGCCTTACACAAGTTTAGATCCTATCTCTTAGGTTCTAAGGTTATAGTCTTTATTGATCATGCTGCTTTGAAGTACCTTCTGTCTAAGAAGGATACTAAACCTAGATTGATTAGATGGATCCTTTTGTTGCAAGAATTCTCGTTAGAAATTAGAGACAAAAAGTGTGCAGAAAATGTAGTAGCAGACCACTTGTTTAGACTTGTTGTGGATTCCCCTGATGATTCTCCTCCTGTGAGGGATAACTTTCCTGATGAACAACTATTCGTTGTTTCCCAATCACCTTGGTTTGCGAATATAGTGAATTATCCTGTTACTAGTCGAATGACTCAACACTGAGGTAAACAAGATCGTTCTAGGTTTTTAGCCAAGGTAAAGCATTTCTTTTGGGACTATCCTTACTTGTTTAAGTATTGTCCAGACCAGATTATTACGAGATGTATACCTGAGAGTGACCAATCCAGTATTTTTTCCTTTTGTCATGATCATGTTTGTGGTGGTCACTTTAGTGCTAAAAAGACTGCTGCTAAGATATTGCAGTGTGGATTCTACTGGTCGTTGTTGTTTAAAGACTCCCACAGTTACTGTGTTGCTTGTGAGCGATGCCAGAAGTTAGGAACCATTTATCGTAGAAATATGATGCCTTTGAACCTTATTTTAGTTATTGAGGTCTTTGATGTGTGGGGCATTGATTTTATGGGTCCTTTTCCTAATTCTTTTGGTTATTTTTACATCCTTGTCGACGTAGACTATGTATCTAAGTGGGTAGAGGCGGTTTTGTGTAAAACGACCACAAGGTTGTGGTCCAATTTTTGAATGATAACACATTTGCACGTTTTGGTACACCGCAAGCTATAATTAGTGATGGAGGGTCACACTTTTGTAATCGACCGTTTAAGATCTTGATGAAGAAATATGGTATTACCCACAAAGTATCTATCCCATATCACCCACAGACTAGTGGTCAAGTAGAGGTTTCCAACATGGAGATAAAATGTATTCTAGAGAAAACAGTTAATCCTAATAGGTAAGACTGGTTGTTGAGGCTTACTGATGCCTTATGGGCTTACCGTATTGCGTTTAAGACCCCCATTGGAATGTCACCTTATCGTCTAGTTTTTGGAAAGGCATGTCACCTGCCCGTCGAGTTAGAACATAGAGCATATTGGGTTGTAAAGCAGTTAAAATTTTCACTTGACAAAGCAGGAGCTCACAGGAAGCTCCAGCTCAATGAGTTGGAAAATATTCGGAAAGATGCATATGATAGTGCTCGGGAGTATAAGAACAAAATGAAACTTGTGCATGATAGAAATATTTTAAGAAAGTCATTTTATCCAGGTCAAAAAGTTCTTCTGTATGATACTCGTTTGCATATATTCCCCCGAAAGTTACGCTCTCGGTGGACCGGTCCTTTGTTGTTCGTACTGTCTTTCCTCATGGTGCTATTGAGATTGAGACTCAAGATGGTAGAAATCCTTTCAAGGTTAATAGTCAGAGATTGAAACCATTTTTAGAGCCTTTTCCTACATGTGATGTTGAGGAGGTCCCTCTGGAGGACCCTGTTTACTCTGATTGACCATCAAGGTTGTTTTTGTACATTTATAGATTTTAATTTTTTAGGTTTTTATTTTCTATCTGATTCTCCATAGAAGGATTGCTACGCTTCACTTAGGTACTATCTTTCTAACTTACCTCTTTATTCCTCTTGTTACTTATCTATTGGTACTGCTTTTATTTTGAAACATTAAGGACACTGTTTGATTTAAGTTTGGGGGTAAGGGAGAAACTTTTTGGTGCAATAATAAAAAGTCTAGAAGCTTGTGAACAATTCAGGATGACACTAACCATTCTAGGTAGATGGAAACTTAGCTCTTTTTCTATAGGAATTAGTGTGCCTAGTTAAATGGTCTATCATAAAAGGACAAAGTTCAGGTGTTATAAATAACATGATAGTTGTCACCATATCTCGGAGTCTATCTCGACCATATCACTTTCTGTTTTTATTTTTACTATTTCTCTAAGTGATTTGGTGGGGTACCAGTATCGAATTGTTATCGCCGCCAGGATGGAATAGAGTGTTTGAGATCAATCCCTATTAGTTCTTATTTTATTAAAAAAAAAGAAAAAGAAATCGAGTATTGAAACTTTGTTAGAAATTTGTGTGGGTTCTCCCTGTCTCTGTCGCCTAAGCAAGCATGGAACGCAGGATCCATGGGAACTATCATGTAAGATGCTGATAAGGATCATGCGCTTGGATTCAATTCGATCCAATCATGTTGTCAGTACATTTATAATTGTTTCATTTTCAATAAATCGATCGCTCGGACCCTTGTATATACCAGTTGGGTCGATATTAGTATTAGGATTAAGACCAGTGGTAGCATATCTCAATCCATTAAGATTCATCCTGGCACTGACCTTCAGACAGATATGGAAAACACCGTTCACCTTATTCAACATATGCACCATTCATCACTTCTATATCCATCTTCTAAATCTTTTCATGTGATTGAACTTTGATAGATTATGAGTATTTTGGTTGAACAACTATCTAAGTAGAGCTTTGTTTTCTTATATATGAATTTTAGTACGCTGAGTGCAAACTCGTGAACTACAATTGGACTCATATAGGGTAATGATCCCCATAGCCTAAGAATTTAGTATGCCAACTAAATAGTTTGTTTAGTGTTTACCCTCAATCGTTCACATGTAGTTAGGGTTTGAAGTAGAAGGTTTTGTGAAAAAAATGGCTCAAAAAGTTGTTATAGGCACCCGGGAAAATTATTAAAGGCACCCACCAGTTGGATTACGGGCACCCTCATTTCAATTTCAAAATCCGGATTTGGCGGGAAGAAAAATTACGTGAAAGAATTATTCTGGATCATTCTGAACCGAATTTAAAGGGATTTAAAACTTGTTTTTGATATCCCAAATTGAAGAAACACTCAAGATAGGATCAACACACGTCAGAATGAGTGATTGACTCGTGAAAATTGGCTGAAAAATTCAAGTTCTTATCGGAAAAAGAGTCACTCTCGGATATGGATTAACATGTATTTGGAGTTGGTTTTAGATAGATTTTTGCATCCCTATCGGTTAAGGAAGGCTATTAGGGTTTACTAATCCTATAAATAGCCAAGAGATTGAAGAGAAAAAACATCCAGAGCCAGCCGAAAAAATTCCAGAAAAAAAGAAAAAAATTCTGCTGGTGGAAGAACAAGAAGAACATAAGGCTCCAGAAAACTGTCGCTGAACCCATTGCTTATTCTTTCATATTTCTGAAGCGTACAGAGTCCGTACGTCATTGTTGTCGTCTTATTTTCTCTCAGCCACACAGAGAACACAGTCTGTAACGCTTATATCCGCATCAAATCTTCTGTGTTCTTTTTATTTTTTCATTATAAACACTTTTTGAGCTATGAAAACTATTTTGAGAGTGTTTCCAGCATGATGAGCTAATCACCATTGATGGGACGACGAAGGAAGCTATTTTTCCAGTAATAAAGTGGTAATTCTTATTTTATTATTTTTTGCAATTTTTTTTAATTATTTGTTTTGAATTAAATTTGGAAAAAATGATTTTTATCAATTAGTTGTGTTTTATTTTGATGAGTCATGCTCAGTCTAAAGCTTTTTATGTCTCATACTTTCGATTTACAACTAATATTTCGGAAATCTAACTTTGACAATATTTTGAATAACTTGAATATATGAATTGCAAAATAATTATTAATGTTTAATCACTTGAAAAATTGGATAATAGTAGAATCCTTAGACTCAGTTTTTACCACAATTCTTAAACCAATTCTACTTTAATCTTCTTTATTTTTAGTATTAAAAATTAGGTTTAAAAATTAAATTTTCGCAAGTCTGAGAATCGAATCTTTTACCACTATTTAAAAACAACATCAATTTTTGGGGAGTCTCTTTTGGGGTTTAGAGGAGAGAGGCAGGTGGAGGTACGAAGATAAGGGAGTTGCGGCTGATTGATTGATTGAAGGTGAGGTCATGAGAGAAGAGAGGGTTGGAGCAGACAACTGATTTGATTGGGTTTTAGGTGGGTAGAGGGGGACATACGCTACAGACGAGAACAGAAGAGAGAAGGCGTTGGGAGTTGTTCTTGAGGTGAGAAAGAGACAGAAAACTAGGTGAAAGTTGGCGGCTGCTGTACAGGACAAGAGAAGAAAAAGACTTTTTGGGTTTAATCTTTTCTCTCTACTCTTGTTAATTATTTTTAATGAGTTTTAAGAAACCCATAACCATGTCTTGCTGATTTTTGTAGCTAGGGTTTTATGTTGAAATCACTAAAAGTTTTAGATCAATTAAATCGAATTATTTGATACAGACTATTATGATTTGAATAGATTAATTCCTGATTTTGATTTATTGATTTAATGATAAAATTAGTTGTTGCTTCACCGGTTCTGTATAATACAGTAACCTATGCACATAATTAATAGGATAGAAAATATATTTGTCTACTTATTTGATATTTCATGCTTGGGTTAAATCCTTAGATGGGGTATGCTTAGAATAGCTAGGTATTATTTGTGAAACTATAATTAGGTTCATATAATTTTCTCGCTAACGCAATTTGATGGTGTATGCTAAGACTTAAGAGTTTTCGATGTGCCATGCTTAGGGCGTCCCAGTGACATTTGCGACTCTAATACATATAATAGGTGATGTCGATAGAACGAACAATAGATAAATATTCAGGAGTTATGTTTCACTTCAGTAATTAGATAGAAATAGTACTGGATACTGAAAACCCTGGTTACTGCTTCTCCCATTTGATTTATTATATTAGTTTAGTTTATTTTTCTTGTTTTAACTTTATTCCGAAAAATCCAAAAATATCATTTCTGATTAGTTTAATTGAGATATTGATTGCAGTATTTTCCCGCTCCTTGTGGGTTCGACCCGTACTTGCCGTTGTCTGCATTGTAGACACCGTGCGATTACGGTTATTATATATAGGGTATTCCGAAATCCTATCAAGGTGTTTTCTATGCACTTTGCAAAAGTTAGGCATAAATATCAACAATTAAATCTCACAAGACTGAGAAACCCTAAATAGGCCATAGTCATGGTCATGGAATTAGTCAATATCGATAAATAATAACATATATGCAATATCCGTGGCAAAAACAAGTACATGCTTTATTAATCCCTAGCCATACTTCTAACACAAATGTGTCAAAGCAATAAAGTCAACCAAAACAATAAAGCTACCAAAGTCACGAAGTGCTGGCAGCAGCGCTAGCGCCGCTACTGGTCCCACGCTCCATTGCTACTGCGCCACGCTCCACTGCTGCCGCGTTATTCTTTTACTCATGCTAGCACCATCCTTCGTAGTTAGCACCATTCTTCATAGTTAGCACCATTACTTAAGCCATTATTACGACAAAATTGGCATAAAATCTACTAGAAGCATTATTCTACAACAAGGCTCATGGCTTTGAAGCCATGACCCCACCAACTCTTACGAGACATCAAATCATATTACATGGGGGGATAAAACATGAGGTTTTGGTCTGGCGGTTTACAACAACATGGGTGTAGCACTATCCCACGACAAGGAAGTTACAAAGTAAGTGGTAAGTTAGAGAGGTTGAAGAGATACTGGAGTCATGATCTAAGAAGTTTCCAGAAACTTCCCAGAGACAAAGTGGACGGTTATTCCCACAACCTCCACTTCTCCATCTCCCCACAACTACCACTACTTTACAAGAAAAGTGTGTTGTCTCAAAACATTATAAATAGGTTGTTTAGCCAATTTCAAAACAGAACAACAAGAAAAAAGCCACAGACGGAGAAGAGATAGAAAATCATTCTCACAAGCTCTGCTATTTTTCTACCACAACTCACAATTCTGCACACAATTTCTTCAACTTTTTTTGCTTCCCTCCCCTAAGATCAACCAATTTCCTCTCTTTGTAACCGAAGCAGAACAAATACAGATATCCTACTTATTTGGATTTGTTTTGTATGATTTTGATCCTCGAACCTAAAAAGTACTTCTACAGTATATTGTTTTTCCTAGGAGAAATTTTTAGGTACAAACATTTTTTAAACTTGGAATAACTTGGATTCCACCATAAAACTCACTCTAAGGGAACAAAGTTAGTTATCCACATAACACCAAATAAATACTAATACCAAAAGTCGACTTTGATATGGGATATCTTATAGAAATGTGGTGACAATAACCAAGGTTAATATTATTTTTTTAACCCACGGTTAAGGAAAAACATACGTAGATAAGTTTTATTTCTTTTTGAATTTAATTGTATGAACTCCAAAACGTGAGTAGCCAATTTTATTTTATTGGTTAAGGATGTAGTCGATTTTGCAATACATGTTTCTTGGTTAATAAATTAGTTTTGTCTCGTAAGTATCGTTCATAATTTACCAAAAATATCGACATGTATGATTGAATGTTTATTTAGTTAAGTGGCCAATTAATTAGACTCATATTCATACTCAGGGCTAAATTAGGGTTATTAATAGATAAAATTTTGCTAATCTTAGTTATAAGTAGCATAGTGCGATTACGTATTGTAGTAATATTTTCTTGTAATTGCATGCAAATTGTGATCTTTGTTAAATTGACTACTCGGGTACGTCAATTGCATTGATTGGCCTATTTTGCAAATTGTAATGCTCTTACAGGTTTAAACCTAACTGCGTTCTCTAGGTATAATTCGTGTTCTCGTTGTTATGGGAATATGATGACTATAAGAAATTAACGGAATAAACTCACGAAAAAATATTCTAGGGTTTTTGATAATGAGAGATTAAATATAAATTATGGTTATCAATACAATTATAATGTTTCTGAATAAAAACGAATCTGTATCCAATATTCACATCCCATTGATTATTTTTACTATTTCTTAACTTTCAATTTAGTTAAAGTTACTTTCAGTAATTCATAAAATTCTTCATTCTTACATAAATCATTAATTCAAATAAAAACCAATACTTCTTGTGGAACAAACTCGTTCTTACCATTGTGCTTAATCTATATTTTTGATAAGTAAAAAAATAAAATAATTTTAATATATACGACACCAGTCACCTCTGTGCCTACACCCTATTGCAAGGTTACGCACATGAATCACCTTATAACATAGTTTGATTCTTTGCTGAGGTAGGAATGGACAAAAGATGATTATGCAGGCGTTACACTAAATCCTTTTCATACTAATTTGAGCATTGATATCTCCCATCATATTGCTATTTGTGAAACTTATTATAATAATCATGTAGTGAGAAAATAAGCAAAAACAATTCTCATAATAATAACTGCAAAACTCGTAGTTTTGACTCTGAAAGTGAAGATGAGTATGAGTATGAGTAAAGTTGGCTTATCAACAATAGTCACAAATACATGCAAAAATCTTACTGAGTTAAATGTTAATTCTGACTCTACTGAAGAAATATATGGCGATGAACCAATTATGGAAAAATGGAAACATTTAAAGACTATGGACCTGTATTACCTAAGTCACTTGAACGTGATATATTTCGTCAAGAACTTGAAAAAATTGAGAAAGATACTTGTTACAATTGAAGTAAGTAATGATGAGCCTTAAAAATGAAGTAGTAAAGGTTTTATTCAAGAAAAAAAAACAAATTATCCAGCTAGATAAATTGAAAAGTATTGAGATGAACAAGTCAGTTGAATTTAAAGATGAAATCTCGGTTCAAAAAGAACATAGAGAAAATGATCCGGGTACTCTTGAAAAAATCAAGTAGTAGGAAGAAAAGAATTTTTACTTACACGAGAGCTTGAAAAAGGTTCAATATTAGATCGTGCAAACTAAAATCTATTTATGAGCAAATAGATATCGTTGTGGTACACAAGGACTGGGATACAAATGAGTAAAAGTTCTTAGTATCTATAAAAATTAATGTTTGCCAAGGATAAAAATCCTTCTCGGCCAAAGGCATCCAAAATTACCAGCAAAGAAAGCTTTTCCTCATATACTAAAAAGTTCCTCCACATAAAGATAACAAGAAGATAGATTTTAGAATATGTTATGTTATTAATAATTTTTAAATTTTTTTGGTTGACACAAAAGGTAATCTAAAGATATCATATCGATACCGTGCGCGAAAGGAAAAAAATACAAATAATAAAATTTATAAACATATAACATTACTTTCACACAAGGTAGGTCAACTTGCATGGCATTTAAAGTTTGGCAAATCATTATTTGATCCTAAGCAAGGTAGCAATAACAATAAAAAATATTTTCACGCCTATGAGAAGAATAGTTATTAAAATACTTTTTGAAGATATAGAAAAGAAAACAAGAACAGGGACAATAGACCAATAATTGATTGTCCCAAATAGAAATGGGTTGCAAAAAAGGTAGATCAAGGGGAGCACAAAAGGCGGAATGATCTAATGGCAGCTGATGAGATTGTAGATAGTGGTAATAAAGTATCGTTCGCTCGGACTTGTGAAGACTAAGTTTAGATTTAATAAAATAATTTTAAACTAAAAATATACACAAAATATGAAAAAAATATTCACAAATACTGAGGTAATGGAATTCACCAATAATCACTTTTAATTAGTTCCAAAAATAATAATTCTATACAATTCTAGCTCAAATAAGTGACTCTAATTTTTTCCAAGGGTAGATTTTTAAAATATCAATTGTAAATCACAAGCATGGCTTATCAAAATCTCTAAGTCTCAGCATAAACCATCAAATAAAATCATAATAAATTAAGAAAAATCGTAATTTCAATTAAAAATAAATGCAAAAGTCATAAAAGAATTATTAAAAGTTACCAATTAATCATGAAAAAGTGGTTTCCTCATTGCCTCAGTGATGGGGTTTAGCTCATCTTTCTCAAAACACCCTCAAAAGATTGGTACATAGCTCAAAGTGTTTACAAATGATGAAAAGAGTGCAGGTATGAAAACATGGAGTTTGCAACGTTTATAAGCGTTACAGAATAACGGTTACATAGGGAAAGTGTTTCACTGAAGATAAACGTTGCAAATGAAAAGAATGTTGCAAAGTTAAAAGCTTTAGCAACATAATCTTCAATCTTTTGGCCACAGAAACTTCAACCTTATCGCAACGTTTTCTTCATCATGAGCATTTTTCTGGATTTTGATTTTTTTCACTTCTGGCCTCTCCAGCCCCCCTCATCTTCGAACCCAATCTTCTCTATTTATACTAAACACCAATCAACATCCAAATCTTCGAAAAAAATATTTTTTATTGAATGAAAAATTCTCGGCAGTTTACTATCAGATATTTTCTTTCTCTTTATACAAAATCATGATCACCCTCTTCTAATATGTTTCCTTATCTTGATTCAAGAATATCTTCTCAATAACTCCACTCTTACACAGATCAATGATCGAGAATATCTCGTTCCTTTTCTAACTATTTCACGAGACTTTTTCTTTAACGAGAATATTTCTTTTCAATCTGTTTTGTTTTCTCATCTTTACCTTTGGTTGATTTGGTGTGTGCAAATCCTATTAATAAAGAAAGAATATATCATGTCTTTAAAGCTCGAAAACATCCCAGAAATATCATTTGATATCTTCACAGATTCAAATATGTAAGATAGTAAGTTTTCCCGCCAAATTTTGATTTTGATTATCGAATGGGTGCCTTTAACAAATGATTGGGTACCTTTATCCAAGTCTAGGGTGCCTTTATCAATTTTTTCAGGTGCCTTTAACACTTTTTTTTGTGGGTGGGGGGAGTTTTTAGCACTTTTTAGTCAATTTTTCCATGATTATTTATTCTTCCTACGAATACATAAAATAACACAATTAGTATACGATCGAGCACTATCAATATAAAGAATTGGGACAAATCAGACATAAAAATGTGTCTATCAGCAGCAGGAAGGACGACATTAGTTGTAGCTTCACAAAAAGACACGATCTCAAAAAAAACAGGATCTTCGAGGCATCCCAGCGGCAGCAGGACCTCCAATAAAATAGAGTCTACTCGAAAAGTTTCGGGACTTAAGTAGATCTGAGTCAAATTTTATGCACCACCACTAAATTAGAGGTGCACATTCTTCCCATTTTTATTGCCTTATATCTAACCCTAGTTATCTAACACGTGGAATATGGGAAACAATGCCAAATTATAATTATATATCTCTCCTTTCTATGTATCTTTTTACATTTCTTTTTCTCATTAGTTTTCACCTTCATAGATAACCAAAACAAATTATCAAACATATAACACACAGAGAAATCAAGAAAATAAAGAAAATAAGGGAAAAAATAATACAAAAAACCAAAAGAGATCAGATTTTATGGCAGAAGGAGTTATTATATTATTCACAACTCCCACACTTCGAGGTTCAAAAGAACTTATAATGATATCATTTAATGCTAATTTGTACCGCTATTAACAAGATTTTCTTAATTCAAAAACAGGAATAAATTCAAGTTCTCCCCCAGAACCAGGAAATAATAGTGGGGATCAAACATGAATAGTTTATTGGATTAATTATATGCTTAAGTTTAAGAGATATCCCGTTCAAATAATATCAAAAATTGTGAAAATGGAGGAGGATGAGGAAAACGAAATTATATCAACAATGGAGAAATCAATCTCATCGTAATAAATTATAATGGTTTTTCATTTGAAATTATGTATTTTTTTATATGGTGGTTGGTTTATTTAGTTTTTTTTTTGTTGGTTAAATCTTATTACAAACTTCAGTTTTTTCTGTTTTTAGTTACGGTAGTGATAAAATTAATATTTTTATAAAAAAGAATGTATTGAAATATGATTATGAAAGACGAAATGTTCTTAATTGGATGAAAGAGAAATGGATGATACGTGTAAAAAAACTAGAAATTTCTTTTTATTTTCATTTTTGTTTCCCTGGTTCCGCATGTTAAACAACTAGGGTTAGATAGAGGAAAGTTGCGCTTGGTACATCCTAATGTAAGTGGTCAAAAACCTAAGCCAACGGGTGAGGAAAACATTGCTCACAACAATACAACTTGATTGGTTGCTCATCCACCCTCGTTATGGAGATTATTGAATATAATCAGGGTGAGTACATAGGAGGAGACACTAATGCGTTTAGTTAAATGAAGACAAAATCTCATGACTAGAATATTGATGCAGTTTAAAAATGGGTTATTCACGTTTGAACGCTTTAGCTTAGGTGTTATTCACGTTTGAACGCTTTAGCTTAGGTGTTATCAATAACATGGTAATTGTTAATAAATCAAGTAAAGCCTGTAGCTTAAATGTCTTATGTATGCATGATTTTTGACCAAGCAAAATAAATATCAATAAAATATAATAATATCAGCTGGTATAGCCATGATATTAAACTAATAATAGTCGTTGGATTAAATCTGATAGCAGTCATGTTAGGCCGAGTGGCCAAGCTAAAACCTTTAGCGGCACAAACTTGATTGATTGGCTATGTTATAACCTTTATAAACAAATAATTATATTCGATGGTTCTTTTTTTGCTTAATAGCTTAGCCCGTAGGTTTAAGCAAACCACGTATACGTGGAAAATTTGTTTGGTCCAAGACCAGATCAATAACGGAAGAAAGGATTTAATCAAAGGTCCAAATATGTTTTAAAACAGATAAATAACCTTCATACCCTACAATTAAATATGTGAATAAATCACGTTCTTTCTCTCTCTTCTACGATCTTATTTAATATTAAAATAGAACTACCGCAACAAATCATCTATGTAATATAAGCTTACTTTCATCTCTCTAATCAAATAATCAATAAAAACCCATAGATTCCAAACGAGAAAACAATATCGTAAAATTCAACTGAAATCATCAACGATCTACTGAAAATCATAACAAAATACCATCGCGAAAACCAACTGAAAAAACAGTGACAACAAGAAATCTAGATCTACATCTGCCAAAAAATAGTAGCAAAAGGTATGAAGGAAAAAATATATAATCAACAATACATATTGATATGTATGATCCTATAATACATAGAAAAAATATATAATCTCAAAGTACATATTAATATGTATGATCCAACAATACATATCGAAAAAAGTGTATGATCCCACAATACATATTAATATGTGATCTTCAAAATAAATACCTAGATTCATATAGCATTGACAACATCAAAAAGAAAAATAGATATAAGCTAAAAGAAAAATAGATATAAGCTACACCAAAAACAGGAAAGAAAATGGGTCATTTAGAAATATATGCCTTTTTTTATACGTTTACAAATATATGTCGTTTTTTTTTTAACATTTCGAATCTAGGCATGTTTTAACCATTTTTGTTTTCAAAAAACGGCTAATGGAAAGTTACCCCAGTTATCTCGACTAAAAAGACATGTTAGCCATCAAATCACTGAGTTTCAACTATAACTCAGATCACCTTGTTCTACACCTGCACACGTGGCCAAATAGTACACGTCATCAGACACATGACACCTACAAACTGGACCCACTACTCAAGGACTCTTCTTTATTCTTCTCCATAAATACATTATCCTCTTATATACAAATCCATTTATCTTTTGTATCTTATCGTTTATCTCATTTACATATTAAAACAGAGTAACACATGGGTGGAGGTGTGATTGATTCATCAAGTAGTAGCAACAACAACAAGGTGGTGTGCTTAATTTGTGACAATGAACTAGTTAGTATAAAAAAATTACAAATCAACAACAATGAGAAGTAAAATAGAGAACAAATGTCCTAGTAGTTACCTTCTTTATCATTTTCAACCTCCATATCACCAGATGTAGGATCACCATCATATGATAACTCCCCATCTTGTACTTTTCTCTGAAATTCATCGTAAACCCTGTCACATTCCTCCTCAGTATCATATCCACCTTTACATTGTTCAAATCATTATCAGGATGACACTCATCAGGTTCCTCGTTACTAATTTGTACCACAAACTCATCACTCATCACGTATTGTTGACTATTCCTATAAGACTCTTCCACTAAATTTGCTTTGGCACAAGCTTCAGCCCAGTATTCATGATCAAACACTTCTTGAATGTTGTTAGCAACACTTGATTGTGTAGGAAGTGGATCTTCAGGAACATACACTTCATCATCTTCAACATCAACAAAAAGGTTTCTCTTTCTGCTGGTTGAGGCCTGACTCATTCCACTCTTTGCAGTCAGTCTTGGACTTTTCCTTGTACTTCCCATTTGTCTTTTACAAACAGGTTTCTTTAGAATGGTGACTTTCTTGGTGTTAAGTACTTATGTGGCATACTAACTTGTTCAACAACTGAAACTGTGCCACTGTCAGTCACCTCTACTTTGTTCCTACTTGCATATCTAAAACTAGCCAACCATTGTCATCCGCTGCTCCATTATCCCAAAAATCTTCTAAATCAGTATCATTATCTATATACTCAGGTAAACAAGGGTCTTTCATCCACCATAAGTCCACAGTCTCATTGCGCAACAATCTCAAGTTAGGCTTTATCTTGTCTAATAACATAGCAAAACTAGTTTGTTCTTTAGCCAAACCTTGGTATTCAAAAGACATCTCAATACCTACTACCTTAAACTTTATATCCCTAATCTGAAAGTTGATCGTCTTATTACATTCAAACATTTCCCTACAAGCCAAAGTACACAACACATTTCAAATTAAACCTTATGATCAACTACCATGCATGCAGAAACATTTGAAACCCTAGATTAATTCAGACATACATAAGCAATAACATTCATTTGAAATCTACAAATTCAAATGTGAAACCCTAAAAACTGTTATTGTATCATTTTTTTTTCCAAAATCAATTGAAATAAATTCAATTTTGCACAAAATTGATTTTAGGGTTTAAACTAACAAACCCAATACAACAAATTTGAAACAAACAAATCCATGTTGAAAAACCCAATTTAACAGACTAAATTGAAATCAATTTCGATTTTAATTGATTTTAGGGCTTTATCTAACAAGCCCAATTTAACAACTCGAAACAATCTGACCCATATTGAAAAACCCAATTTAACAAACTAAATTGAAATCGATTTTGATTTTCAGAAATCAAATCAATTTCCCCAAAATTAAATTTAGGGTTTGAACTAACAAACAAATAACAATCATCCACATTGAAATCCATATCTTAAAATTCTATCTTAACAGAGAAAAACAAACAAAAACTTCACATATTGAAGAAATAAAAATTAGGGTTTGAGATTTACTAACCTTTCAGATGGTTTCTTCCCCGTCATCTTTTTTGGTTCAGGCGACTTCAACCTTTTACCCCTCCTCAATCGCATACTCTTGATGATTGTTCTCGATGAATTTGTCTTCGAAATCACGAAGATGATGGAGTTGGTTCAACAGAGAAACCCAAACGAAAAGAGGAATGAAAGAAAAAAATGGTCGATTCACTCTCTGAATCTGACTAAGGAAATAAGCAGACGAATCTCGGCTGTATATTTTCATCGAAATGTTTCAATTAGAGACGCTCGATCTTAAACCCTACACGCGTTGAGTACCACACGTGTGTTCTGCACACGCTTGTTTCTAGAACCTACCATCTGCATCTTTACCGTAGATTATTCCTGAGATCTCCATCAATGGATCAAGCACTATTAACCATACATGTGGTTTAAAAACTAGATCTCTCCTTAAACATGTGAAGGTTAATCAAGTAAAAATACATATTGAATATATTCCCGGTCAACGAAAAATTGACCGATCTCGTGCGATATTAACCGAGATAACAAATTCTGATAGAAAAGTGGATGACAAGCCCAATCGAAATGTTTAAAAAACGAGATCATATTTATAAACCAGGTTTTTCACTGGATCCATATTGTTAAATTTTCTAAAAAATATTTAAGCTCTCGATTTGGTTTTCATATTTTATATGTTTGTTAATTAGAAGGTCAATTTTAAAATTTAAAAAAACAATATAATACACTTTATATATAAAACTGTGATTAATTTTTTTGGTCCAAAAACATAAAAATAAACCACCGGTTAAACCAACTTCAATAAATGAACCATACATTAAAAGGATCTTAAAACCTAGCAGCAATTCCTAGCGTATGTATTTGTTTACCCCACTAGATTCACCCAAACGAACCCTCAAGGGTAAAATTTGTGATGGGACAAATACATACGGAAGTTATCATACAAATTAGCTTAACCTCAACAAATCTAACAACCTCGTTATTATACAAGGTACATAATGGCAAGTGTCCCCTTAAAAGACCGAAGTCTTCCCCCATTGACAGATTATTTTCCCTATCCTATTAAGGTTACCCAGAGAGAGCGACACAAAGATGACTTAATTTTCAGAAAGTCTGAACTTCACGTAAAAACCGAACCATAGACACTAGCTAGAGTGACATTCAAAATAAATTTCTACAAAATTACACTTTCCAACAAAAAAGGCTCCAGTTTTTCTGGTCTCCTCTTTTTCTTAGCATGGATCCACATTCATATCATAAAATTTGGCTACTTGCCACAAGGAGTAGAATAAAGGAGTGAAGCAAAGTCAATAGCCCAAAAGGTAGACCTTGTTACAAAGCAGTGCCCTATTAATATCATGCACATCATACTGTATGCACTGCTGCAAAATGTGGGGTTACAAACAAAAACTCACAGCCCAGAGTATAATATACCAATTCCCTCCTGCATATTGCAAAATATAACCAGAAATGGGACAGCCAAGAAGATAACCACCCCCCAAAAGTTATTTTCATTTGTTCCTTTGCTTAGACTAATTTATACTAAAGAAACAGTGACCATGAAATGGTATACCACCACAAATATAACCTCTGACTCAACTAAGAACATATCCGTATGACCCTGAGGAACTAGGATACACGAGCTTTCAAATAAAGGCACTCCTGGCTCCTCCCCTCCGACTATGTCTGTCATATGCGACATTTAATTTGTCGACAACCTCATTCACAGTACTGCAAAAAATCATTGATGCGGTTAAAAGGTGATGACAGACTTTCTTTCTCTCGCAGTAAATATATTAAAAACAGTGCATTCGGGTTCTGAATCTAATTAATGTGGTATTGCTTTAATATATGACTAATAGCAGGTGATAAAGATAGGAAGCGTGGCCATGATTCAAGAGTTCAAATGTTTCAAGATGTTTGGTTTCAGATTACTTGTATGAAATACTGTTCATGTTAGCCTAGTAGTACATATTAGCATATTTTAGATTGCTTAAGGTGGAATGGTGCTCGATGAAACTGAGACATTCAAACCAGAAGGGTTAACGCTTGGTCCACATAAGACACATTGAAGCTTTAGATCAATTAGATGGTTCTTGATTTATCTACACAGGGAATCATGAAGACCTACATTGCTAGATGCAAGTACTCCAAAGAAAAGCTGAACTGTTACAGGATAATAGTTCAAGCATTTACAGGCTAGGCTACAAACTCAGGAAGGATATGAAACAGTTTTTGAGTCTTGAGATCTAGAAGGCAGATGGAGAATGTCTGAATCATAATCTTACACTTAACATTGTGCCATGAAGCAAGATATAATGAGTCCAAACTTCAGATTGTACATCTTATTATCACTAACAAAGAGAAAGGTCCATGTAACGTACCTCGAGCAGTTAGTGATCATGGCCAAGTATGTAATCAGGAGAGTGTCATTGTATTCCTACAAAAACAAAAGACACAATGATTGATCAATCAATAATAATATAAATAAGGAGAATGAAGTAAGCCTTGAACATTGTTGCTTCAGTTGCTTCAGTACCCAACTGCTCATCATAATTTTTTGACAATCTAATTTTTATGGATTAGCTGGTCATTTTATCGTTATTTGGAGAAGTAGGTCAGTTAAGTTTAATAATTGCTAGGTTTTAGGTTTTGCTTTAGTTTGATGGTACTATATGCCCTTCCACTTCAGCAAGAGAATTCATCTTCCAGCTTCCTCTTTAAGATGGGAAAGAACCAAGTAAAAGGGCATTACAGGTATTTTTCTATTCCTATACAAATCACACTCCTACATATTCCTTCCTGTTCATTGCCATTATCTTTCAGCAAAAAAAAGAGAAAGAAACTAAATATCTATCCCAATTGCTCAAAAGCAATAGAAACACACTTACCATTAAGAAATCATCTTGAAATTTTCCCGATTCAATGGCTGGCAATCTTCGTAAGAGACTAGAAACCTGCCTGAGCAGTGAGTTGTCAAACGGAATATCACCTGCATAAAAAGCACAATTAAATATCATCACCCCCCAACCCAGCCCAACCCCAGAGAAGAAGCTTAGGCACTTTTCAGTGTATGTAATACATTTACCTTTTTGCATGGCTACAAGATACTGATTAAGAACTCTAATTCTGCTGTTCAGCATCTTTATGGCGCTGTGTATTCCTGTAAGATGTGCAGCCACTGCATTTACAGGAAAACAAATGTATTTCTAGTTCATTTCATTTCCTTTCAAATAATTAACCAAAGACGAAAAGAAGAAGAACAGTAAAGTTAAAAACACTTAAGCCTAAAACCTCACATTGGGTTGCAGCTGAACCTCCATCAGATGGTTTGAGATGTGCAACGTGATCGACTGAGATTCGCTCTGCTTCAACAGTCTTGCAAATAGGAAAGATATAAGTTAGATATTGCGTCAGTGTTTGATGACTAGGCAACATAAGATGGATGGGAAACAAGTAAAACCAACCTCAATAGTGTAGGTTGCACGAACAAAGATTAGCTGTGGAATCCCATCAATGACGTGCAATTCTTCAGTTGTAACATCCATAAGAAAGAATCAGTATGAATTTCAAAAAGAAACAAAACATTGCGCTTATTTTACAGAAAATATATCAATAAGCCTTAAGTTTAACCAACAGCTTCCACATGAAAAAGAATCGAGATACTCATGAACATATAAATTTAGCTTTAGAGCTGTTCAAAATTTAGGTCTTTTCTGCAGATTAATTATGTTACTTGATCAAACTGTGTCCTGGGAACGTGGGTTTACTGAGATCTCTACCTGAGTTTTTTTGTTTTGGTTTGGTTTAAAAAGTGATTTCTACCACAATTACTGTTATTCCTAGATCTGATAGATTTCTGAATATCCACTACATTTCTCTTTCTATTACAAAAACAGAAAAATGCGCACTACACTTAATTTGTCTCTCAGATTTTTATAGTATAATAGGAGATATGTAAAAAATCTAGAGGTAAAGGCAAATAAAGGAAAGAACTAGCACGATGTAGCGATTCTTTTCTGCTGAGGTTAAATATTAGGATAAAGTTCAAAGAGAGATTAAGTGACCACATTATCTGCCACTGTCTCTACAGCTGCGCACAATTTCTCGATAGATTTATTTTTTGCATATTAATGAAACCAGACATTGAAGTGATTCAACTTTACCACACCTTGGTAGCAAGTACAGACAGTATTATTGATCTCGTAGTAGATCCAAATCCAAATGTAATTATTGTTTATTTAGTTTAAGATCGAGAATGACACGTACCACTTTCATAGATTGACACAGGAAGATCCTTCTGCACATGATGAATGGTGGGATTGAGAAGAACATAAACTGGGCTTTCATTGATATCCATCAACTATCATAAAAAGAATGATGCACTATTAGGAATTACTACACAATTCAACAAGCATCGTCCAAAGATAGATTATACTCAAAACATCATGAAAAAGTGTAATATTAGAATTTACAGTAGATATTCCAAACTTACAGCTTTATGAATCTGCATATCTGATTCATGGGCATCACTTCCAGTCGAGTACCAACCAAGTATATAGAAGTTTGGGAAAACTTTCTTATCTACAAAGTTA
Source organism: Papaver californicum (assembly GCA_023531435.1). Taxonomy (NCBI): domain Eukaryota; kingdom Viridiplantae; phylum Streptophyta; class Magnoliopsida; order Ranunculales; family Papaveraceae; genus Papaver; species Papaver californicum. The sequence goes on along the minus strand of JAJJMC010018473.1, from coordinate 2,612,703 downwards.
GTAATTTAAAATTCCAACGTCAGCAGAAGTAAACAACAGATTTTTCAAACAAAACCAAGAATTGTAGATTAGGAGATGGTGACATATAACTGTGAGAAATGCTAGCAGGCTACTCCTTATAGTATAGCAGGATGCTACACCTCATCATATCCATCGAATCTATGCCTCACATATGCCATGTATGCTTGAGATCACATCCTAAGATGAGGGATATCATCATGCTACTATTTTAAAGAATATCTTGCTAGCACTCCTGCAAAAGATGAACATACTAAATATGTGGGATAAGCTGAGACACAGAGGCTGAACCCCATAACATCCATAACTATATAGACGTAATAGATGTGTGACTTCAATTAGACCACCCCATTTTGGTCAAATACCATCAGCAAGTAAAATTGATCAGATAAGCAGACACAGGCATTATTCAAGAACCTCCACAAAATACTGAACCGAACTCTAACTCAAAACCCTGAGGATTGATAAGCGGGAACATTACAATTTACTCAGTTAAAAAAATTCCCAACCTATCCAACTAGGGCAACTTTCAATATACCATAACTGAGCAATTGGAGAAACAAGCCTGGACACCAACAATAACGATCCACTAAACCCTAGATATGATTAAAAAACCTTTAAATCCCCCCAAGAAATTGGTAAAATTCAATAACATCATAAACCCTAGACCCTATAAACAATACCACACATACGAAACAACCCTAAGAATAAAACAAAGTAAAGAAACACAAAAAATAAAATAAACAAAGGGTTGAAACGAGGGATACTTACAGAGTTCTTCTTTCTTAAGAAGGAAAGCACGATCAAGAGTATCAGTTTGAGGATCATATAATAGTTCAAAACTATTAAAGATCTCAACAGTTCGACCAGTTTGTATACCAATAACACAACCAAATACTCTTGGTGATTCTAATGATGACGGGGATGACGACGATGTTGATGCATTGGTTCCAGCAGTAAGCTGTGAATGATAAGCTTGAGATTTAACCCTAGTATAATGGTCTGACACATTTACTATTACTAATGGATGTAGCTTGAATGTTATACCGCTGCTCGACGACGCCATTGTTTCTCTCTCTTACTCTCTCTCTTCCTGTGGGGTTTTGCGAATAAACTACTGTATAAAAGGAAGTTGAGGAACTGTAGATTCAAGAAAAGTGAATTAGCTGGGCCTTTCTTTACAGGGCCTTATATTGGACTCAAGTATAGTACACTTTTTTGGGTTTTCTCAAACCATTTTTTGGGGCCTCTCAGAATTTGAGGGACCTTCCATACTTAGACCATCCGTGCTACAAAACTAAGAAAAATTCTAATAAAAAAAAATAACTAAATTATCCTTTATTAAATTTATCTTAATTTTATATCCATTTAAACTTAATCATGTATTAACCTAATTCTAAATCAAATACATAAACAAAATAAAAACTAAATTATTTTTTTCATTATCATTTCCTAACTTTCTTCTCCTTTTTTCTCTCTTCATCTTCCATAAACTACTAATCACCGGTTCATAAACAAATTTCATAGTCGATTAATCTTGTCGTCTACAATGACTCGTGTTAAAAGATGTAGCAGAGATATACAACCTAACCCTGGGGTTACGACTATTGCAAATCAACCGAATCAACCAAATCAACAAGAAGTTGAAGAACCGGTTGTTCAAGCCGAAATCGAGACCCAAAGGAGATAACCAAATCCTGATTGTTCCAACATGCAAATTAGAAGGTGATTTCCGAGAAACCTCTTCTTTTTTATGCGTTTTTTATTGTTGATTTGGTTAGAAATCATGAAAAGTAGGGTTCAAAATGTAGTACCAGTCAAATATTCGGCTAGGAAAAAAAATTATACAATTTCGAGTCAACCGAACTTTCTGTTAGGAAGAACACCAAGAACGGTTTGTTTGAGAAAAAATTTTAGGGGTTAGCTGAACTTTTAGTTTCTCAAGATTTTTGAACCAAATATTTTAGTTGAGAAGAAAAACTGAGAGTTCGGTGAGATCAGTAGTTAGCCTTTTCAACCAAACTTTTTAATCCAAAATGGGAACAAAAGGTTTGGTCAGATTTAAAAAAAATAAAAAAAATAATCGAACATTACATTGTTTATGGGTATTTGGATGTATCCTAGCCGAACATTTTGTTTCTTGACCGAACTTTTTGTTCGTTTAAATCGATGGTGGGATTTTCTTATCCGAACTTTTAGTTTTTTAACCGAACTTCATGCTTTTAGTTAAGTATTCTTTGTTTTGTTTTTAGGGGCAAGTCAAAAGGTAAGTTAAGCAAACGGTAGTGGCAGATACTAGAACTCCGACCCCTCGCCATAATATACACCTAAGGGTAAGTAAATGTGGAATGAAAGTTACAAAGAGATCAGGGTCGTTACCGAGAGTTGTAATCCGGGAAGTGAACCAAAAGATAGAACAAGAAGTTGAGGAGGAAGACGTTGGACATGGGGAAGAGGAAGAGGAAGAAGAAGAAGAACCACAAAAACAATCTTTCTCTTGTTGTTAAAGAGAAGAAGACGCCTAAGAAACCTTGTACTAGATATGCACACATTCTTGATGGCCATTTGTATTTAGATGCTACTGACCCACCTCGTGGCACGCCAGAAGATAGAGGCAGAGTGTTGTTCGGCTATAAACACTCATAATCTGCCAAAATCTACTCGACAAAGGTATTAAATCTTAATAATAAATATTTTTCCCGACTTATGTTGTCTAAGTATTAATATTCGAATTGTCATGTTCATTTTGTAGAATCATAACAATGCGACTTGACTCATGAGACGTCATAAGGAGGTTGCATGGCATATGGAGGATGAGTATGAAGACGTGGTGCAGAAAGTCAAATCATGTGTATTATGGCCCGCTTGTCTATTATGCACAGGCAGAGTTTGACAGTGTCACCATCTCAATATTTGATGAGAGGTTTTACCTAGAGACAGATACCTTGCATCTTCCATTTGGCGAGATGTGTATCACTTCTAATGACGTGTTTAGGATCATGAGTCTTAGAGTGGATGGAAGTGTGTTTCTGAAGGCTATAATAAGAAAATGAGTTTTGAAGATCTTGAAGTTTTAGCGGAGAAGACGCTAGGGTGGAGTCGAAGTAAGACCCAGATGGAGTTCAGACGATATGTTGTAGCGCCTAAACCTGGTAGGGAGAATATGGCCACGAATGACACTAGCGCTCCATTCAAGAAGTTGAGGAAGTTCAAGTTGGTTGTTTTGAAAAGGGAGTTCTGAGGGAAAAGAAGGAAAGTAGAGAGATGAGAGTTGGTGATGGACGAGGAAAAGATTAATCAGCATGTCACCGCTTACTTGTTGTATCATCTAGGCAGCGTTATCTTCCACGACACTTCTAGAAATAAAGTAGATGCCAATTTTCTCCAGCTTTGAAGGACATTGATGCGGTAAATGAGTACTATTGGGGCAATGTGGTCCTTGCATTCCTTCAAAACCAACTTAGGAGCGCCAATAAAATTAATACTTCACAAATCGGAGGCTACTACACTCTTTCAGGTAATATTCGACATACCCATACCCATCAATTTTGTATAAAGATGTTTCATGAATCAATGTTCTGCTAAGAATAACCCAAAATAGGGAAATGTTCGGTTCAAGAAATAATTTTTTTTTGAGGACGAACTTTTTACTAACAGCCGAACCTTTTTTTATATAAATGAACTTTTGTTAATCTTGATTTTTTCCCATAGGTATGGGTGTACGACCACTTCCCTATATTGAATTTGTGTACTGCAAAAGAAGGTAGGGTTTATGGGCAGCTGACAGCCGGAAAGTACATGCTCAAACACACGCATAAAAAGGATAAAGGGAACCCGTTGACACATTTAAGGGTGGTGTTGGATGATTTGAGTGCGGATGAAATAACTTTTCACCCCTAATCTTTTGATAATGATGAAATTTCGCCATTCGCGGCTTTCTACGGCCCATTGTTCTTTCCTGGCGATTACTCGATGTACAACTCTCAAAGAGTATTACGCCGAATTTCTTGTGTGCAGAATATATCGACTGTGACGCATGAAAACTTTATATTGATGGAGATGGGAACAAAGAACACTGAGAATTTCTTTAAGCCCAGACATGCACCAAAGCCAATGCCGGATCACTAGAATAGAATGGATGAATACCTTATTGTTAGATAAGTGTATATCTTTGGAGGGTGTCCAAAGTGTCGTTGGAAAATGGTACATGGAATGGTATCTAGGTATTACTCATCCTTATGTAATAAATAAAGTTCAACAAGTAAAGGTGGATAAGACGAAGGCAAATGCGAAGGATAAGGGAGTTGAAACCGGGAAAACACATACTTGTGGATAAGATATGGCGAAGGTATTCGAGAGTGTGATAAATAAAGTTCTTCTTTTTATGATTTTCGACGTGTTATAAAGTATGATCTAAAATGACGTATTTTTATGTTTAACTTTGAATAGGTTAAAGCGGGTAAGAAGCCCTTAAGGAAAATGACGGCTAAAATACGCACGAAAGAGCCGATGTCTACAGAAGAAGAAACATCCTTTTACAACGAACGGAACAAAGTCCTATCGCATAATGAGGTGGAGACGATCAAGCACAAGGCGCCCAAGAGGAATCGACAACAAGGGGAAGGTTCAAGTGTGGTTGCTGCTACTACGATAGAAAACAGGTGGAGATGAGACCCAAACTAACGAAGAAGTGGAAAAACAAGTTCCTAGTCTGAGGCGTGGCAAAAGATTTCGTCGCAGTCGTCCTAGTGGTGAATGAGTGTTTAAAACATTATATTTATGAATTCGGTATGTTTTCTTTTTAGTACAATTAGATGGTTGTGAATTTTTAGTTAATGAATTTCGTAACTTGGTTTGTATTTGATGTTAATGGTTTGTGACTTGGTTTGAATCTTTATTTAATGAATTTCATAAGTTCGGCTAAAAATTTCATTGTGTGAAGGCTATTACATAACTAACCAAACAAATAGTACGGCTGATAAACAAAAAGTTCGTCTTAAAAACATTAAAATTTAGGCAAAACAGAGAAAGGTTCGGTTCAGATTAAAATTATAAACTTAATTAAACTTTTTATTTTGATTTGGACTAAAAAGTTCGGTTATTAAAGCCTATTATCGAGCTATCCGAACCTCGTACTTAGATGTTGTTCTTTGATATTTTTAAAGTTCGTCTAGGTCGATAATAGATTCTCCTAACCGAACATTGTTTTCGTTTCCAAAAGGAGCCGTTTGAACCTTGAGCAAACGACTAGTTTCTCGAAATTTGGGTTCATACACTAGTCGTTAGGTCCTTATAACCTATAAAAAAACTTCACCACAATAAATATCCTCACCCTTCTCTTTACAAATAATACCCATACTTCTCTCAACAAACATTCCTCATACTTATTAAATAGTTTCTTATTTCTTCATCATCAAAAAAACAAAAACAAATACATGGCTCCTAAATTCACCACCAATGAAGATGTTTCCATAGTTCACTCTTGGTCGTCGACTACAAGGCATGACCAATACCTAAACATTAACTTATGTCAACCCTCAGATAATTTCTGGAACCATGTATTTCTTTTTTTTGTCGTGTTAAACGACAATCAAAAAGGAAGATTATTTCGACTCATTAAGGAAAGATTCGAATTAATCTATGAAAGATGTGAGGATTTTAGAACGGTTTTGTCCGACACCAAGATTCTTAATTATGATGACATCGAGCGTTTTGAAAATCGATCTAAATTATATTATGATCTTGCTCTTGATGAATACAAGAAATAATATGAATAAGATTCAGGCATCATGAATGCTACAAAGTCTTGAAATAAAGGGACCCGTATTTCAATGTCGTTTAACTATACAAATGTAATGTTATTATCTACGTTAGGTATTTTCCTTATTTTTGTAATGTTGTTTCCTTCATTTTAATGTTATAAATTATGTAACTTGGTTGGTATTAGACCTTTATGCTTAATTTAAATATTGTTGGTAACAATCGATGTGGTTGTGGTAGAATAATCCAAAATACAACTTTCAAGTGGTGATAGATCAATGTTCGGTTAGTTAAGCCAATTACAGAACGCACCGAACAAAAAGATCGGTTAAGAAACCCAATGTTAGGTTGGTATGCTGTAAAAGCTATGGAAAACATAGAAAGGTTCGGTTCGAATAATTTTTTTTTAACTTGACTGAAAATTTTATTTTGGTTGTACTAGAAAGTTCGGTTAGTAAAGCCAATTATAGAGCTAACTGAACCTCGTACTTCCGGCTATTCTTTGAGATTTTTAAGGTTCGGCTAGGTCGATAATAGCTTTTCCTAACCGAACATTTTTTTGGTTTCAAAAATGAGTCGTTTGAACCTTCAGCCAACGACTAGTTTCTCGAAATTTAGGTGCATACACTAGTCGTTGGGTCTTTATGACCTATAAAAACACCTCTTAACACAACAAATATCCTCGCTCTTCTCTTTACAAATAATACTCAAACTTCTCTCAACGAAAATCCTCACACTTCTCAAATTGATTCTCATTTCTTCATCATTAAAATAAATAGCTACTAAGTTCACTACCAAAGAAGATGTTGCCGTAGTTCGCACGTGGGCGATGGTCATAAAGTATGACGAACAATCGAATCAATCCTTGGATCCTTTTTGGAATCGGGTATTTTGAGGTTTTGTGAAGTTAAACGACAATCAAAAATCAAGATCAATAACAAACGTGAAGGAAAGATTCGAAATGCTCTACGATCGATGTTTTTTTTAGAACGAAATTGGTCGACATGAATATAATACTAACTTATTATTGACTTCCTTTTTCATATGGCTGAAGCTGAAGCTGAAGCTGAAGCCCAGTATAAGAAAGACAATAGCAAAAAATTCAGGCATTATGGTTTATGGATACTATCAACTCTTGGTTGAAAATGTCTTGTATTTTGATGTATAATAACTATTCGAGTGTAATGTTATGAACTACGTTAGGTCTTTTCCTTTAGAGTAATTTGTTTCCTTCAATGTACTATCTTTTCCTTCAATAGAATATTATGAATTTTGTAACTTGGTTTGTATTAGTTCTTCATGCCTAATTTAAATACTTTTGGTAACAACTTCAAGTGGTAACAAATAAATGTTCGGTTAGAAAAGCCTATTACAGACCTAACTGATGTGTGTCGTAAGTGCAACAAATTACTCGATATATTTCCCACTAATTAAATAATAATATAGCGGTAGTAAGGATCGTTCCCACAAAGAGTTGTGTAATTGATAGGTTGTTTTGATCAACAACTAAAAATAAAAGTAAAGAACTAAGGGGGGATTGGTTGATTAATTAACTAAAAAGACAATAAGAATAAAGAGATGATTAGGGAGTCCTTCAACGTTACCAAACGTTAACTGGATTAGTATACTTATCTATCTTTCATCATAACTATTCATCACCAACCATAGAATAACAACTAGATCAGTGTTATCCCAAAACTCCTTCTATCACTGGATACAGAAGTTCTCGACTACCAGATTCTATTCAACTGAACCACCAAGTAGTAGATCACTCAAGGTGTAACCCAATCGAATATTTTAAGCTTTATGAATTGAGGTTGATCCCAGTAGTTAAACTCGTAGATCAAGGTCCACTTGTTGATGTTGTCTTTACTCGCAATTGCTCCACAGAATCCCTCTGCAAGTTCTCGCGATTTTTACTTGTGTACGAGTCGACGGACGATTACTTATCTCATAACTCAATACTAGCATTAAACTGATCAATAGATTAATCTATTTGCACACTTGAACAATCTAGAAATCAATCATAAAGCCTAGATTTAGTGAAAACAAACGATAATGATTAAAACTCTGAATAAACTTGTATTACTAATAAAGATTCACGCTTAGAACATTGAATTCATCATTAATCAACAAAAATATTAGCTACTCATGATACAAAGAAGAATGGTTTCCCCCTAAAAGGGTAAACCCTAAGTTTTTGATGTAGAATATAGAATATGTGATGGGATGTAGAAGATTGTAGAATATGATGTAAAGGTATGTTAAAGATGTCTTGTTTGAGCCTTAGATATCTTCTTTTATAGTTTTCAATGCTTGGCCCTCAAGTCTCCTCTCCTTCTAGGTTTTAGAACCCTTCCTAACCATGTTTCCTTGCTTTAGAAGTCAAAAACGTGTCAAACAGACTCCTTGGGATTTCTACAGTCGGCATAGATATTTCCCCACCAACAATGCCGACAGTTGGTCTAACTTTCTTCCTCTAAATCCTCTATAATCGACATACATGTGCTGCTAATGAGCAATTCCGACTGTTATTGCTATTTTCTGCTACAAATCTTTCTACAGTCAGCATAGATGTGCTGCTAATGAGCAATGCCGACTGTAGGTACAATTCTCAGCCCTTTTTCGTGTCACAGTCGGCATAGATGTGTTGTTTATGAGCAATGCCTACTGTTAGGCTGAAAGTGACCTTTTCTTCATCTTGACTATTTTGCCATAACTTCTTCGTCCGATGTCGGAATGACCTCATTCTTTTAGCGTTCACTTCGTATTCTCGTTTTCTTCAAGATGGTATCAATAGATCCTGGATTTCAGTGACTAGAATTTTTCTTGGACTCTCTTTCACTTATAATGCTTTACTTCCTTGCTCATTTTAGCACTTTTTAGCTCCTTTTTGGATGATTCACCTAATAACAAGTAATATGCAAGAATTATAACTAATATTAGTATGGATTTGATACTAAAAAATGTGAATTATGCACTTATCACTAACTTAACCTAAAGATCAGTTAAGAAACTCAATATTCGGTCGACAAACATTCAAAGATATGCAAAACAGTGAAATATTCGGTTAGAAAAGCCAATTACATACCTAACCGAACAAAAAAGATCGTCTAGGTCGATATTTCTCAACTTAACCGAATATTGAAGTTCAACTAAGATCATTAGTACTATACCATGTCGAACTTTATACTAAAAGTTCCATCTAGTTTATAACTGAGAGTTCGTCTAGGAATATGTTGGATTCGAACTATCCGAATATTACGTTGGTTCATCCAAAATGTAACCGAACTTAGTCCAAAACTCCATTAACTCCATGAACTCAAAGTTCGGCTACCTGTTCTTCATTTTTCTAGCCGAATTTTATGGAGCTTGCGGAATCTCAACTATTAAAGTTTATGTTTTCACCAAATTTAAGCCAATTCAAGTAACAAAACACATTAACAAGTATGCCTGAGTACCCCAAACATTATAATTTTCATATTCTTCGTTGTAATACTCGTTAATCTTGTAAAAATCATCATTTTGGGATTGAGATTGGGTTTGGGGAAGAACATATTAACCATCTAACAAATCATCCATTATCGGGTTGTTATGAAGATTAACTAATAATTTGTTTACTCTATGATTTACAGGTTCGAATTCCTCCGAGCCTGCACTAGAATCATTCATTTTAAATTTAAGAATCACCAATCCTAGGTTTCAATTTATTTTTTTCACAAACTCTTTTTCTTTTTCTTCTTCTCATTCACAATAATTCTAATTCTCTAACTCAGATGTTTTATATAATCTAATCTAATCTAAAACTAATAATCAACTACTTTAACTAACTCAAATTATTGAATTTTAATTACATGAGGGTATTTTAGCCATTATAAAAATTATATGCATAAAGGGGTATAGGATTTACTTCATAGTGACCTTCTCAAAATGGGGGATGGTCCCCTCAAATTCTGAGAGGTCCCCAAAAAATCGTTTTTTTTTTGTTAACAAAATCATAAACCCTATCGAGCTTTATTTATGTATTTTTATTAATTGCCAACTAAGATCGGTTAGGTTAGTATAGATTCAACATAACCAATTACATTGAGTTTTTTAAATCCAAATCGGCTAGGTTTATAGTCGACACTTGGTCGATTGCATTTGATTTCAATTTTCAAGTACCATAATCAACTAGGAAAAACATAAAACGTAACTTATTTTATTATTTAAATTTCTATAATAAAATGTTTAAGTACCAGAATCGACTCAACCTAGTCGATTATAATTATGTGTAAAAAAATTTCTACAATGGGTTGGCTAGAAAGTTAGACCTAATTGATTCTATTGCAATTTTTGCACCAAATTTTGTGTTAAGAATCGACAACTTTTGTTTGCCAACTTTTGTCTTATATTTAAAAGTCTACCAGGAATTGGCCAAGTGTTCTTTGATTCCAACCGAGTGTGAAGAACCGACTAGATAAACCTAGACGAATTTGATTCTTTATTTTTCCAACATATACGTACTATTTTGGCCCAGAGCGGGGCCCTAAACTCTCATGACCTAAGATGTCGGGTCGATTGCATCCCAAGGGGTTATCATCCTCGATAACCCCCCCCCCCCCATTTCAAGCACACCATCTCACCCAAAAAAATAGCCAAACTACGTCAACTCCCCCAGAGCTCTCATGTTCGTCTAAAAGGGCGCACCCGATCTTTGCCACATGGGACATACTAGTCACAACACATAATTATGGAATATTCCTCTATGCCAATCAATGTTGACTATTTAGAATATTGCTACCCTGCCAACATATCATACACGAAGACTAAGTAATTAATAAGTTACACGTGGGGGGAAACTTTAGGATTTTGGTCTGCCGATCTATGACACGCGCGAGAATACCTAGTTGTATTCCCACCGCTAAAGAGAAAAATCGGTCGTGGAGGTTACAAGAATCAAGGGATAGTGTGCACGTCGGATGTGATTGTAGATTGTGGTAAATAGGGTTTGTTTTCGAACTTGTGAAAAATTGTTTTTAAATCTAATTTCTAAGACTAAAAATAGAAAAACGCAATAAAATTGATAATGAAGTTGAGAGAAAATTGAAGCTAGGATTCCACTAATTTCCAATTTTTAAAATGATTAAATTCAATAATTATAATTATGCAATTCTACGTTTAATTGGACTCTAAAATATTGCAACAAGTAGATTTCGAAAGAACAATTGTATAACAAAAGCATGGAACATCTAAAACCTAGGCCAAAACATGTACCATCTAACGAAATCACAATTGCTTAACGAAAATCATTAATTCAATTTTTACCCAAGGCTATTAATCATAAATAAATTGCATAGATTAATTAGATAAACATTACCACATAATCCTTGGAAAATTAGCTTCCTCCGTCGCCTCAGAGATGGGGTTTAGCTTATCATATTAATCATTTTCTCAAAATTATGGTCCATGGCTTTAAAAATGTACAAATGATAAAAATGGAGAAAACCAAAGAAAACAGTTAGTTTGCAACGTTTATAGACGTTACAGACTAACTGTTACAGAGGGACTGAAGATAAATGTTATTGATGCCACAATATACGTTGCAAACTGGTTGAAGAAAATGTGGCCTTTTGGTTGAAGATTCTGTTTCCGTAGCCTGTTCTTCGTGTTCTTCACAGTAGGAGCAACAGAACTTTTTTGAGTTGAATTTTGATCACTCTTATCATCTCCTGATCTCTCCCCTCTACCCTCTCTGCCTCTGTGACTTCCCAGCACCTCTTTTTATACACTACCACACCAAATCTCTCGAGTGAATGAAATAATATTTTCTTTATTTTCTCACAAGTTTCGGACTTGAATTTCTTTTGATTCTCACGCATCTCTGCAGCTGTCAAACAATCTTGAGATAATATCAAACCTTTAGAGAAGATATTCTCTCTTAAATATCACATAGTAGCACTCAATAATCCGAGAATATTTTCTTCCTTGTTTTGTTGAGAATCGATGAAATCTTCTCTTAATGCTAATACAAAGCAATTATCATCATTGATTTGTTGTAACAGCCCTTTCCTGGTCATAATCTATGAGAAAATCTCACAAAAATGATTCTCATTCAATTCCAGAGATTGTGCAGTTGAACTATTCTTTCCCGCCAAAATGGTTTTCTTTTTATTTTTGAATCGTGAAGAGGAAGGGTGCCCATAATCCAAGGCATGGGTGCCTTTATAACTTTTATGGGTGACTTTATCAATTATTCTGGGTGCCTTTATAACTTTTCGAGCCGACTTTTCCCAAATGTTTATTTCTCCAAAAATACCTACAAATACATAAAACGCAATATTAGTACAAAATCAATTCCAACATTGTAAAAGTTGAGAGCAAATTAGACACATAAATGTGTCTATCAAATACCCCCAAACTTATCATTTGCTAGTCCTCGAGCAAATCTAATCTAGAAAATAAATCCTAACTCACTTTCGCAGGCATCGTGATTGCACTTAGCGTGTGCAACAAGCCTTTGAACCCCTAGGTGTCCCTAGTGGACGAGTTTTATCTCGTGAGGGTTTACAAGAGGTGTACTGATGTGGTTTAGAAAGTGGTAAATAAAGAGGTTCGATTCTCGAACTTGTGAAGGTAATGATTTTAGAAAATATTGGACTTAACCTAAACTAATAAAAATCAGGAAAATACACTAGAGATGATTTTTAGAAAATATGGAGAAAACTAGGAATCAGGATTCAGTTATTTCTAACAATTCATGTGATTAATCATGTAATTCTTTTTAACAATTTAATTCAAGTTTGCCAAAAATATGTTTCCTAAAAGAATAATTGTAAATCCTAAGCATGAGACATCAAGAGTAATTAACTAAGCATGACCCATCAAAAGAGAACACAACTATTTAATAAAAACATTTTTTTCTAATTTAAATCCATGCAAATAATAATAAAAGAATTATAAATAATTATTAGAAAATAATTAAATCACATAAAATTGAGAAAATACCTTATCCATCATCCCAGTAAATAAACTTACCCCATGGTGAAGAAAACTTGCTCAAAAGTTGGTTTCATTGCTCAAAATATTGATTACAAGGTTTAAGAATAGTGCAACAGCTGAACAGATACGTATATAAGTGTCACAGAACAGGGTTCAGCTGTTACAAAGAGCTTTAAGCAACAGAACGTTCAAAACTTAACGCAACAGGAGCAGAGCTGCAACAGTGGAACAGCAACACTTATAAATGTTACTGAGTCGTCTTCTTCGGTGATGGTGGATGAAGAACACGCCGGCCGGAGCACCAGCAGGTCACCGGCGGCACCGGAACTTCACCGGATTTTCTCTGAATTGCTCCCTAGGCTTCTGTCTCTGTTTTTCTTCGATTCTTTTGGTATTTATAGACTTCACAAACCCTAGAGAGAGTTCTAAACCTAATAGAACTCTCTCGAATCACTCCAATTCTTCAATCCCAATCCAAACAGGAACCGAGTCCTGATTCCGGCCAGAAATGGGTTTCTCGAGCTGATTTCACGGGATTTCTTGATGTCTTTCGATTTCTTCCAACTCTAATTGCAATGGGTCATCTTCAATTGCCGAAAACAACCCAAAAATTGCAACCAAATCCATTCCTGTTTGAAACAGGACTTTCCCGATGAGTTGGATCGGCCGATCCTGGGTTAACTCGCTGGCTCGCTGGGTTGACCCGCTGGCTCGCTGGGTTGACCCGATCCAGCTCAGCCCGATCCAAGGGTGCCCCAATCCAAAGTGTGGGTGCCTTGATCCATTTTCCCGGGTGCTTTGAACACTTTTTGAGCCAATTTTTCCACAAATCTTTATTCTTCTAATGTACCTACAAAAGCAATAAAACACGTAATAGACACAAAATCGAATACTAACTCACTAGAAATTAAGGTGCAAATTAGACACTAAAATGTGTCTATCATGTACCCACAAAACCTTTACTCCAAATTCTAGCTACTTATGAACGATAGAGGATAGACACTAAACAAACTATTTAGTTGGCATACTAAATTCTTCGGCTATGAGAATTATTACCCTATATGAGGCCAATTACTGTACACGAGTTTTCACTCAGCGTACTAAAATTCATACAAGAATTCAAAGCTCTACTTAAATAGTCATTCAACCACAATACTCAGAATTTATCAAAGTACAATCACATGGAAAGATTTAGAAGATGGATATGTACTAAATGAAGTTTGCGCATGTTGACTAAGGTGAACGATGTTTCCCATATCTGTCTGAAGGTCAATGCCAGGATGAATGGATTGAGATACGCTCCTACTAGTCTTATTCCTTAAACTAATATCGACTCAGCTGGTATATACAAGGGTCCCAACGATCGATTTATTGAAAATATTTTAAATGTATTGACAACATGATTGGATCAAATGAACCCAAGCGCATACTCCTTATCAGCATCGTATATGATAGTTCTCATGGATCATGCATTCCACGCTTGCTTAGGCGACGAAGACAGAGAGAACACACATATATTGCTATCAAATTGTCAATCATTTTTTTTTTTGGATAATGGTCTAACTAATACAATAATGGGGCTTGATCTCAAACACTTCATCCTCGCGGTGATAACAATTTGATACTGGTGCCCCACCAAATCACTTAGAGAAACACAAAAATTGCAAAAATAAAAACAGAAGGCGATATAGTCGAGATAGACTCCGAGATATGGTGACAACTATCATGTTATTTCTAACACCTGAGCTAGGAATCCTTTTATGAATAGACCATTTAACTAGGCACACCAATTCCTATAGAAAAAGAGCTAAGTTTCCATCTACCTAGAATGGTTAGTGTCATCCTGAATTGTTCACAAGTTTTTAGACTTTGGAGTTTCATACTTCACTAAATGTTTCTCCCTTACCCCCAAACTTAAATCTAACACTGTCCTCAATGTTCTAAAGATGAATTATTAAAAGAATGAACAAGGAGAAATTGTTACCAATCAAAGGAAAGGAGTTAAGGAAAGATATTACCGTGTCGCATGAGCATGGGTTACCTCCCAAGAAGTGCTAAGTTTAAAGTCTTCAGCCAGACTAAGAAAGAATTAGTCACCTCATTAAATCATATAACATAGTCGGAACAACTGTGGGTCATCTGAATAAAACAATGTTATCCAAAATAGAAGGAAACTGCAACAGACCCATAAAGTGAACAAGCCGAGTACAACCTTATCCCTATCTAATGTTTTGTTTATGACAACTACATCTAGTTGAGGTTCAGGTTCGGGCTCTATGAAAGGGTCTAGATAAATATCTTTGTACTTAATTTCCTCATAGGTAGGATCCGGAGGATCAGGTTCAAGATTCTGGGAAAACTCAAATAATAAATTTAAGGCACATAGTAATAACCTGAATAA
The DNA here is from genome assembly GCA_023531435.1 of Papaver californicum. Taxonomy (NCBI): domain Eukaryota; kingdom Viridiplantae; phylum Streptophyta; class Magnoliopsida; order Ranunculales; family Papaveraceae; genus Papaver; species Papaver californicum. The sequence goes on along the minus strand of JAJJMC010018473.1, from coordinate 2,597,543 downwards.
TTGTGGATCCTCAAAGTCAATCCGATTTGACCCACACAGTTGGCTATAATGAAGGTGGTCATTCTTATGCAAATGTGTCGATTCTAATCTCCTAAAGTAATTAGGCTTAGTCTCAAAACTTGATACTTGACACATTTGAAATTCAAACGTTCCCACATATGGAAGAAAATGTTTTGGTGGGAAAACAAAGTCAATCTTGGTATTATTTCCTAGGTAAACCACATCGACCAGAGGATGGGTTTCTAAATACTGAACTTCTTTTTGGACATCAATAGGCTCAGAGAATCTAGTTTGAAGATGATCTTGAAAACTGGTAGAGGTATCAATTACAATATCAGGGTATTTAGATGCAAAATGATCCAACAAAACTCGAGAAAAAACACAATTCTAACCCTAAATTAGGTAATTTTTGGAAGTCTAAGGGTCTAGAAACAACCTCTAAGTCGGGTGAATGATCTTGTGAGATGGATTCATCTATGGAATTAGGCAAATCATCTACATGGTTATCAATATATTCTGTATGGAACTGAGAGTCACTACAAGACTGATCATCATCATCCGCATATAATCTCTGCATTGCCAGAACTCTCAATCTTTGTTCCAAACTAAGCGGTCTGTGTTTATAATACTTCTTATATATCATTAGAGGTGATTCTTCTACAAAGGTATTTGGATCACTACCTTTTAATTTCTTGAGGGCATCCCTCCAAGACAAAGAATCATCAGTACCCCCAAACTTAGAGTGGACATTACTCTCAGATGGACTAAAAACTGTTGGTTGGATTCTAGGGTCCTTAAGGTCAGAACTACACTCAACTTCCTCTATCGTATTAAAATTCTCTAAAAGTCTATCATTTTCTAAAATAGTAGTATCTCTAGTCAAATCATCTTCCTTTTTGAATAAGTGAATAATCATCTAGGGTATCCCTATATTGGAAATTAAGATCATTTTGAACAATATTATTCTTTGCAGAAATTTCATTCATACTTAACATGAACCTATTACTATTCTCAATCATATGCTTTGTATTCTCAGTCACCTGCTTTGAATTCTCAGTCAACTGCTTGAGGGATTCTTCTAGAGAAAGATTTGGACTGCTAAGTGTTCCCCTCACACTTAATTCAAACCTATGTGTCATCTCAGATAACTTCTTGAGTGATTCTTCTAGAGGTGTAATAGGTTTATGATGAGTACTAGGTTGCAACTTCTCTAGGGCATCCCTCCAAGACAAAGAACTCGAATTCTGCTCATTTTCCCGTTCATATGACTGGTGTGCGTACGAATAGTAATTGGGGACTCCATGGTATGAACCATAACTTTCAGAAGGTTGGTAGTGGTCCCAAGTACTATCCACACTATGATCATAGTAAGGGTAATGCCATTTTGAAACTCAGTCGAATATTTATTGTAATACCAGCTCGACATTTTCTAACAAAAATTTCCTAATAAATTTACAAAAAATCTAAGAAAATAAATCCTAACAGGAAGGGGTTCTAAACATACACAAACAAGGCCGACTCAACCAAATCAAACCTATTGAATCTATCAAACAAAAAACATGATGGTTCCACTTAGATTGTTTCTTGACCAGCTTCTATTCTTCCAAAAGGCAACTAGTTACAGTTTTAGCAAACCTCTTAGAACGATCCGAATTAGATTAAGTCGAAGAGAAACAGGATAACCTCTAAGGAGCTTTGATAACCCTGTCTCTTTGGCACTTTTCCTTAGGTTACAAGGCGGCTCTAATCAACTTAAAATAATCTTCTTGAACTTTGAGTTAGGCTAATAAAGTAACCAATACAGTCCTTTTGAATGATTTTCCAATAAGCTCGTTAACCTATAGATCTTTTTCTAGTCAAATTTTAGGCTTAGGTTCGCGTTAGGTAACGTGTTCCTAAGGCGGGCAAGAAGGAAACGGTGATGAAATCCGAGTCCTTATCTTATACGGCCTGTCCTTGCCCTTTACTAGAAAATAAATCCGTATTTAAGGCCGCAACATATGTGCATTACAAAGGAATACAGAAAACCCACTGACAAGGGATTCATGGGTTGATCGAGTCTTACCTCCCGTACCAGACGGGCGATGAACCGTTGAAGTCGACTCAGGCCACCGACTCCTATGTCAGTGTACGAACCCGAGGGGCCGAGACAATATCGTAATTGTCGTCCTTCCCTGTGCAGTTTATATTTAATACCCTTCCTTAGGGTTTAAAAATTAATAATAAAGTCAAAAAGTTCAAAGTCCAAAAACAGAAAAATAACTAAAATAGTTACAAAAATAATAAGAATTTCCTAACACAGTTTTCTAAAAAGAAAAATAAAAACCAAAAAACTAAAAAGGAAATTAACTAAAAAAAAACTTGTCTTTTTTTCCCGTTCTTTTCGATTTGTCTTCGATTCCAAGTCTTTAATCAATCAATATAGTCTTTAGCTCCAATTTCTTTTTGATCTAAAACCTGTAATACAAAGAAAATACCCAAAATCGTAAAATATAACAAATAAAAATAAATAAAATAAAAATCTAACTAATCTAATTAATCTAATTTTTTTTTTCTAAAAACAAGTCCGCTTCGGCGGCGCCAAAAATTGATGTGATTGTAGATTGTGGTAAATAGGGTTTGTTTTCGAACTTGTGAAAAAATGTTTTTAAATCTAATTTCTAAGACTAAAAATAGAAAAACTCAAATAAAATTGATAATGAAGTTGAGAGAAAACTGAGGCTAGGATTCCACTAATTTCCAATTTTTAAAATGATTAAATTCAATAATTATAATTATGCAATTCTACATTCGTTCCCCGGCAGCGGCGCCAAAAATTGATGTGATTGTAGATTGTGGTAAATAGGGTTTGTTTTCAAACTTTTGAAAAATTGTTTTTAAATCTAATTTCTAAGACTAAAAATAACAAAACTCAAATAAAATTGATAATGAAGTTGAGAGAAAACTGAGGCTAGGATTCCACTAATTTCCAATTTTTATAATGATAAAATTCAATAATTATAATTATGCAAGTCTATGTTTAATTGGATTCTAAAATATAGCAACAAGTAGATTTTCGAAAGAACAATTATATAACAAAAGCATGGAACATCTAAAACCTATACCAAAGCATGTACCATCTAACGAAATCACAATTGCTTAACGAAAATCATTAATTCAATTTTTACCCAAGGCTATTAATCATAAATAAATTGCATAGATTAATTAGATAAACATTACCACATAATATTTGGAAAATTAGCTTCCTCCGTCGCCTCAGAGATGGGGTTTAGCTCCTCATATTAATCATTTGCTCAAAATTATGGTTCATGGCTTTAAAAATGTTTACAAATGATAAAAATGGAGAAAAACAAAGAAAACAGTTAGTTTGCAACGTTTATAGACGTTACAGACTAACTGTTATAGAGGGACTGAAGATAAATGTTGCTGATGCCACAATATATGTTGCAAACTGGTTGAAGAAAATGTGGCCTTTTGTTTGAAGATTTCGTTGTCGTAGCATGTTCTTCGTGTTCTTCACAGTAGCAGCAACAAAACTTTTCTGAGTTGATTTTTGATCACTCTTATCACCTCCTGATCTCTCCCCTCTACCCTCTCTGCCTATGTGACTTCCCAGCACCTCTTTTTATACACTACCACACAAAATCTCTCGAGTAAATGAAAGAATATTTTCTTTATTTTCTCACAAGTTTCGGACTTGAATTTCTTTTGATTCTCACGCATCTCTGCAGCTGTCAAACAATCTTGAGATAATATCCAACCTTTAGAGAAGATATTCTCTCTTAAGTATCACATAGTAGCACTCAATAATCCGAGAATATTTTCTTCCCTGTTTTGTTGAGAATCGATGAAATCTTCTCTTAATGCAAATCCAAAGCAATTATCATCATTGATTTGTTGTAACAGCCCTTTCCTGGTCATAATCTATGAGAAAATCTCACAAAAATGGTTCTCATTCAATTCCAGAGATCGTGCAGTTGAACTATTCTTTCCCGCCAAAATGGTTTTCTTTTTATTTTTGAATCGTGAAGAGGAAGGGTTCCCATAATCCAAGGCATGGGTGCCTTTATAACTTTTTATGGGTGCCTTTATAACTTTCGAGCCAATTTTTCCCAAATGTTTATTTCTCCAAAAATACCTACAAATACATAAAAATGCAATATTAGTACAAAATGAGTTCCAACATTATAAAAGTTGAGAGCAAATTAGACACATAAATGTGTCTATCAACATCATTTTACTATTCCTGGAGGATATGTTTTTCTCATCAACCTATCCTCAAATCATGTGATCAAGGAGGAGATGTTTATCATATCCCTCTTACTTATCCTACTGACTTGAGATTATGTATTTCAACATCTATAAATAGGTCATCAATCGATCCTTCCAAACAACACCTCTCAGAGCATTTATTCTGCTCTCAAGAACTATTCTTATCTTTTTCGGTTTGCTTCCCTCCTTGAGACCAACTCTACTTCCTCCTTCCTTATGACTGAAGCAGTCTCCGAATGTCCATTGTCTTGGTTTAGGCGAAGATTGTTTGTAAATATCCATCTGCAACTCATCTCAAAACTCAAAAATCCCACTTTTGCACTTTATCTGTTTTTTCATATAAACATGAAATAAACTAGATTTTTTTTTGTAGTGGAATGTATGAGAATAATCGTAAGGTCTTGTGGGATATTGATCATATCCAAAGGATTGGTTTGATTATATCCCACATATGATTAATAATTGTTGTATTGAGATTGAGAACCAAACTTATACCGATTTAATGTGCCTGATCTTGTGCACCTTACATGTTATTTCCATAAGGAAACATGACAAAAATAGAAAAAATCTATATTAAAAATCTAAAAACAAAAAATAAAAGTGATGTATACATCTTTTTTTTTAGAGTTCACCTTCTACATTTGACGGATGACGAATAATACCAACAAGTTGTTTCCACCACAAAAACCCAAAAACCTGAAAAACACTAAGAGAAAATCGTAAAATAGAGAACAAAAAAGAAATCTTAAACAAAAACAATGACCTACTGCTCCACGGCAACAACGCCAAAATTTGGTGTTTGTCAAACCAGTCAAAATATTTCCTACACTTTCTACAATAACGAGTATAGTAGTAAGTAAGGATTCGTTCCCACACAGAGCAGGGAATTGTTATTTGTTGTCGAAATCTTAAGTCACCAGGGGATTTTTAGAATTATTTAAACTAAATCAAACTAAAGCAAGAGTATTTACGACCAAGCAGGAAATTCAGAAATACTGGTTGAGGGTTTCACTTTCAATCACAAACATGTACTTGAATTAATAAATAGAATCGTTATTTAATATCTCATTATCAAATTCCCTAGAATATTTCATCGGGAATCTATTCCGTTAATTTCCTAGAGTCATCATATACCCATAAAAATGTATATACGAACTCTACCTAGAGAATAAACCAACGCATCGCACAATCAAGTTCAGTTTCCTAAGAGCATAAAAATTTGTGAAATAGGCTAATCAATGTAATGGACTACTACAAGTAGTTCATTCGGTCAAAGTCCAAATTATACATGTAATTACTAATAACTATCACCGTGTTAGTAGTCACACTATGCTACTTGTATTCAAGGATTACCAACTTTTTTGAATTAACAAACCCTAAATTAGCTTTAGATATGAATATAAGTTCAATTAATTGGCCACTTAACTTATCTAATATTCAATCATATTGCAATACGTCAATCATGCAATCGGAAAACACGGTAGAAGTTGAACGATAATTATGAGAAAAAACTAATTTATAAATTAAGCAACATGTTTGCAAAATTGAACTAAATTATTAACCAATAAAATAAAATTACCTACTTATAAGTTTCTCAAAACCCATAGAAAAATATGAAAGAATAAAATATCTTAGTTCCCCCTTTAAAGGGGTAAACCAATTGTTGATGGTGGATTTTTGACAAGGGAAAAACTGATAGACACGTTTTTGTGTCTGATTTGATCTCATATTTATATTGTTAATTCTAAATTTTTGTACTAATATTTTTATTTTATAGGTATTTTTGGAGAATTAATAAATATGAAAAAATGGCTTAAAAAGTGTTAAAGGCACCCTCGGAATTGATAAAGGTAACCACTTCCTCTTTAAGTTCAAATCTTAAATTTGGCGGGAATTTTTCTCCTTCAAAGCAGAGTGAACCTATGAAATGTTGTCATCGATTTTGAGAATATTTTTTAGGTTAGTATATTCTCTTCTTAATTAAGAAGAGTTTGAGGAAGTTTGGAAACTATAAAACCTAACAGAAGCAAATCAAATCGTATAAAATATATCTTTGTATTCTCGGAAAATCAGGAAGAAGAGAGTTTTCACGTGAAATTTGTTTCCATAATAATAATTATCCTATTAGAACAAACAAGGAAACAAGGAGAAGAAAAAATCAAAGAGTATCACAGAGTTTAAAGACCGAGGAAGAAATAAAAGAAAGAAAAACCTCATCGAGAAATATGGTTGTTCCTGCCGAGATATTTGTGCATTAAAGAGAAGATTTGATGAGATTTCAAGTGGTATTAAGGTTTTAGTATAAATAAGAGGCTTGAATGAAGAGTTGGGAGGGTCATAGAGAGCGAGAATCAAAAATCAGAGAGAAGAAAAATTTATTCCAAGTTGCAGACGAAGAAGGAAGAAGAAGAAGATTAACACAATTTCAAACTATAGTTAATCACCGTTACCTATTCTTTCAAATTAATACCTTTTGCAACGGTTCCTGGAATAGTACCTGCAACAGTTTCTGAAGTTAAATACAAAAGAAGACCGTTTTCTTTCATAACACCAGAAAGCAGTCTTATTCAGCTGCAAACAAGATTCGTCTTTTTCCACTGCACTTTGGATCAATCGTTAAATCGACACGAAATAAGAGAAAGTTGTAAGTTTTTTTCATATTAATAAATCTAAATGTTTAATCAATTTTTTCCCATTTTCTTCTCCATGAGTAGATAATTTTCTTTTCTAGGGTGCATAACATCCCGCATCTTTTGGCGCCGATTTTAGGAAAACACGTGGAACAATACACTGAACCCTTTGGGCGTTATCAATCGAAATTCCACAAGCCTTAGCCTTGTACCTGTGACCAGTCTTTGACTGTAGGTATATTCTGCTAAGTTAAACCAAGCTTACCTAAAATAGTGAACCCATCATTATTTGCATATGCACAATTCTTGTCAACACTAGTATTTTTGCTTGTGTATGCCTCGTTGGATACGTGTAGGAAATAGACCTGAAGAAAACGATCTTTATTGTTTGAGTCCGACTCCTAGCACGTTTGTTGGTGGTTCATCTTTATTTTCTGCAATGGATTGTAATAATAATGATGAAAACCAGGTAAACAAAACCCTAAGAGACCGTATGAACCCTTCTAAAGTAGTACGTGAATCTGGGGTAGTTTTACCCGCTTCTAATGGGAAATTTGATATCAAACCTGGAACAATTAACATACTTCGTATATTTATGGGGTTAGACAATGAGAATCCCTATACCCATATTAGAGACTTTGAAATGATTTATAGGACCATGAGCTATCCAAATGTCTCGGTAGATGTGCTTAGGTTGCGTTTGTTTCTTTTTTACCTTGAGAAGAAGACTAAAGAGTGGTATCATTTTATTCTTGCTAAAACAATTACCACTTGGGATGGCCTTGTAGAAAGCTTTACTAAGAAATTCTACCCACACCATAAGACTGATGTTGTTCGTCAGTCTATCCAAACCTTTAAGCAAAAATTAGGTGAAAGCCTACACGATTATGTCGAAAGGTTTAATGAGTTGTTATACTGGTGTCTGCATCACAGTTTTGAAAAATCCCATATGACCCAAATATTGTATAAGGGCCTAGATAGTGAAACTTTATACAAGTAGAAATAATGAGTAGTGGTGAGTTTACACATCAGGAGCCCGATAAGTGTTTTGACTCGTTTATCGAGTTAGCTGAGAAAACTAGGCAATGGGATTCAATGAGAGAAACAAAAGTAACTAGGAATCCTATCCGTATGGTCAATACGTTTTTATATTCTGTGCCAGTTTTGGAATATAGAAAATGGCAACGTAAACCTGAACCTCTTCCACCCACTACAGATAAGCTCATCTCATCTTTAGTTAAACCCACCACCCTTAAGTTAAAATCGTTACCAAATACTTTAAAATATGTGTTTCTAGGTAATGAAAATACTCTTCCTGCCATAATTGCCTCTGACTTAGAGCCTGATCACGAAAGTAAACTAGTTAGTATTCTCCGAGAGCACAAGACTGCCCTTGGGTGGACCATAGCAGATTTGAAAGGTATTAGTCTTGCTGACTGTATACATCGAATCTACCTACATGAAGGTGCCAAAACCTCAAGAGAAATGCAGCGATGTTTGAACCCCAACATGTAAGTGGGCCATCCCTGTCCAGGTTGTCCCAAAGAAGTCTGAGATTACAGTAGTTGGGAATGAGAACAATGAATTGATCCCCAGCCGTGTTACCACTGGGTGGAGAGTTTGTATAGACTACCGTAAGCTGAACTCAGTCACTAGGAAATACCATTTTCCTCTACCATTCATCGACCAGATATTAGAAAGATTAGGCGGTCATAGCCATTATTGTTTTCTAGATGGATACTCTGGGTATAACCAAATCCCCATAGCCCCAAAAGACAAAGAGAAAACAACCTTCACATGTCCATTTGGTACTTTTGCTTATAGGCGTATTCCTTCTGGGTTGTGCAATGCACCCGCAACATTCCAGTGTTGCATGCTTAATATCTTCTCGGACATGGTGGAGCGGTTTCTCGAGGTCTTTATGGATGATTTTTCGGTTTTTGGCACAAGGCATCATTATGTATTTTTATGGGATCGCAGGTTTGTTTATTAGCTCCTATTTGCGGTGCATAATTTCGTGGAATATAGATAGTGGTTAAGACCGATTCGATCGAAAAGAAGGAGTAATGTGTATTTTTCGTTGGGGATTTCATGGAATAAATCGTCGTATCTTCCTTCGATTCCTTATGAGAGATGTCCAGTCGATTAGAATCGAAATTAAAGATGGTCTTTTTTCTTGTTGTGTCCTATATGGAAATCAGAGGTCAGGGAGCCATTCCCTTGACTTCGATGAGTGTTTGCACCACCTTACACTAGTTCTAGAACGTTGTAAAGAAAAGAACTTAATCCTTAACTGGAAAAGTGTCATTTTATGGTTAAATCTGGAATAGTGTTAGTGGTCGTTTTAGAAAAGTGGTAAAAATAGTTCATTCACTAAGACTTGTGAAGATTCCTTTTAGACTTAATTATGATTTAAACTAGAAAATAAGTAAAATATTTTAACAATAGAAACTGGGACTCAGGATTCCACTAAAATCACTTCTGAGTGATTTCTACAATGATTCTTTAACAATTATAGCTATTTTATTGACTATGTTTCTTTGCCAAAAGTAAATTTCTAAAATATTAACTGTAAATAGTAAGCATGTCGCATCTAAAGCTCTTAAGTCTCAGCATACACCATCAGACAAAATCACAACTAATTAGTAAAAATCATAAATCATATTAAAACCAATACAAAAGTCATAAAGAATCAAAAATAGTTACCATTCATTCATGAAATATGACTTCCTCCATTATCCCAGTGATGGGGTTTAACTCATGGTGCTCAAAACACTCTCAAAAGGTAAGAACATGGCTCAAAAGTGCTTGAGATGAAGAAAATAATCAAAAATAATTGAAACAGGCCAATTGCAACGGTATATTAATGTTACAGATAGACTGTTGCTACAGTTCTGAAATAGGTGCAAATGTGAAAATTGATTAGTAACGAGAATAGTTGATGCATGTCGTTTGTGCACAAATTAATTAAGATATCTCCCACTAATACTAACAAGTAATAAAGCGATAGTAAGGATCGTTCCCAAGAGGAGCTGTGCATTGTTATTTGTCTTTAACTTCTTATATAACCAATCAGGAGGGTTGTAGAGTTATTGAACTAAAGTAAACTAAGAAAAATAATAATAAATAAAGATTATCCGAGGAGAAAAAATACAAGTTAGAGGTTTCATCTTCTGTCACCGAACAAGATTGTCAATCGATTAGACATTTAATCCTTCTCATACCAATAACTCTAGAGCATCCTATCGCAGGCTTACTTCGGCAAAACTCATTGTATCATCAAAGGCGCAAGAGACACTCTTTGAATCCTTCTCAATGAATAACTTGGCGCAAGATCCACTCAAGTTTAACACAATGAAAGCAATTGACTTCATGAGTTGAGGTTATTCTAAGTGATCCGGTGCAAGAGCCACACAGATTTAACCTAGGTTAAGCTTCTACATATAATCGCATGGCAACATCCCGTCGTTTTAGATTAGAGTTCTTTGACAATTATGGATCTCAAACCCTAGTATAGCTTTAATATGAACACATGATCATTCAATTTTCAACTCGAACAAGCAAGTCTTCAATCATACATGGCGATATAAACAGTATAACAAAAGTGATAAAAGAGATCATTAACATTAAAACTAACCAGCCAAATTGATTTACATGTCTATGACTTTCAACTACATCCCCAACCAATAAAACAAAGTTACCTACTCATGGATTTACTAAAACCCATGGAAAATATACAAACAAGAAGAATGGTTTCCCCCTAAGGGGAAAACCCTGGGTTTTTTATGTTGAAGATGTGATATGAGAGGTAGAAGAAAAGAGATTACTTCCAAAATATAAAGATGTCTTGTTTGACCCTTAGATGTCTTCTTTTATAGCCTTCAATGCTTTTCCCTCAATTATACTCTCTTTCTAGGGCTTAGAATCCTTCCGGGAACGTTATACACAATTTAGAAGTCAATTCCGCGTCCAAATTTATCCCAGAACAGTGTCAGGTTCGGCTACTAATTGGGGATGGATTACTGGCCAAACTTCTCTCTGTACACTCAATTCTTTCAAGCTTGTTTTTCCCATAACTTCTTCATACGAACTCGAAATGACCCCATCCTTTCACCGTGAGCTTCGTCTTTCAATTTCCTTTAAAATAGAGTGAAGTAATATTTTATTTGAACGAGTTACATTTGTCCATGATCTTTCTTCATTTGTAGTACTTTAGTCCTTGTTCATTTTTTGTTGTAATGAACTCTTTTTCTTCTTCTTTGGTTGAATCCACTTCAAAACTCCTGAGAAACTCATAAACAAATAAAATCAAAACATAATGATATAAAAACTAATAAGAAAGAAATGAGTTAAAGTATCAAACTAATGCAAATAATTCACCTATCAACAGTCATTCAAGGACTGATCTTGGGTGCAGTAACGAATAAGAATTGGCAACACAAACTGCGATTGTTCTTCTCTGCAGTATGTTCTTCTTCCTCCTCGAGCAGAACCAGACTTTTTTTCTCGCCTCTGATTTTTTCCCGAGCCTCCCAACTTGATTTTTCTTCCATCTATTCGACTTATATAGGTCTAGGAAAACCTAATTAATCCTCCTAACTAGATAAGGACTCGAAATTTCATTCAAATTCAATTGTAACTCAACTTTTTCTCCATCTCTAATACGATTCTGTTTCAGGAAGTATAGAGACTTTCCAAATACTTTTTACGGCGTTAAAAACTTTATACAACGTGTTTTGATAAGTTTACCTTGTTTTTTCAAATAGATATAACGAAATCACCTTTTAAATCCATTTAAACTCGGTTCTCTATTTATCAGAAATTCTCTATGCGTGAAAAACAAGTTCCCGCCATTTTCTATTTTTGAACCAAAGAAGAGAGGTTCCCTGAATCCAAAAATAGCGTATCTTTATTAATATCTATGGGTGCCTTTATAAATTTTTGAGCCGATTTTTCCACAAATGTTTATTTCTCGAAAACACATACAAACACATAAAATACCGAAATAAGTACACAATTGAGTACCAACAATATACAATATTATGAACAAATAAGACACAAAAATATGTCTATCAAATACCCACAAACTTATTATTTGCTACTCCTTGAGCAAATCTAATCTAAAAAATAAAAATCTAACTCACTTTAGTAGGAATCACGACTACACTTAGCACATGCAGCTAGCCGTTAAACTCATAGGTGACCCTAGAAGACGAGTGTTGTCTCGTGAGGGTTTACAAGAGGTATACCCACAAAACCTATACTCCAAATTTTTAGCTACTTGTGAATGATTGAGGGTAGACACTAAACATGCTATTTAGTTGGCTACTAAATTCTTAGGCTATGGGAATCATTACCCTATATGAATCCAATTGATATACACGAGTTTGCACTCAGCATACTAAAATTCATCTAAGAGTTTAAAACTCTACTTAGATAGTCGTTGAACCCATGATACTCAGATTTCATCAAAGTTCAATCACACGAATAGATTTAGAAGATGGATATGGAGATGATGAAGTTTGCGCATGTTGACTAAGGTGAACGGTGCATCCCAAAATATCTGTATTAAGGTCTGTGCCAGGATGAATCCTAATAGATTGAGATATACTCTCACTGGTCTGAATCCTAATTCTAGTATCAACTCAGCTGGTATATACAAGGGCCCCAACGGTCGATTTATTGAACATAAAAAAAATTATTTATTTTTTTTTTTTGATTTTTTTGATTTTCCGACAACATGATTAGATCTTTTGAATCTAAGCGCATGCTCATTGTCAGCAGATTACATGATAGTTCCCATGGATCCTGTGTTCCACGCTTTTTTAGGCAACAAAGACAGGGAGAACACATACATATTGCTATCCAAGTTTCATTTTTTTTTAATTATTGGTCAAGTTCAATTAAAATAATGGGGCTTGATCTCAATCACTCTACTTCATCCTAGCGGCGACAACAAGGCGATACTAGTGACCCACCAAATCACTTAGAGAAACACAAAAAGATGCAAAAATAAAAACATAACGTGATATGGTCGAGATTGACTGCGAGATAAGGTGACAACTATCATGTTATTTCTAACACTTGATCTAGGCATCCTTTTATGAATAGACCATCTAGCTGGGCACGCCAATTCCTATAGACAAGAGCTATATTTCCATCTACCTAAAATGGTTAGTGTCATCCTGAATAGTTCACAAGTTTCTAGACTGTGGAGATTCATATTTCAACTTAAAGTTTCTCCCTTACCCCCAAACTTAAATCTAACAGTGTCCTCAATGTTCTAAAAATAAATTATTAAAAACATGAACAAAGAGAAACTGTTACCAATCGTAGAAAATGAGTTAAGGAAAGATATTACCGAGTCGCATGAGCACGGGTAAACTCACAACAAGTGCTAAGTTTAAAGTCTTCAGCCAGACATCAAATACCTCAAAATGGCTAGTCACCTTTTAAAATCATATACCAATAGCCGAAACAACTGTGGGTCATCAAAACCAAATAGAGCTGACACAAATATAAGACAACTGTACTGGATCAGACAAATAAACAGACAAAACAACCTTATGTAAGGTTTCTTTCAAGACCACTGGGTTTACCTGGGGTGTCCATTTAGGCTCTATATGAGTGTCTAAATAAAAAGATTCAGCCAAACGATAAGTCCCTAATAGCAGTAATTCCTCATGGAAAATATCAGGAGGATCGAGTTTTGGAGTCTGAAGAGACTCCAATATCACCTTAGATGCACAAAGATCGAGTCCCAAGTTAGAGAATTCAAGTAGGGATACCTGACAATCAAAAGAATCATCATTGCCCCCAAACTTAGGGCAATCATTACTCTCATATAGACCTAAAACTATTGCTTGAATTTCAGAGTCCTTAGAGTCTGAAAAATACTCGAAAGCTTCTTCTAGAGACGGGTCACACATCTGATTTAATAGAATGCTATCATCAGATTAATCTAGGGAATCACCGGTGTCGTGCCAGTGATCATGAACTAAAATGCTAATCATATTTATTTCTTCTAAATCATCGATCTCAGAAGGTTGTCTAGTAACATTAAAGACATTAAGTTTACTGGTCATATTACCAAAAGATATGTTCATAAGTCTGGTTTTACAATTGATGATAACATTAGATATGGCTAAAAATGGGCGACCTAAAATCACCGGTATTTGAGCATTTTGGTCCTGAACGGGCTGGGTATCTAGAACAACAAAATCCACTGGATATGGACCTATCAACCTTAATCAAAACATCTTCTATGACACCACGAGGGACTTTGACAAACCTATCTGCTAATTTCAGTGTCATTTTGATTGGTTTCAACTTACCAAGACCTAGCTAGTTGTACACAAGATACGAGAGTAAGTTAACACTAGCTCCTAAGTCAAGCAATGCCTTATTAAACAAGTGATCACCGATCACACAAGATATGGTAGGGAATCCAGGGTCTTTATACTTAGGGGGTGTTTGGTTCAGAAGGATTGAACTTACTTGACCAGCTATAAAGGCTTTCTTATGTACATTAAGCTTACGATTTCGTGTACAAAGATCTTTAAGGAACTTGGCATAAGTAGGAATCTGCTTAATTGATTCTAATAAAGGAATATTGATGTTAACTTGCTTAAAAATCTCCAATATATCATTAAAATTCAATTCCTTCTTTGTTGGAACTAGCAGTTGTATGAATGGGGTTCTGGGCACAAAATCAGACTTAACAGGAACAGAATTGGACTCTTTAGAGACTTTATCAATCTCTTTAGCTACTGGTTCAGAAGGTTGAACCACAATCTGTTCACTATTATTAGTACCTAAAAATTGATTCTAGGCAAAACAATGTACTGTTGAAGTACTTTCTTTAGATTCGGGAATCAAAATCGTATAAGACAAGCCTAAACCACGATAGTAGCTATTCTGTCCTGCTTCGGCCACAGGGAGAGGAAATGGGTTGATCTTGGGGGAAGGGAAGCAAAGAAAGTTGAAGGGAATAAGTGGGATGAATTGTGTGTAGAGATGTTGAACTATTGAGAATAACAGAGCTTGTAAAAAGTGGTAAGCTTGTTTTATTTTTCTGAATGGCTAAGTAGCCTATTTAGAATAGTTTGAGAACACACGGTTTCCTTGTAAGTAGCGGAGGTAGTGCAGATATGGAGAGGTGGAAGTCGTGGGGATAATGGTATAATCGCCTTGGAATCTTCGGGAAACCATTACTCCATTACTTCATTAACTGCTTCAGCCTTACCACTAATTTGTAACTTTCTTATCATGGGGTGTTGCTATGCCGCATGTTGCTATACCGCATGTTGCTATAACCACCATATGAAAACCCCATGGAGAATCCCCCCATGTAATTGTTTTGATTTCTCGTAGGAGTTAGTGGAGTCATGGACTCAAATCACGTGAGTAATTCGTGAGTTTGTCGTAAGATAATGCTATCAATGAGTTTGTGTCAACATAGTATGGTAATGGCCTAGTATTGGCGCTAGCAGCAAAGGATAATACTGGCACGAGCAAGTGAGCAGACGCGCAAAATGGAAGGTAAGAAAGGGGAAAGGCTAGCGTTGCTTGTGCTAGCGTTTACACTAGTGCTAGCGCGGGCGCTAGCACTGCCTGTGCTGCTAGCATTGCTTGTGCTACCGCTGCCAGTATTGTTAGCGCTAGATGATAAGTGCATAATTTACATATTTTAGGTATCATTTTCTAATATTTATTTGTTACATTTTATATGAATTACTCTGTATTAGTATTATTTTTGTAGTTTATGTCTTTTGTTAGGTTACGTCTCTGAAAGAAATAGAAATAGAGCATTACAAAGGAAGAATTACCAAATACCCAGTGAATCTTATTCAAATCCAGGATTTCTAGTCACCATCTTGTAGAAAATTGAATTAAGAAACCAACGATGAAAGAACAAGGTCATTCCGAGGTTATATGAAGGAGTTATGAGCAAAAGAAGAACTAAGGGAAAATTTGTTATTTTAAGGGAAACTACTATGGGAACTCCATCATACGTTAAGGGGAAGCTGAATTCGAATATTGCTAAGGCACCTGTACATTTACTCAGGTTTTCCAAAGCTTAAATAGTGCTTAGGCACCAGCATTATTGATCGGGGCCACCCCTCTCTTTCTTCTTCATAAATCCGAACATAATATAGTTCGAGTTTTCCGACAACAGTTCATGGCGAGGGCGAGTGATTGAAAGGAATTTTATATTTAGGTGGGATTATTAGGTTCTAAGGATTTCTACAGGACATGGGTATATATACGATTGATCTTGATGGCTTCAATGATGGTGTGAAGCTGTTGGAAGGAGCACGATCTGTGATGATCATGATGGTGGCTGTGAGAACTTGAGATAACTTCTGCTGATGGTGTTTAATGATCATGGATTGACGATGATGTGTTTTGGCCGTGTAAAGTGAAGGGGAGTTGATTGGCAGTTGAGGTCGAAGAATTATAGTACTACCTCCGTTTCAACAAAAGTGTTACTATCACTTTTTCATTTTAGCCTAAAAATAGGCTAAATTGAAAAAGTGGTAGTAACACTTTTCTAGAAACGGAGGAAGTATTAGAAAAGCTCGATGGTTTTAATGGTGATAAAATTTGTGGTGTTTGTCGAGTGAAGTTGTGCCGTTGCTGTTGATAGGGAGTGATGGTTGACATGATACTGGAAGTTTGTGATACTCGTTGGAAGAAGGAAGTTGTTTCTGTGGGTTCGAGAAAAAATGAGTTAATGGTAGTTCGTGTCTAAGGTATCGATGGAAGGTGTGAGCAGTGATGGCTCGAGATAGGTGAAGTCGGTGTTGTTAGAGTCGAGTCTGTTAGCAAAAGTGTGAGAGAGAAATTAGGGAAAAAAGAGGAGTTTGAATAAAGTAGAAAGACATGAGTTTTTAAACGGGGAAAAGATAGGTAATGGACCCAATTGGTACGCGGCTGTGATATTTAATCCTAGTTTATTACGAAAAGTTGTGGTTGGTGGGATATTTCAAGAGTCCTACTTAGTTTGAAACTCTAAAAAAGGTGGTGGTTGGTAATTTTATAAAATAGGACCGTGTAAAATTTCATAGAAAAGAACCTTCACATACAGAGAACTAGAGACAGAAGAAAGAAAGCAGAGAAAAAAAGGAGCTTCTTCACGGAGGCTGGCTTCGCACGAAGAGCTAAGGTTGCGCTAGAGCTTGGGATTATTTCTCTCATTTCTTAGGTTTGATTTTATTATTCTTTCTTAATATTTTTCATAATTTTTAGTAAAATTATGAGTAGTTAAACTTCTTTCTATTGATTAAGGATGTAGTCGAATGTCATAAGCATGTACTAAATTAATATATTAGTTTTGGCTTCTTAATCAAATCATTATCGTTGTTGTTCTACCAATTATTATCGCCATGTATGATTGTGTGAGTGTTTGTTTAGGAGTACTACTAAATAAGCATGAATACATATCTATTGCTAGGGATTTTGTTAATGAATGATTAAGTGACAACTCTAGTTATTATTTAAATTGCATGTCTTATGATTGAAGATGAACCCTTAATAAGTATTCCCAAACTATTGATTTTCTTTACCTATTCTTTGCTAGAATAATTAGTTTAATTATTTTAGTCTTAATTAAAACACAAAATCCCCCTATTACCTTAGTTTTCAAATACGAATAACAACCATACCTCTCTTATCATTGTACTCTAATCCATTTTTTGTGAAGTGAAAGAACTTGAAATATGTTTGCTTGACTGACAACCGACCACTAGCACTGCTAGTGTTAGCGTATGGGTGTTAACTGGTGTTGAGAGCATGGTTAGGGTATGCTAGGGATGGTACTTGTTGGTGTCGTGACCATTGCCTATGCGCCCTTATCCTTAGCATTTGCTAATGTTATGGCCATAATTATTGCTTATTTAGGTATTCTCAGTCGCATGAGATTTGATGTTAGCATTGTGCTTAATTTTATGCAATGCATACAGAACATTTTCAAGAGATTCTGATGTGGAAGTTTGCAAATTGAGATAATATTCGTGCGACTCTGCAATTAGATGGTATGCATCTAATCAACGTTTTTATTCAGAAATGGCATAATTTCCATTCCGAATGTTGGCAATTTTGTATAATCAACACTTTCTGATTAATACAAATGATTTGTACATGAAATAACAAGGGTTTAGCTGGGTAAAGCCCTAGATTTCTACGGGCGCATATCTATACAAAAGAGCTACAAGGCTAATTTAGCCATGAGCTGAGTACGTATCCATAATTCTGATGTTGGGTCAGAAATTCGTTTATTATATTTTGGCAGCTAGGCAAGGTAACTTTTACAATTCATTCCCTTGTCAAAAATCCACCATCTACATTAAGTCATATGCTTCGCACGGAACAAGTAATATTACGTAGTAAGCACTAGATGGTGGTCTGCTAGACGAAATAAAATGTGACTTTTATCATTTAATGGTTAGATATTACTAGAAGAATAACAATTGGCTGAACAAGTTTTGCTTTTTCTGCGATTGTACTCTCAGGTATTTGGAGCATTCTTCTTCTACCGCAGTAATAACGGAAAGGTATTTGGAACATCAGTTGGTTATAGAGAGTGTTGAGGCAGTGTTATCGTCAGAACACTAAGATGAGTTTTAAGGTATTACTGCCATCAGAACACTAAGATGAGTAGAACCTGAGCATTGAACAAGTTTAAGGAATTCACCCATGGAAGTTTTACGACTTGAAGCAAGTTCGTTCGTGACATGAAGTGATTAAATTTTATGCAGTGCATACAAAACATATTTAAGAGATTCAGTCGTGAAAGTTTGCAACTTGAGATGATGTTCGATGCGACTCTGCAATTAGATGGTATGTATCTAATTTAGCGTTTTTTAATCCAGAAATAACGTATTGTCCGTTTTGAATGTTTGTATAATCAGCGTATTCTGGTTAATACAAATAGTTTGTTTGTTTTAAGTTCAGAAGAAAACAAATTAATTAAAAGTAATTAGTTTGTAAGAAATAGAGAGAGATATGATTGAGGAATCCTTCTACGTTACTAGACAATCATTGAATAGTATACTCATCTATTCTTCATTCATCACATATTATTACCAACCGTAGGATAGCAGCTAGAGAAGTGATGTCCTCGAAAGTCCTTAGGTCACTGGGTATCGAAGTGCTCGAATACCAGATTTTATTCGTCTAAACCACCTAGAAGTAGAGAACTTTAAGTGTAATTTGTATGAATGCTTTATATGTTGTGACTTTATAGATTGATCCTAGTAGTTAGACTCTTAGCGCAAGGTCCACTTTCTAGTGTTGGCTCTACACGCGATAGCTCTACAAAATCCTTTTGCAAGGTCTCACGTGTTCTACTTATATAGGAGTTATTCAAAAATTACGGATATCCTAACCCTTACTAGCAAGATCAATAAAGAAACCGATTTAGTTGGCCACCTAGCACAATCAATTAATCAATCATAAACATTCTTTATAGTAGAAACAAACAATAATCATGTGAAGAAATCAAAATAGATTCATATATTAAATCAAATCATGTTTAAAACTTAGAATCCATCCTCAATCAATTAGGTTTTTAGCTACTCATGGATGTAGAAGCATCCATGATATACATATAAGAAAATAGATAAGAAATTGTTACGATAATGGAACCGTTCTGAAACCCTAGCTTTCTCCTCTTTTGGTGTCGTTGATCTCCTCAAAAGCTTGCAAAGTTATGTAAAAGTTGTAAAAAAATGTTCCTTAATGTCTTGGGAGTCTCCTTTTATAGTACTTCATGATATCTAGGGCTTAGAATTCTTCCGGGACCGGGTTTCCTCTTTTTAGAAGTCAAAAACGCGTCATGCGGACCCCTTGGACTTTCCACAGTCAGTATAAATATTTCCCCACTAACCATGCCGACAATTGGCTAAACTTTCTGCCACTAAACTCTCTTCAGTCGACATAGATTGGTTGCTGATGAGCAATCCCGACTGAATGTGAAACTTTCTGCCACTAGTTTTGTTACAGTAGGTATAGATAAGCTGCTAATGAGCAATGCCGACTGTTGAACCAATTCTCTGCCAAAAAAAGTCCTACAGTCGGCATAGATATGTTGCTAATGAAAAAAACCGACTGAAGGTGTTTTTCTCTGCCCTTTTTCACGACGCAGTCGGCATAGATGTGCTGCTTATGAGCAATGTCGACTATTGAGCTGTAGGTGACCATTTCTTCGTCTCGATTATTTTGTTCATAACTTCTTCATCCGAACTCGGCATAACCTCATTCTTTTTGTGTTGGCTTCTTCTTCTTGTTCTCTTCAAAATGGTATCAAGAACTCCTGGATTTAAATGATTAGAAGTTATCTTTGGCCCTTTTTCACTTGTAGAACTCATATTCCTTAGTCATTTTTGTCGTAATGAACTCCGTTCTTCTTATTTGGCTTTGGAATGCTTGAATACTTGGAGTACTTCACTTATTAGCTCTTTTGTAGCCACTTTCATTCTTATTGAGATGATTCATCTAATATAAGACATAAGATAGAAAACAAACGTAATAACAAATAATACGCAAGAATTATAGCTAAAACAAGCATGGATTTGACACTAAAAGCATGTGAATTATGCACTTATAATTTGCATAGATGCACATGAAATTACAAGGGTTTAGCTGGGTAAAACCCTGAAATTTCTAGGGGCGCATATATATGTAAAAGGAGCTACAAGGCTTAATTTAGCCAAGAGTTGAATATGAATTCTTAATTTTCTTGCAGAATGTAAGATAGATAAATGTATCGGTAATTCTGATGCTTTTCATAATTTTCTCATTCTCAAAATTATGACAAAACATTGTTGAAGTACTTTTTAGGTTCGAAGATCAAAATCATACAAAACAAATCCAAACAAGTTAGATATTTGTATTTGTTCTGCTTCGGTTACAAAGAGACGAGATGGGTTGATCTTAGGGGAGGGAAGCAAAGGAAATTGAAGGAATTGTATGTTGTGGTAGATAAGTAGCAGAGCTTGTGAGAATGATTTTCTATCCCTTCTCAGTTCTGTCTTGTGTTTGAAATTGGCTAATCGACCTATTTATGGGAATAACCGTCCACTTTGTCTCTAGAAGTTTTTGGAAACTTCTAGATCATTACTCCATTATCTCTCCAGCCGCTCCAACTTACCACTTAATCTATAACTTCCTTGTCATGGGGTATTGCTACGCCCATGTTACTGTAACCGCCATACCAAACCCCATGTCTTATCCCCCCCATGTAATATGGTTTTGATGTCTCGTAGGAGTTGGTGGAGTCATGGATTCAAAGCCATGAGTCATGTCTTCAAATAATGCTTCTAGTAGATTTTATGCCAATTTTGTCGTAATAATGGCTTAAGTAATGGTGCTAACTACAAAGAATGGTGCTAGCATGAGTAAAAGAATGACGCAATAGATAATTCTTGTGAAGCCAATAGTCATGGGTACTAAAACTTCGGATAAGACATAAATGATTGTTCGTGTGAGTGAAGTAGATATAGGAGCCACGACCGTGAGCCTTGCTGTGTTAGAGCGTGAATGGGTTATATTACTTGAACAAATTTGAGTCGAGTGTCTGGTGGGACCCATCATCTCCTTCTGACAAC
This sequence comes from Papaver californicum, assembly GCA_023531435.1. NCBI lineage: Eukaryota > Viridiplantae > Streptophyta > Magnoliopsida > Ranunculales > Papaveraceae > Papaver > Papaver californicum. The sequence continues at coordinate 2,576,032 of JAJJMC010018473.1, read as the reverse complement.
GGTTGGTGTTGGAGTCTTGGTCACCAGTCATACTCAGATCCATTCTCCTCGGGATAAACTTTAAAAAATTCCAAATATTTGAATTTTAGGGTTTCCTACTTTTGCTTATTTAAACAAGCAGATGACTTCAAGAATCTTCACTTTCATTCTTCTTTAGAGCTGAGAATAATGTTTCTTTGTAATTGCAACATGTATGACTACGACTGTAGTTCGAACCAGAACAACTCCCATGCTAAACGTGCTAATTGGCTTGCTAATCCAGTGAGTCTCTCTTGATTTCTGATTTCTTCATATGTGTATGATCATTATGAAGATTTGAGAAGAATGATGTGATTGTTGTTGTTTCCTTCTAGGTTTCTCGGGTGAAGAAAGTACCACAACGATGGGTGAAGACCTGGAGTCTCAAAGCAACGGTAAGCAAATTTCTTCCTTTTATCTTGAAATTTCTCATTCTCTCTTCTTCTTTTGACACATTAATTCTTATGTGATTGTAACAGGAGATTGAGATTGGAAATGTTGGAATTAAAGAGAATGAAGAATGTGTACTAGTGAATAATGAAGCAAATATTGTTGCTTAAGAGTTTTCCTACCATCATGGCTTGTCTTGCTGATTTGGGTTTTTCTATTCGTAATTACCCCAACGTCGGGATTCCCTTTGAATTGGAAATGGATTCATCATCACGGAAGTATGAAGCAGTGGAAGGATTTGTGGTGCCAAAATATCATGTGGATCTCTACATGAAAATATGGAAGAAGTACGGGCATATTGCTACAACGGAGATAATTAAGAGTCATACTCCCATTCTAGTAACAGTCGTCGCAGGAATCCTCCTTATATTTATGAGATGGATGACATGCCTCCTTATGCAGTTACATATTTGAAAATCCAGGAATGGGATGAGATGTTGACTACTTGTGAGGGTCTCTGTTTCAACATAAACTGGTTACTTCAGCACTTGGAGAGTGTCCGAGAGGCTCATGCAACATTTTTAGCAAAAGGGAAATCCTTGAAGGAGGAATCAACCAAGATTGATAAAATGGCTCGAGATCTGCAAACTCGTTCAGAAAAAAATGATGAAACATTGGGAAAATTTCACAGCTGTAGTTATCCTTTGCTCAGAGATCTTCTTTAAGCCGTAAGAAGAGTAATGGAACCCCTTTTTTGGGGGTTTTAGTAGTTGAAATAAAGAATGTTTGAGATGAATGTAATGGATTTTGAATTTGATAGTTCAAATATATGTTTTGAAATTATACTGAAATTATGAAGGGATTAATGAAAACTTTTTAGGCATAATATGCCTTGAGCCATTTACCACTAATGATCGTCCCCACAACTTCTCCGTTCATATTAACAAGCTTGTAATATCCGCTCGACATGGCCTTAGAGATTACATAAGGCCCTTTCCACTTTGGAGAAAATTTTGGGGCAGACATATCTTGTCGAATATGCTTGGATGTATTGAATACTAGATCCCCTACTTAAAACACTCCTGGTTGAACCGCCTTGTCATATGCCTTGGAAATCGTCTATCGATAAGTCTCTGCGTATTTTTCTGCTTTGGAACGTCTGGATTCGAGTACGTCTAAATCTGTTACCCGAAAATTGGGTATTTCGGATTCGTCCCAATATACTCCACTTGCTGTTGCAATTCTGGCAGATATAACTTTAATTTCCACAGGTAGAATTACGTCAGCTCCATATATAAGAGAATATGGTGAAGTCCTGATGTAATTTTAATAGTGGTAAATAAAGTTCGTTGAGACTTGTGAAGAGTTGTTTTTAAATCTAATTTCTAAAGCTAAAAATATGAAAACTCAAATACATTTTTTAGTAAAGTTGAGAGAAAATTGAGGCTAGGATTCCACTATTTTCCAATTTTAAAGTGATTAAGTTTAATAATTTTAATCATGCAATTCTAACATTTTAATTTGATTCTAAATCATTGCAAAGATAGATTTTCGAAATAACAACAATATAGAAAAAGCATGGAACATCTAAAACCTAATCCAAAGCATGTACCATCTAACGGAATCACATTGTTGACCAAAAATCTTTTAAATCAATTTTTAACCAAGGCAATTAATCATAAATAAATTGCATAAAATAAGTTACCACATAATCATTGGAAATTAGCTTCCTCCGTCGCCTCAGAGATGAAGTTTAGCTCCTCATTTTAATGGATAAACCCTCAAAAATCGATTTTATAACTCAAATGATGCTTACAATGGTAACAGAAACGCTCACATGAATTTTGACACGCTTATATACAGTGAGTAGTTTTGAGTGTTATAGATGAGAGAATAGAACAAGGGAAAAAACAGACTGGTGGTGCGGCAGAAAAATTACGGTTCTGAAACGCAGTTTGTACTTCGTGTTCTTCAGGCTTGCAGCATCAGATTTTTTTTTTCGTCTGTCAACTTCTTCCCGAGCTCTGGATTTTCTCTAAGCTTCACCGATGAATTTCTCCTTAAGCTTCACCAATAAATCTCTCCCCCCTCTCCAGGCTTCCATACTCTTCTATTTATACTATCACAAGAAAGCTAGCCTCAAATCTTCTCAAATAACTTCCTTTAATTCTCGGCAGAATCACCGATGAAAACAAGATTTTGTTCCTGATTTTCTTTTCTTTCTTCGTTTCTGGATTCTATTAAGAGAATGGTGTTTATATCATTCTTTTCTTTCTTCTTATTACCCAATTAAACTCGGTTTTCCAAACATGAGAAGATTTCCAAAAACAGAATTTCCAAACCCGTGAAGTTTCCTGTCTTCGTTGTTTACGTGAAGAAGAAATTTTCTTCCCGCCAAAATTGGCATTCAAAATCTTGGGTGTGGTTGCCCTGATCCAAAAAGTGGGTGCCTTAATCCAATGTGAGGGTGCCTTTAACATTTCTCAAAAAACACCTACAAAGAAATAAAAACCATAATAAATACGAAATCGAGTATCAACAATACATATAATTGAGATAAAATCAGACACAAAAATGTGTCTATCAAATACCCCAAAACTTATTATTTGCTAGTCCTCGAGCAAATCTAATCTAGAAAATAAAATCCTAACTCACTTTAGCAGGAATCGCGACTACATTTAGCATATGTAATAAGCCGTTAAACCCCTAGGTGTCCCTAGTGGACGAGTTTTGTCTCGTGAAGGCTTACAAGAGGTATACCCACAAAACCTTTACTCCAGATTTTAGCGACTCGTGAAAAATTAAGGATAGACACTAAACAAGCTATTTAGTTGGCTTACTCAATTTTTCGGCTATGAGAATCATTACCCTATATGAGTCCAATTTCTGTACACGAGTGTTTACTCAAGCATACTAAAATTCATATATAAGACAACAGAGCTCTACTCAGATAATCGTTTAACCACAAGTCTCAGAATCTATCACAGTTCAATCATATGAAAAGATTTAGAAGATGAACATGGAAAATATGAAGGTTGGAAGTGTTGACTAAGGTGAACGGTGTTTCCCATATCTGTCTGAAGGTCATTGCCAGGATGAATTGAGATACGCACCCACTGTTCTTAAATCTAATACTAATATCGATTCAACTGGCCTATGCTCGGGTTCCCATGGATCCTGCATTTCACGCTTGCTTAGGCGACGGAGACAGGGAGAACCCACACAAATTTCTAACAAAGAGTCAATAATAATAATATTTTTTTTTTGAACTAAAATGTAATAATGGGGCTTGATCTCAAAACACTCTATTTCATCCCGACGCCGATAACAATTTGATGCTGGGCCCCACCAAATCACTTAGAGAAACACAAATTTACAAAAGTAAAAACAGAAACTGATATGGTAGTGATAGACTCCGAGATGTGGTGACAACTATCATGTTATTTCTAACACCTGAACTCTGTCCTTTTATGAATAGACCATTTCACTGGGCACACCAATTCCTATAGAAAAAGAGCTAAGTTTCCATCTACCTAGAATGGTTAGTGTCACCCTGAAGTGTTCACAAGTTTCTAAATTCTAGAGCTTTATTATTTCACTAAAAAGTTTCTCCCTTACCCCCAAACTTGAATCAAACAGTGTCCTCAATGTTTCAATTTAAAGAGCAGTATCAATAGATAAGTAAAAAGAGGAATAGTGAGGTAAGTCAGAAAGATAGTACCTGAGTAAAGCGTAATAATCCTTCTATGGAGAAAAAAGAATAAATAAATAAAAACCTAAATTTCTACAAAAATCTACTAATATACAAGAACGACCATGATGGTCAATCAGAGTAAGCAGGGTCCTCCAGAGGGACCTCCTCAACATCACCTGTAGGAAAGGGCTCTAAAAATGGCTTCAATCTTTGACTGTTAACCTTTGAAGAACTATTACCATCCAGTGTTTCAATCTCAATAGCACCATGAGGATAAACAATGTGTACTATATAAGGACCCGTCCACCGAGAGCTTAACTTCCCGGGGAATAGATGCAAACGGGTATCATACAGAAGAACTTTTTGACCAGGAGAAAATGACTTTCTTAAAATATTTCTATCATGCACAAGTTTGATTTTTTTCTTATGCTCCTTAGCACTATCGTATGCATCTCTACGAATCTCGTCCAACTCATTGAGCTGGAGCTTCCTTGTGACCTTGTTCAATTTTCTATAGTCAATACAAACACGCCACCCCGTGGTCACTCGGGTTGGGATTGATTCATTGTTTTCATTCTGGACTACAGTGACACCTGATTTTTTGGGAACAACCTGAACGGGGTTGACCCACCTAAAATGTATGAAATGGGGTAAATAATACCCGCATCTAATAACTTAAGCACCTCAGTTCGAACTACTTCTTTCATATTAGGGTTCAGTCGACGTTGCATCTCCCTAGAGGGTTTAGTGCCATCTTCTAAATGAATCTGATGCATACAAATAATAGGAATTATACCCTTAATGTATGCTAAGGTCCACCCTAAAGATTCCTTGTTATCTTGAAGTACGGTCACTAGCCTAATTTCCTGATTACTATCCAAATCAGATGCTATAATTACAGGTAAAGTTTCCGATGAGCCTAAAAACACATATTTCAGAGCATATGGCAATGGTTTGAGGTACAACTTAGGAGGCTCTTCTAAAGAGGGAATTAGAATGGAATTAGAAACTGGTAACGGTTCGAACTTAGCTTTCCATCTATTAGTATCTAACACAGGGGTAGAGTCTAACAGAGTATTCATTTGATCAATAGTGCTAACATCGTCAAAATCTAAACCAACATGGGTTAAACAATTCTCTAGTGTATCTTCAGATGAGACGTCTGGTAATGACTCCTGAACTAATGTTTCTATCATGTTCACTTCCTCAATGCACGTGTCATCTAACTCTGAGGGTTGCTTATTAATATGGAAAATATTCAGTTCAATAGTCATATTACCAAAAGACAAATTCATAATACCAGTTCGACAGTTAATGATCGCATTAGATGTAGCTAAAAACGGGCGACCTAATATCACAGGTATCTGTTTCTCTGGGTCACGGACAGGTTGAGTATCAAGGACAACAAAATCTACTGGATAAATAAACTTATCGACCTCAATAAGAACATCCTCTATGATACCACGAGGAATTTTCACAGACCTATCATCTAATTGCAGTGTTATCTGAGTAGGTTTCAACTCACCAAGTCCTAGCTGGAGGTACACATGGTACGGAAGTAAGTTCACACTGGCTCCTAAGTCAAGTAACGCTTTCTCAACACGGTAGTTACCTATTGTGCAAGAAATGGTTGGGGAACCTGGGTCTTTGTACTTAGGAGTTGTATTATTCTGAATAATTGAACTTACATGACCAGCTAAAAAGGCTTTCTTTGGTACACTAAGCTTTCGCTTTCACTTTCACGTACAAATATCCTTAAGAAATTTGGAATAAGCAGGAATCTGCCTAATTGCATCCAATAATGGAAGGTTGATCATGACTTGCCTAAAAACCTTCAGTATATAATTAAAGTTGGATTCCTACCTAGTTGGTATTAGAAGTTGTGGGAATGGGGCTTTTGGCACAAAATCGGGTTCAGCCGGAACCGCATTGGATTTTTTAGAGACTTTATTAGTATCTTCAACTGCTCGGAAGGGTGAACTACAACATGTTCACTATTGGGCTAGGTTACCTTATTGTCTACTACTCTACCACTCCTAAGGGTTTTAATTGAATTCACATGATTAGTAGATATCCCATGAACTCCTCTAGGGTTGGGTTGTGGTTGACTAGGGAACTTGCGTTTTTCTCTCAAAAACTCACTCAACTGACTAAACTAGTTTTTTAAATCATGAATAGCCTGTGAGTTATCTTGGACTATCTTCTTATTGTCTTCTAAATCTTGGTTGATCTTTTTTTGAAACTTAGCAGAGTTACGTGTTAAGAAAGCGATAGACTCTTCTAAACTCATGATCCTCTTGTCTAAATAGTTCTGAAATTGCGCCGGACCAGAAGACTTCTTAGTATAACCAAAACCTGGTGGACCCTGAGGGTTACTAGACTGACCTTGATTTTGGCCCTTAGACCAAGAAAAATTTGGATGGTTTCTCCAACCAGGGTTATAGGTTTCTGAATATGGGTCAAACTTCTGATGGTTATCATTTATAGTATTGTTATAAAGAGCATGGGCTTGCTCTTTAACAGTTTGTCCTTCCCAAAATGACTTGGGCTCTATTCCGCGACTAGATTGACTTAATTCTAAGGCTTCTAACCTTTTTACTATAAAGGCAAATTTGGCATCTGATTCAAGAATTTCATCTACCCTATTGATATTACCTCTGCTTAGAAGAGTTTTTCTCGGGGGTTCTTTACTACATTCCCATTGATGGGTCTTTTCAGCAATTTCATGCACAAATTTCATCGCCTCGGTAACATCTTTACTATCAAAACTTCCTGTACACAATGACTCAACTATGATCGTTGTTGGATAATCTAGTCCTTCATAAAGAATCTGGACCAGTCTTTGATCTTCTAAACCGTGTTAGGGACATTATGTTATTAATTCATTGAACCTTTCCACATACCTATACAAAGATTCTCCTTCTAGTTGACCAAATATGGAAATGTCTTGCCTAAGTTTTTGATATCTTGTGCCTAGGGAAAAATTTAGCTAAAAATGCAGCAATAAGTTGTTCATATGTCTCGATGGATTCAGATGGAAAACTATATAACCAAGATTTGGCCTTGTCTCTCAGGGAAAAAGGAAATAACTTAAGTTTCAAAGCTTCGTCAGACATGTTGTGAATTTTCAGGGTACCACATATTTCTTCAAATTCCCTAATGTGAAAATAAGGGTTTTCATTTTCTTTCCCTAAGAAGAGTGGGAGCATCTGTATGGTCCCAGGTTTCTCATAGTTGGCTTGAGTTTCAGCCAACTTGATACATGATGGACGAGCAATCCTAGTAGGATTCAACAAAGATTTCAAGGTTGTCATTTCTGACACAACTGAAAAATTAGGAATAACTTCCTCACTAAGAGACAAATTCTTCCAAAAATAGGACTCTCAAAAGAAGGGTTTCCTAAATTCTCACTTTCAGCGACAAAGTTTCTATTCTCGTCACTGATCAAACGGCCAATAAAATCTCTTCTCCTGGCACGCTCATTGGGCATGCAATAACTCCTAATCAGAAGGGAATTCTAAACAAACCCAAAGCAAGGTCGACTCAACCAAATCAAACCTGTCGATTCTAGCAAACAAAAAGCATAATGGCTCCACTTAGATTGTTTCTAGACAAGCTTCTATTCTTTCAAAAGGATATTAGTTACAGTTTTAGCGAATCTCTCAGAACGGTCCGAATTAGATCAAGTCGATTAGAAGCAGGATAAGCTCTAAGGAGCTTTGATAACCCTGCCTCTTTGGCAACGTTCCTCGGGTTACAAGGCGGCACTATCAACTTTAAAACAAATCTTCCTGAACTTTAAGTTAAGCTAACAAAGTAACCAATACAATCCTTTTGAATGATTTTCCAATAAGCTCGATACCCTATCAGTCTTCTTTCTAGTCAAATTTTAAGGATTAGGTTCGCGTTAGGTAACATGTTCCTATGGCGGGCAAGAAGGAAACTGTGATGAAATCCGAGTCCTTATCTTGTATGGCCAGTTCTTGCCCTTTACTAGAAAAGTAAGTCCATTTTCAGTTCCTTAGCATATATGCATACGAAGGAATACAGTAAACCCACTTGCAAGGGATTCGTGGGTTAATTGAGTCTTACCTCCCGTACCAGACGGGCGATGAATCGGTTGTAGTCGACTCGGGCCACCGACTCCTGTGTCAGTGTGCGAACCCGAGGGGCCGAGACAATATCTTAATTGTCGTCCTTCCCTGTAGCAGTTTATATTTAATACCCTTCCGTAGGGTTTAAAAATAATAATAAAGTCCAAAAGTCCAAAGTGAAATGTCCAAAAAAAAATACAGAAACAATTAAAATCCTAATACAGTTTTTTAAATTAAAATAAAATAAAATCTAATAAAATCTAATTAAGAAAAATCTTCGTCTTCTTTTTCGTTCTTTTAAGCTTTAGCTTTTAACTCCAAGTCTTTAGCTTTAATTCCAAATCTTTGACTTTAATTCCAAATCTTTGGGTCACTTTCCTTTCGATCCAAAATCCAAAACCTGCAGCAAAAAGAGAAATACCAAAAGAAACGTAAAATAGAACAAAATAAAAATAATAAAATCTAACTAAACTAATTAACTTAAAAAAAAATCTATTTTTTTTTCTAAAAACAAGTCCCTGGCAGCGGCGCCAAAAATTGATGTAGTTTTAAAATGGTAAATAAAGTTCGTTACTCAGACTTGTGAATATTGATTTTAAATCTAATTTCTAAAACTAAAAGTATGAAAACTCAAATATTTTTTTATAAAGTTGAGAGAAAACTGAGGCTAGGATTTCACTATTTTCCAATTTCAAAGTGATTAAATTTAATTATGCAATTCTAACATTTTAATTTGATTCTAAATTTGTGCAAAAAATAGATTTTCAAAACAACAACTGTATAACAAAAGCATGGAACATCTAAGACCTAAGCCGAGGCATGCACCATCTAACGGAATCACAACTGCTTAACAAAAAACTTTAATCAATTTTTAACCAAGTCAATTAATCATAAATAACTTGCATAAATTAATTGAATAAATTACCACATAATTGTTGGAAAAGTAGCTTCCTCCGTAGCTTCAGAGATGAAGTTTATCTCCTCATTGTAATGGCAAACCCTCAAAAATCGATTTTATAACTCAAATGATGCTTACAATGGTAACAGAAACGCTCACATGAATTTTGACACGCTTATAAGCGTTACAGTGAGTAGTTTTGAGTGTTATAGATGAGAGAATAGAACAAGGGAAAAAATAGATTGGTGGTGCGGCAGAAAAAGTACGGTTCTGAGGCGCAGTTTGTACTTCGTGTTCTTCAGGCTTGCAGCAGCAGAATTTTTTTTTTCGTCTGTCAACTTCTTCCCGAACTCTGGATTGTCTCTAAGCTTCACCGATGAATCTCTCCCTAAGCTTCACCAATCAATCTCTTCCCCCTCTCCAGGCTTCCATACTCTTCTATTTATACTATCACAAGAAAGCTAGCCTCAAATCTTCTCAAATAACTTCCTTTAATTCTCGGCAGAATCACCGATGAAAACAAGATTTTCTTCCTGATTTTCTTTTCTTTCTTCGTTTTTGGATTCTATTAAGAGAATGGTGTTTATATCTTTCTTTTCTTTCTTCTTATTACCCAATTAAACTCGGTTTTCCAAACATGAGAAGATTTCCAAAAACAGAATTCCCAAACCCGTGAAGTTTCATGTGCTTTGGTATTCCAAATCTGCATATAAAGTGTTCTTTGATGAAGGCTTTTATGGTTGCTCCAGTCGTGCTTCTGAGAGGTACAACTTCGACCCATTTGGTAAAGTATTTCGTGGCAATGAGTATGTACTCATGTTGCTTTGAAGAGGACGGATTGATTTTGCCGATGAGATCCAGTCCCCAGCCATAGAATGGCCAAGGGCTGCTTACCGAGTGAAGAGGAAGGCAAGGTGTATGAATGAGATTGTCGTAGATTTGACATTGGTGACATTTCTGTACAATTGAAGCAACATCGTCCTCCATGGTCGTCCAGTAGTATTTCTCATGAACTTGGAGAAATAATTTTCTCTTTCCCAGGTGCTCCGCTTCATGCACTTCTTTCAGGATGGCTTGGATATCTTCTTCTGCTATGCATCGAAACAGATTTCCACTGAAGCTCTTCCAGTAGAGTATTCCTTCGTGAAAGAAAAATCTCTTGGATTTTCGGATCAGGCGTACCGCCTCGCGTTTTTCTTGAGGTACAATATTATCTCGAAGGTATTTGATGTATGGATCTCGTCAGTCCCCAGCATTATGTACGGTTAATACTTCTGACTGTTGTGAAGGGATCTGACAATTAAAGCAAGACCACTGTAATGATTGGGATTGGGTTTCCATGGTGCGCCAGTAGTATCCTAGACGTTGAAGATGTTTGTACATGGTTATCACTAGCGTTAGACCACACATCTCCCAGTGTGCTTGATTAAGTTGCCATTGTGCCTCATCATCTCCCGGATATCTTGACAGGGATCCATCTGAATTTCTATGGTATAACATTCCATGTAATAGGAAAAAATGTTTTAATTATTTAAGACTGACCTTCCCTTGACTGTGTGAGTTTTGAGCTCTTAAATGATAGGTGTCCTCCAGTCGTTGGTGATAAGTGCATAATTTACATATTTTAAGTATCATTTCCTTATACATATTTTCTAGATTTTGTGTGAATTACTTTGTATTATTATTACTTTTATAGTTTATTAGGCTACATCTCTGAAAGAAGTGAAATTGAGCTCTGCTAGGAAGAATTGTTAAATCCTCAGTGGAACTCAGTCAATTCCAGTATTTCAACCCGCTATCTTGTAGACAATTGAAATGTGAAGCCAACGCAAAAAGAATGAGGTCATTCCGAGTTCGTATGAAGAAGTTATGAGCAAAGCCGTGAAACCAACTTGGATTTGTTATCTGTTGGGCCTTATTGGGCCTGTGCGGGAAGAGAATAAGAAAAGCGTTCTGGGCTCGCCTTTGACGTGAAAATTAGGGGTTTTGTTGGTTTTTGAGGAGGTTAAGTCTCCTAATTGGATAAAGATCAAAAGGAGGTGGAAGAGTTTAATGAGATTAGGTTTCTTAATTGGATAAGGATCAAGAGGAGGTTACCAAAGCCTATATAAAGGGGAGCCTAGATACAATTTTATATAAAACTTCTCACAGATAGAAATTATTATTTTCTTAATTATATTGGTTTTTAAGAAAGCTACGTCTAGCTAAACCCAACCACTTGGACAATGGAGGAAGCCATATTTCATGAATGAATGGTAACTATTTTTAATTCTTAATGACTTTTGCATTGATTTATGATTTTTCTTAATTAGTAGTGATTTTGTTTGATGGTGTATGCTGGGACTTAAGAGCTTTTGATGCGTCATGCTTGTGATTTACAATTAATGTTTTACAAATCTACTTTGGGCAAAGAAACATGGTCAATAAAAGAGCTATAATTGTTGAAGAATCATTGTAAAAATCATTCAGAAGTGATTTTGATGGAATCCTGAGTTCCAGTTCTTCCCAATATTATTAAAATCTTTTACTTATTTTCTAGTTTAAATAAAAATTAGGTTTAAATCGAATCTTCACAAGTCTCAGCGAACAAACTATTTTTACCACTTTTCTAAAATGACCAGTTGGCTTGTTCTTTATCAGGCTTGCTCCTCCAGGTTGAGGGCATGGTTCGTTTCTGCACACTGAGGGTTTCTTCTGAGTCCTCGAATTGGAATTTTGAGGCTAGAGTCGCCAGACAATCAACATGTCTTCTATTGGTGTGTCTCGTATGTATGATCGTTACCTCAATAAAGTGAGTTAAGAGCTTATGTGCCTCAGTCCTGTATGGGGCCAGTGTTTCTTCCTTGAGAGTATATACACCATTTATCTGATTTACTAGTAGCTTTGAATCTCTTCCTATTTCAAGACGTGTCGCTCTAGCTTGTAGTGCTAGTGATAGTCCCAGCAGGAAGGCTTCATACTCGACAGAGTTATTAGTGCACTTAAATTCTAGCTTGAATGAACGTGAGAATAATTTGCATGTTGGTGAAACTAGCACAACGCCGACTCCTCTAGTATTGTTGCTTGGGGTAGTAGAGCCGTCGAAATATAACAATCATGGTTCTTCCTCAATGAGTGAGACGTCTGGGAATTCTCCAGGTACATCTTCATGAGTATCATATTCTCTTGGAAAAGCTGCAAGTAGATCCACAACTGCTTGTCCCTTTATTGCTTCTGGTGATACACATGATATGTCGAATTCTGATATTTGTAGCAACCATTTGGCCGCTCGTCCTATGAGAGCGGGTTTCGATAGTTAAAATTTATTTGGTCGTCCTTAGCCATCAATACTACTCTATTTGCCAGTAGATAATGTCGAAACTTCTGAACAGTATATACCAAGGATAGACATGCTCTCTCGACCTTGGGGTATCTCAGCTATGCATCTCTTAGTGTTCGGCTACGATAGTAGATGGGACATTCAGTCCCCATGTCGTCTTCTTGAGCCAACAAGGATCATATGGCCACTTCACTGAAGGCTGCGTAGAGGAGTAATGGTTTCCGCGGAACTGGAGACTTCGTAACGGTTGGTGATAGGAACAACTGTTGAGTTTGATAAAACGCCTTTTGTTGTAGATGACCAAACAAAGCTCGCCTCTTTCTTCAGCAGGGGTGTAAATGAAGCGACAAATTGAGCTAGTCCAGGAATAAAACGTCAAATATATGATACCTTTCCCATGAAGATCTTGAGTTCCCTTACAGTACGTGGTGGTGGCATGGTAGTGATAGCTTGTGTCTTGGTCGGATCCACCTTGATTCCTTATGTTGTTACTTGAAATCCCATAAATTTCCCAGAGGATACACCAAAGGCGCATTTCAGAGGGTTCATCTTCAAATGGTATTCACGACATCTCTAGAAAACTTGGCGTAGTACATCTACATAGGATGCTCTAGTTTTGGATTTTACCACTACGTCATCGACATAGTCTTCCACTTGCTTGTGCATCATGTCGTGAAAAATTGTTGTCATCGTTCTTTGGTAAGTAGCACCACATTCTTCAATCCGAAAGGCATTACTGTGTAGTAGAAGTTCCCAATAGGAGTTCGAAATGCTGTCTCCTCAGCATCATATTCGTACATGTTTGTTTGATTGTAGCCATCCATTAATGAAAATATGCCATGTCCGCTAGTAGCATCTACGAGCATGTCGATGTTTGCGAGAGGAAAGTCATCCTTGGGACAGGATTTTTTCAGGTTTCTAAAGTCCACACAACATCTTATTTGTCCATTTTTATTCTTGACGGGTACAACATTAGCCAACCATGTGGGGTGTTGGATAGGTTTGATGAAGCATGCTGATAGTAATTTCTGAATTTTATTCTTGATTTTCTCCTCAACTTCGTGCCTGAACTGTCTAGGCTGTTGTTTGACTGGTTTGGCATCAAGAGCGACATGTAAGTGATGAGTGACATTTTTGTAGTCTAACCCTAGTATTTCTTCGTAATTCCGGGTGAAGACATCTTGGTATTCTTTGAGTAGATCGATGAACCCCACTTTTTTTTCTGGTGACAAGGCTGAGCTGATTGAAACTGGTCGTGGATTCTCTTATGTTCCTATATTGATAGTTTCAAGTGTGTTAGTTGTGGCATCTGTACCATCCTGTAATTATCGTAGCGCATCTTGAACTTCTTCATGATATTGCTCCTCATTGTGGCTGTATATCTGTGGGCAGGGAGATTCTTCGAATGTCTCCCTTGTTAATTGCTAACAGCGATTGCGAAGGTAGACTACTCTTCCTTTGTTGTCATAACTAGTTACAAAATTAGGATATTTCTTAAAAAATTAAGGATTTGCGATGCTGGAGGTACCATAGTGGTATCAGGAAAGTCTGGAAGTCGTTCTTGGTGTCCCGACTTTTATAGCAAAGGTTAATGGCTCGTCGGCTATCGATGCGCAGTCAGGTAATGGTGTGATGTAGACCTTTTTGGATGGTTCGATGAAATCCTCCTCTGGTTTGAAGAACTGAGCATCATATATTGGAGTATAGGGTGATGATGATGTCGTTACGCGTATGATCTTCCCGTTTAACACTGCTTTCACGCATTGGTGGTAGGTGGAAGGAACAACTTTGTTGTCATGTAGCCATAGGTGTCCCAGTATCATATGGTACTCAGGTTCTTTTGTAATAACGTGAAATTTCACCTTGGATACGATGGGACCGAATTGTAAAATTAAATGAATATGGCCATAAGAATTAGTGCGATTACCTTCAAAGTCTTTCATTATTATGGGATGTTGTATGATCTGATTCTGAGGAATCCGTGTAACTTTGAGCGTCCTGAGTGTAATGATATTAGCATCTACTCTTGTATCAATAAGAGCCCTCTTAAACTCAGTTTCCTTGCATGAACGGTGACATAAAGGGCTCGATTGTGTCCTTCCTCAGCCATCATGTCTTCCTCAGTGAATGTGACACTATTTATAGTTGGGTTGTCTAACATGGCTATCTCTATTTCCATTGGTGATGGTGTCAAATGCATGTCCATGGCTATGTAGTTTAGAGCAGCAAAGGTTTCGACATGTTGATCTTTGGAGAAGTGGAGAAGCTCGTACAAATTCTCTATCATAAATGTGGCTTCTTGGTCTACCGGTTTTTCTGTAGTGGTGAAGCTCCCAATATTGTGAGGTGGAGAATCACCAGTCAAGAAATCTATTCCTGGTTTTGTGGAGCCTGGGACCCATTTGAAAGCGTTATAATACCCTACTTCTTTTATTAATTTTACAAGGGAAGAGAATAGATCTCCTACCGCATCTTCAAGTCTTGCTATAATTCTTGCCAGAAATTCTTGTCTTCGCAGTAACTCAGCTAGAGTAACTGGGGTTTCGGCTACTTTGGTGGAGCCATTGGCAAGGGGTGGGTTGGTGGTGCCATTGAATGCTGGAGAGGAGTTGTGAGCATCACCATTAATATTGACATGAGAAGTATTGGAATTGGTTATAATTGAATTTGACCTAAAGCCGACCATCTTGATTAGTGAAAAAAATGACTTTTGTTACCGAGAGATTGATCTTCCGTTGTGGTCACCAATTGCTTGTACCAAAAAATTGCTCCTAGGAAAAACAATGTATCGTTGAAGTACTTTTTAGGTTTAAGGATCAAAATCGTACAAAACAAATCCAAACAAGTTAGATATCTGTTTTTATTCTGCTTCGGTTACAAAGAGAGGAGATGGGTTGATCTTAGGGGAGGGAAGCAAAGGAAACTGAAGGAATTGTGTAGAATTGTGTGTTGTGGTAGATAAGTAGCAGAGCTTTTGAGAATGATTTTATATCTTTTCTCGGTTACGTCTTGTGTTTGAAATTGGCTAAGCAGCCTATATATAATGATTTGGTACCACACGCTTTCCTTGCAAAGTAGTGGAAGTTGTGGGGAGATGGAGAGGTGGAAGTTGTGGGAATAACCGTCTACTTTGTCTCTAGAAGTTTTTGGACCATTACTCTATTATCTCTCCAGCCGCTCCAACTTACTACTTACTCTATAACTTTCTTGTCATGGGTATTGCTACGCCCATGTTTTATCCCCTCCATGTAATCTGGTTTTGATGTCTCGTAGGAGTTGGTGGATTCATGGCTTCAAAGCCATGAGTCATGTCGTAAAATAATACTTCTAGTAGATTTTATGCCAATTTTGTCGTAATAATGGCTTAAGTAATGGTGCTAACTACGAAGAATGGTGCTATCATGAGTAAAAGAATGACGCAACAACAGAGCATGATATGGCAACAATGAAGCTTGGAATGGAAGCAACAGAGCGAGGGCGTGGCAGAAACGCTAGCACTGTTGTCAAGCGTGGCCTATCTCCTTTAGTGCTTCGGCCAGCACTTCTCCGTGACTTCGTGGTTCTGGTAGCTTCATGGCTTTGACTTTATTGCTTTTTTTCTCCTTTATTGTTTTGACACACTTGTATTGGAGGCACGGCTAGGGATTACTAAAGCATGTACTTGTTGTTGCCAAGGCTATTGCCTACATGCCACTAATATTGACACTGACTATTGTCAGGACCATGACTATGGCCTATTTGGGGTTTCTCAATCTTGTGAGGTTTAATTGCTATCATTTATGCTTAATTTTTGTGCAATGCACATAGAACACCATCAAGAGATTCAGCCGTGGAAGTTTGCAATCTTGAAATTATATCTGATGCGACTCTGCAAGTTAGATGGTATACATCTAATTAGCGTTCCCATTCAGATATGGCGTCGCCTCTTATTCTGAATGTTTGCAACTTTGTGTAATCAATATATTCTGCTTTATACAAGTAGTTTGCATGGATGCACATGAAATAATGAGGTTTTTGTTGAATAAAGCTCTGAAATTTCTCTGGTGCATGTAAAAGGGGCTATAATAAATCTGTAGTTATAGAACGAATATGTATCCTCAATCTCTTACGGAATGTAAGACAATATTTCATATTCATAATTCTGATCTCGGGCTAAAACATATACATTTTTTATGTTTCTGCAGTTGAGCATAGATAATATTACAATTTTCTCCTTTGTCAAAAACCCACTATCAACAATATTTATTTCATCCTTCGGCAGTTTGGCAAAAGCTATAACATAGATACATGGATAATTTAGCCAGGATCTGAATATCCCTTCTCAATTCTCTTGCAGAATGTAAGATAGGAGTACGTATTCATAATCCTGATTCTTATCAAAATTTTATACATACTTATTTCACGCTTCTGCAGCTAGGCAAAAACGATAACAGAGCTACATGGATAATTTATCCAGGAGATGAATATCCCTTCTCAATTCTCTTGCGGAATATAAGAGAGGAGTACGTATTTATAATCCTGCTGCTTGTCAGAATTTTATACGTATTTATTTCATGTTTCTAAAGCTAGGCAAAAACGATGACAGAGCTACATGGATAATTTATCCTGGAGCTGAATATCCCTTCTCAATTCTCTTGTGGAATATAAGATAGGAGTACGTATTCATAATCTTGATACTTGTCATAAATTTATATGTATTTATTTCATGCTTCTGCAGCTAGGCAAAAGCAATAACAGAGCTACCAGGCTAATTTATCCAGGAGCTGAATATCCCTTCTCAATTCTCTTGCGAATGTAAGATAGGAGTACGTATTCATAATCCTGATGCTTGTCAGAATTTTATATGTATTTATTTCATGCTTCTGCAACTAGGAAAAATCGATAACAGAGTTACATGGCTAATTTATCCAGGAGCTGAATATCCCTTCTCAATTCTTTTAAGAAATGTAAGATAGAAGTACGTATTCATAATCCTAATGCATGTCAAAATTTTATACGTATTTATGTCATATTTCTACAGCTAGACAAAATAAATCAACGAGCTTAGTTATCGGATTTTACCAGGAATTCTGATTTGATGACGCTCCGATGATGTTAAATAATCGCTAGAGGAGCAATACTTGATGTAGTAGTGCATGTAGGATGATAGAGCATCATCTGGAGAGCATAAACTAGTGAAGCGTGTCTGATTTGTATGATAGAGAGACCAAAATTGACCCGTGTGTAGCACGATACCATGGCTTCAAAGAGGAAATCGTTGTTTGACCATCACCAACCACCATCTCTCTCTTTCTTTCTCCTCTCGCCCAGCAGGAGCAACAACATCAGAAGATGAGACGACAAGGGTCACAACAAAGAAGCAATGATGACATGAAGTTTGACATTTTCTGATTCAGATCTTGTATGGTTAGTAAATCATGCGTGCATGCTTTTAATATGTAATCCCGAGTAAATTTTTAGACTCCATATAATTTAGAGCATAAGTCACATCTCTTAGCCCGTAGATCCGATTGACGTGCCCTTTTTAGTGTGTTGTAGCAGAGGTACAAATGAACACTTTTCGTTAAGGATGCTTTGTCCCATTCCCACCAATGGTTTTCGATTTCCGAGCTCATAGGATGCATGTGTGACAACAAGAGTAGTAACGACGAATTGGATAGCTCGTGATTGTAAGTGTTATCGTGAGGATGTAGGCTTCTTAAGATTTCCAAGAGGATGTGATGCTCGCCAAAACCATGTTTCAAGAGAAGATGAATTCCTGACAACAACTTGTAATCCCATATTCCAGATGTTGAGAGGAGAAGCATGAATCTGAAGTGGTCAGGCATGTCGAGTGTTCATTGTGCTTGAGATGGTCGTGGCTGCCCCGTTACCAGTGATAGTCGAGATTATGACCATGAATACTATCTGTTTAGGACTTGTTTAAAGCATGATGGAATTGATGGCGTCACCTTGAGAATTATGAGTTCAGTGTATCTTCCATAGTTGACCAGTGTGGTTGAAATCAGCAGCAACAACAATAGAGGTGAAGTCCTTATGCTATGGACGTGATCAGGTAAGGGAAGCCAGGAAGGTTGATATCTCCTATTTTTGTTGTTGTTGTTGTCTTTGTCGCACCAAGGCTGGAGTAAAAATTTGAATTGAAGTTCGAGATCTTTGTTGGTGCCCGGGATGTTGATTCGCAACTGGGAAGTTTTTATGACCACTGATTGAATGAAATTATGTCTTATCCTGACCCTTTGGCTCATAAGCATGTTTTACCCTTCTGGATGTGATGATGGTATGCATATATGGGGGAAGTCCTATGGAGACGTCGATGGTGAATATAATGAGCTAAAAGGTATCATGTTGCCGACGTGGTGTTGCGGGTGTCTTCAAAGACTATGTTCCAAGAGGCGTCTCTTAAGCCATCTTCTGAATCCTTGATTTTTATGAGATGTATTGCCGTGAGCAGTCCCCTATCACACTTTTCTTTGATTTATGAAGTTATATTTTCTAGAGTAGGCTTGGGATGCGTCTCAGCCTCATCAGGGGTTGCAGGCGCCTATCAGATCTGATGACATAGTTGGGAGAGGTGAAGATACCTTTGTGGCATGTCTTTGAAGAGTATAGGGCCTTCTCAAGGTTGTGACTCTCTGGTTGACCATCTTTTATAAGCTGGAAAGGTTCATGACAACGAGGGGATCTTGTGCAAATCTTCAGTCCCCAAGTGTGGTTCTTGTGATTCTTCCGAAGCAGTTGTTAAATATGATGCTCCAAGCGGTGTCGTTACGTAGGATGCCATGCGATGAAAACTGGATTTAATTTTGACTTTGAGTTGGACAGGACCTGACTCTTGGAAGAAGCTGAGACGGCTAAGCTTGTTGTTGGATGGCTTTGTCATTATATGAGAGCCATTCAGGAGAACTTGAAGGAAGTAGGTGCGTCTTCGGCTTAGGTGGAGAGAGCATATGTTGATGGTGTTGAACAGTCTTCAAATATTTTTTCTAAATAGTAAGTTTCGAAGGTTTTTATGTGTTTCCGAGATACCCGATTTTTTTTTTTCTGTGTTGGTTTTATTTTGGAGTTTTTATTAGGTAAATTTTGAATGGTTTGAAAGGATTTTATAGAGAGAGAAATAATACTTTGTTCAATTAAATAAATTGAAATTTTAAATATGAATCCAAGGCACTGTAAATTTTTTGGAAGGATTACAAATATTGTATAAAAGCAGGGAAATATTGCTAGGTGTGGTACAATGCTTAAGCCTTGATAACTTTGTCAGGGGTGGTGAAGTGTTTAAGCCTTGACAGCTTTAACCCACTTGCCACGTACGACTACCCCTATTGGTTTATCAGTATTAACGAGTTTGTAATATCCACCTAACATAGTTTTAATGACCAGATGTGGCTTTTCTCATGGAGAAGCAGTAGTGTCTTCGATTTGGAAAGGCTTGGGTTTCGGTATCTCAGGTTGATGACACATTTTAAGAATGATTGGGTTATTGGTTTTAATATTCTCAGTAGAGACGAACCCTATCCATTCAAACTTTTGAAAAGGATAAGCTTCTCCATTCACATCATTAAGGCACGTTGAGGTTGATAATCTGGTCAAGTCCCCAAGCTTTGATGAGACGTGGGACAACTAGTAGTAAAGAGAGTTGCTGAACAAGACTTACTTGTAGGAGAAATCCATGGGCGCACGACATCATCTCTCTTTTATGCGATTGTTTAGCGTCCAGATCCGCTATTGTGATGTTCTGGAGGTGAGAAATCTTTGGGGTATGCTGGATTGTTGGCGCCTACATGTGGGTCCCTTGGTGACGATTTCTCCAGAAATACGTTGAGTCTTGCCTTGTTGACATGGATCCACGGGCGTCCCAGAAACATGTTGTAGTCTGGATCTACATGATTGTTGCAGGTGAATTGGTAGCGGACACTCCTGGCTACAATATGGTAGTGGTAGTGGTCTCTCTAAATCTTTATGAATGACGAAATTTGATTATTGTATCCCTGGTTGTATTCTTTGAATTGGGATCTCTCTATCGCGTCGAATATCGATTCTGGATGTGCTGATGCTGGTAGCAGATGGCACTGGCAGCAGGAGATAGTGGTGGCGCTGGCAGCAGCAGATGGCGTTGGATGGCTCTATCTGGTGACGGCTTGATAAATGTGAGTACTCTTATCTCTTTATGCGACAAGAAAGGGAGGAGAGAGATGTCTCCTTAGTATAGGATTTCTTGATCTCAAGTAGACAGAGAGGATGGTACTAGTGATACAGAGATAAGTCTTTATTTTTGCAATTTTTATATGGACCTTTCCAAAACTCCATTGGTGTTGAGATTTTATTGTTGACTGTTTCCTGGTACTAAATCAGGAGCTATATAAACTTCTCATTTATCTCTTTGGACGTGGGCTCTGGAGGTGTTAGCATCAGAAATAACTTAAGATGCGTTTTTGGTTTGCTCCATATGATAATTGTGTTGATCTAGAGGTGGTTTCTCCACACAAGTCTTGAGAAGAGCAAGTATTTCCTTCTGAGTGGTAGTAACGTCTGCTTATGCGTCAACAAGGGTCTCTTCATCAGATTTGAGATACTTGGTGATGCTTGGCTATCCATGGCGTTTCCAGTAGCATTGCTTGAAAAAGTATTGTTGTTGTTTTTGGTGAAAACATTTTGGGGAATAGAACACTAGAACTGAGATTGGTTGCTGGATCTAAATTGATGTTAGTATATGAACCAGACCTAAACCTCCACATTGTTTATAGACGGTTGAAGAATGATTTTAAGATGGTTGAAGAATTGGATTCGCGACTGAGAGATTGATCTCCCACTATGGTCGCCAATTGTTAGTACCTAAAAATTGATTATAGGCAAAACAATATACTATTGAAGTACTTTATTTAGATTTGGAAATCAAAATTGTACAAGACAAGCCTAAACCACGATAATAGTCATTCCGTCCTGCTTCTATCACAAGGAGAGGAAATGGATTGATCTTAGGGGAGGGAAGCAAAGAAAGTTGAAGGAAATAAGTGTGATGAACTATGTGTAGAGATGTGGAACTATTGAGAATAACAGAGCTTGTAAAGAATGGTAAGCTTGTTTTGTTCTTCTGAATGGCTAAGTAGCCTATTTATAATAGTTTGGGAACACACGATTTCCTTGTAAGTAACGGAGGTAGGCAAGAGATGTAGAGATGGAAGTCGTGGGGATAATGGTATAACCGCCTTGGAATCTTCGGGAAACCATTACTCCATTACTCCATTAACTACTTCATCCTTACCACTACTTTGTAACTTTCTTATAATGGGGTGTTTCCACATCGCATGTTGCTGTAAACGCAAGACCAAAAACCCATGAAGAATCCCCCCATGTAATTGTTTTGATTTCTCGTAGGAGTTAGTGGAGTCATGGACTCAAATTGCGTGAGTAATTCGTGAGTTTTTCGTAAGATCAACATAGTATGGTAATGGCCTAGTATTGGCGCTAATAGAAAAGGATAATGCTGGCACGAGCAAGTGAGCTGACGCGTAAAAGGGAAGGTAAGAAATGGGAAAGGCTAGCGCTTCTTGTGTTGCTAGGTTGCTTGTGCTTGTGCTAGCGTAGGCGCTAACGCTGCTAACACTGCTAGTGTTAGCGTATGGGTACTAACTGGTGTTGAGAGCATGATTAAGGATTGCTAGGGCTGGCACTTGCTACTGTCGTGGCCATTGCCTATGCGCCGTTAGCCTTGGCATTTGCTAATGTTATGGCCATAATTATGGCTTATTTAGGTCTTCTCAGTTGCGTGAGATTGGATGTTAGCATTATGCTTAATTTTTATGCAGTGGATACAAAACATTTTCAAGAGATTCAGCTGTGGAAGTTTACGAATTGAGATAATGTTCGATGCGACTCTGCAATTAGATGGTATGCATCTAATTAGCGTTTTTATTCAGAAATGGCATAATATCCATTCTGAATGTTCGTAATTTTGTATAATCAACACTTTCTGATTAATACATATGATTTGCACATGAAATAACGAGGGTTTAGATGGGTAAAGCCCTGAGATTTCTACGGGCGCATATATATACAAAATAGCTACAAGGCTAATTTAGACATGAGCTGAGTACGTATGCATAATTCTGATGTTGGGTCAAAAATTCGTTTATTATATTTTGGCAGCCAGGCAAGGTAACTTTTACAATTCACGCCCTTGTCAAAAACCCACCATCTACAACTATCAGGTATGGTTACCTTATTGTCTACCACCTTACCGTTCCTAAGAATTCTAATCACATTCACATGATTTGATGATTTCTCTCCAGAAGAAACTTTATGAACTCCTCTAGGGTCGGGTTGTGTCTGACTAGGAAACTTACCTTTTCTCTCTCTTTCAAAGACTTATTTATATGACTAACCTGGATTTGTAAATTCCAAATACTCTGAGTGTTAGACTTTATAATCTTATTATTAGCTTGTAAAGTTTGGTCAACCGATTGCTGAAATTTTATAGTGTTGTGAGCTAATATGGTGAGATAATCTTCTAAATTCATGATCTTCTTATTTGAAGGGTTCTGAAACTGTGCTGGTCCTGAAGGATTCTTAGCATAACCAAAACCCGGGGGAACCTGGGAATTACTAGACTAACCTTGATTCTGGCCTTTAGACCAGGAAAGGTTAGGATGGTTTCTCCAACCATACTTATAGGTTTCTGAATATGGGTCAAACCTCTGACGGTTATCAAATCTAGTGTTATTATAAAGATCATGGGCTTGTTCTTCCTCGATATGTCCCTCCCAAACTGAATTGAGCTCTATTCCATAACTATATTGACTCAATTCTAAAACTATCGTTTTTGTTATTGCTATAATTTTAGCATTTGATTCAAAGGTTCCATCTACCCAATTGACATTACCTTTGTTCAGTAAATGTTTTCTCTGGGGTTCCCTACTACATTCCCATTGAAGGGTTTTTTCAGCGATTTCATTCAAAAATGTCATCGCTTCAACAACAGTTTTACAATCAAACCCACTTGTACACAAAGATTCGACCATGGTCGTCGTTGGATAATCTAGCCCTTCATAGAGGATCTGGACTAGTCAACCTTTTTTAAACCATAATGAATATATGTATCAATAAATCATTGAACCTCTCCAAATACCTATACAAAGATTCTCCCTCTTGTTGCACGGATGTGGAAATTTCTTTCCTAAGAGATGATGTTTTGTGCCTAGTGAAAAACTTCGAGAAAAAGGCAGACATAAGTTGTTCATATGTCTCGATATACTCAGATGACAAACTATATAACCAAGACTTGTCCTTGTCTCTCAGAGAAAAAGGAAACAACCTAAGTTTCAAAGCTTCACCAGTAAGGTTGTGAATTATTAGGGTACTACAGATTTCCTCAAATTCCCTAACGTGAAAGTAGGGTTTTTCATTTTCTTTTCCTAAGAATATTGGGAGCATCTGTATGATCCTAGGTTTTAACTCATAGTTTGCTTCGGTGACAGCTAACTTGATACATGATGGAAGAGTAGTCCTAGTGGGATTCAACAAATCTTTTAAGGTTGTTATTTATGGCACTATCAAAAGAGAAGGAGTGACTTCTCCACAGAGTGTGAAGTTTTCAAAAACAGGGCTCTCTAGATAGGAGTCTTCGATATCCTCGTTTCCAGAAACAGAACTATTAGGCTTATCACCAATCAAACGACCTAGAGTGTCTCTTTTCCAAGCTCGCTCAGGGATGGTCTCGAGCGGTCTTGGCATTCACTAGAAAGACTAAAAAAAATCCTAATTGGAAGGGAATTCTAAACAAACACAAGCAAGGCTGACTCAACCAAATCAATCTTATTGAATCTAGCAAACGAAAAGCATGATGGCTCCACTTAGATTGTTTCTAGACCAACTTATATTCTTCCAAAAATGCAACTAGTTATAGTTTTAGCAAATCTCTCGGGTACAATCCGAATTATTTTAAGTTGATCGAGAGAAGCAGGATAAGTTCTAAGGAGCTTAGATAAGCCTACCTCTTTGGCACGTTTCCTTGGGTTCAAAGGTGGCACGAATGAACTTAAAACAATCTTCCTGATTCCTTGAGTTGAGCTAACAAAATAATCAATACAATTCTTTCGATATATTTTCCAGTAAGCTCGTTACCCTATTGGTCTTCTTTCTAGTCAAATTTTAGGTTTAGGTTCGCATTTGGTAATGTGTTCCTAAAGCGGGCAAGAAGGATACGGTGATGAAATCTGAACCCTTATCTTGTATGGCTAGTTCTTTCCCTTTACTAGAAATTAAAGTCCGTTTTCAAGTCCTCGGCATATATGCATACGAAGGAATACAGTAAACCCACTAACAGGAGATTCGTGGGTTGATAGAGTTTTACCTCACGTTCCAGACAGACGATTAGCCGTTGAAGTCGACTCGGGCCACCGACTCCTGTGTTAGTGTACGAACCCAAGGGGATGAGACAATATCGTAATTGTCGTCCTTCCATGTGCAGTTTATATTTAACTACCCTTCCGTATGGTTTAAAAAAATAAAAATAGTGTCCAGAAACACAAAAAGTAAAGTCCAAAAATAAAATATTACAAAAATAAAAACCCTAATACAGTTTCTTAGATTAAAAGAAATAAAACCCTTAAAAGAAAATTAAAAAAAAATGTCTTATTTTTTCGTTCTTTTTGCTTTTTCTTTGACTTCAAGTCTTTAATTAATCACCAAAATATTTGGCTCAACTTTCTTTTCGATCCAAAACCTGTAACAGATAGAAAAATATCCAAAAACGTAAAATAAACCAAAAGAATAAAAATATAAAAATAAAACTAAACCTAAAAACAAAAATAAATCTAAAAATCTAACCTAAAAACAAGTCCCCGGCAGCGGCGCTAAAAACTTGGTCATTTTAGAAAAGTGGCAAAAATAGTTCGTTCACTGAGACTTGTGAAGATTCGTTCTAGACCTAATTCTAATTTAAACTAGAACATAAGTAAAATATTTTAACAATACTGGGAGAAATTGGGACTCAGGATTCCACTAAAATCACTTCTGAGTGATTTCTACAATGATTCTTTAACAATTATAGCTCTTTTATTGACTCTGTTTCTTTGCCAAAAGTAGATTTCTAAAATATTAATTGTAAATCGTAAGCATGTTGCATCAAAAGATCTTAAGTCTCATCATACACCATCAGACAAAATCACAACTAGTTAGTAAAAATCATAATCATATTAAAACGAATTCAAAAGTCATAAATAATCAAAAAATAGTTAGCATTCATTTATGAAATATGGCTTCCTCCATTATCTCAGTGACGGGGTTTAGCTCATAGGGCTCAAAACACTCTCAAACGATAGAAACATGGCTCAAAAGTGCTTGAGATGAAGAAAAGAACCAAAAATAATTGAAACAGGCCAATTGCAATGGTGTACTAATGTTACAGGTAGATTGTTGCTACAGTTCTGAGATAGGTGCAGATGCTAAAAGGGATTAGTAACGAGAACAGTCATTCAACGACTGATCTTGGGTGCAGTAACGAATAAGAATTGGCAACATAAACTTCGATTTTTCTTCTCTGCAGTATGTTCTTCTTCCTCCTCGAGCAGAACTGGATATTTTTCTCGCCTCTGAATTTTTCCCTAGCCTCCCAACTTGATTTTTCTTTCATCTCTTAGACTTGTATAGGTAAAATAAAACCTAATTAATCCTCCTAACTAGATAATGACTCAAAATTTCGTTCAAATCCAATTGTAACTCGAGTTTTTCTCTATCTCTAATACAATTATGTTTCCGGAAGTAAAGAGACTTTCCAACCATTTTTTATGGCGTGAAACACACCATACGACGTGTTTTTATAAGTTTACCTTATTTCTTCAAATAGATATAACGAAATCACCTTTTAAATCCTTTTAAACTCGGTTCTTTATTTATCAGAAATTCTCTCCGCGTACAAAACAAGGTCCCGCCATTTTCTCTTTTTGAACCAAAGAAGAGAGGTGCCCTGAATCCAAAAGTGGGGTGCATTTAGTAATCTCTCTGGGTGTTTTTATAACTTTTTGAGCCGATTTTTCCATAAATGTTTATTTCCCGAAAACACCTACAAACACATAAAATACCGAAATAATTACACAACTGAGTACCCACAATATAGAGAATTAAGAACAATAAGACACAAAAATGTGTCTGTTAGTTAGGACATGTGGTTTCCGCTAAGGGAATAGAATTTGATAGAGCCAAGGTTGACCTAATTTCACAATTAAGGCCACCTAATAACGTAACAGATGTTATATCTTTCCTTGGCCATGCTGGATTTTATCGTCGTTTCATCAAAGACTTTAGCAAGATTGTTTTACCTCTGTCAAACCTACTTGCTAAAGATACTGCCTTTGTTTTTTATGAAGCCTGTGTTAAAGCTTTTGAGAAGCTCAAATCTCCGTTAACTTCTGCCCCTATCATATGACCACTTGATTGGAACATCCCATTTGAACTCAAGTGTGATGCGTCTGATTACGCGGTTGGTGCTATCCTTGGCCAACGACATGATAAAGCACCTTCTATGATTTGTTATGCTAGTAAAACCCTAAACGATGCCCAGATAAACTACACAACAACCGAGAAGGAATTTTTAGCCATCGTGTTGGCACTTGATAAATTTAGATCATACCTCCTTAGGTCAAAGGTTATAGTTTACTCTGACCATGCTGCGGTCAAGTATCTTCTTTCTAAGAATGACTCGAAGCCTCGGCTGATTAGATGGGTTTTACTGCTACAAGAATTTACTCTAGAGATTCGTGATAAAAAGGGTTCTGAAAATGTAGTATCCGACCATTTATCTTGTATCCTTGTTGAGACTAGAGATGATGAGAGACCATTCCTTGACATATTCCCTGATAAACAATTGTTTTTCATCTCTCAGTTACCCTGGTTTGCTGACTTTGTTTAATATTTGGTAACTGGTCAAATGTCTGAGCATTACTATAAACAGGATAAAGTAAATTTCTTGTCTGAGGTCAAATATTTTTTCTGGGATGATGCATACTTATTCAAATATTATCTTGACCAGATCATCCATCGTTGTATTCCTGACAACAAAATCTCTAGTATGCTCACTTTCTGTCACCCTGGAGTTTGTGGGATAATTTTAGTTAAAAAAAAAACAGCTGCTAAGGTAATGCAATCTGGTTTCTATTAGCCGAATTTATTTAAAGATTCCCATAAATTTTGTCAAAGTTGTGAAAGGTGTCATAAATTAGTAAAGTTGACCCGCTGTAATATGATGCCACTGAATCTTATCTTGATAATAGAAATATTTGATGTATGTGGTATTGATTTTATGGGTCCCTTTGTTAACTCTTTTGGAAACTTTTATATTCTGCTATCTGTTGACTATGTGTCCAAGTAGGTTGAAGCTACAACTACCAAGAAAAATGATCGCCACGTTGTGATTAGAGACAACATTTTCTCTTGATTTGGTATGCCTAGAGCTATTATTAGTGATGGAGGTTCCCATTTTTGTAATGGTTCCTTCAAATCTCTCATGAAGAAATACTCTATTACTCATAAGGTTTCTACACCTTACCACCCACAGACTTATGGCCAAGTAGAAGTGTCTAATTGGCAAATAAAACAAATCTTGGAAAAGACCGTAAATCCTACTCCGAAAAAATGGTCTCTGCGCTTAATGGAAGCTTTGTGGGCCTACCGAACCGCTTTTAAGAATCATCTGGGGATGTCTCCGTATAGATTTCTCTTCGGTAAAGCCTGCCATTTGCCTGTAGAATTAGAACACCATGTTCACTGGTATATTAAATGGCTAAACTTTGACCTACCAACTGCAGCTGACAATCGTAGACTTCAACTCAATGAGTTAGAAGAAATTCGTACCGATGTCTACCAAAATGTGAAAATATATAAGGATAAAACTAAAAAATTTCATGATAAATCGATTATTCGGAATTCATTTGAACCTGGTCAAAAAGTTCTCCTATATAATTCTCGTTTACATCTCTTTCCTGGTAAGTTAAGATCCCGGTGGTAGGGCCCATACTATATCAAGATTGTTTTTCCACATGGAGCAGTAGAAGTTGAAAATCCGAAGAATGGAGAAACTTTCAAATCTTACGATCAACGGTTGAAACCATGTTTGGAGTTAACTCTCATGCAGTTGAAGAATCAGAACTGAAGGATCATGTCTATCAGAACTGGAGGTAACCAAGTATGGATGAAGACGTTAAACTTAGCGTTATATGGGAGGCAACCCATATGCTTATGATACACGATGCTGGTAATATATTTCCCTATCTCTTTTACTTTGCTCGGTAATTCTCTTTGTCCATGTTATGTTCATTATCTTTAGAACATCGAGGACTATGTTCAATTTAAGTTTGAGGGTAAGGGAAAAAAATTATAAAATTTTAGTTGTACCAATTTCCAACTTTTAGAGTCACGTAGTAGTCTTTTAGCTAAGTTTACATACTGATTCTCCCCAAAAAGATGGAAATTAGAAATGCTAGAGAAAACTACATCTGTGATCTTAACTTATGAGAGAAAAATCGTGACGGACCTGCCATCCATGCTGGAGACAACTAGGTCAGAGGGAAATTTAGAAATATAGAACTAACCTTATCTTTAGTGGAGACTACCCTTTTGAGTGAGGCCCCAGACCTTCAACTGTCCTCTTAGAGTGTTCATCTGCACAAACTCCGAGTAGAATGATGAGCTACTCAACCTCGCACCACTTTCAGCACTATCTGCTCTCTGAGTGCTAATTCTTATCACCATGAGGGTGACATCAGGACTAGCCTCATCTTGTAGTCTTAGTCACACAAATTACATCTCTCTCAATAGAAACTCAACATCATCAACAAGCGGAACAACATTAATTCATGAAGAAGTTGAAGATGTCCAAGGTTAACAAGCAACAAAGGGAAATAACATTACATACTCAGAGTGAAAAAGATAAAAAAAATATAAATTTTTGAATATTTGTGTACCAATAGGTTGTGAAGATTCAAGTGCAAAACTCCTTCTCCATTGGCAAGTAAAGTTTAATGTTTTGTATCATTCATTTATTTTTATTTTATTTCATATTTTATATCAATCTAAAAAAAAAAAACAAAAGAAAAAGAAGAAAAAACCATGGAGAAGAAATTCAAAAGGAAGTTTCAAAACAACAAAGTGATCGAAGATATAGAGGAAAGTTATACAAGTTTTAAGGGTTTATCATCAAGGGTTGAAGCGGAAGACTGAAGACAGAGTTGGTTCTATTGAACACCATTAGAGAGTTGTGAGACTAGATGGTGAGAGTATTTTCCCATCTTCAATTATGGTCGATTTCCTAAGAAATCATCAGATATCTTTTCCTTTGAGATCATCAGAAAAAAAAAATTGGTTTGATATCTTCAGAAAAAGGGTTACCGTCAATAGTGTGTAAGTATTCTCTCTTCAAATCCTGCTTACATACTGGTGTGACCCTTAAAATCGTTTTTCTGAGTGCAAATTCATAAAATCCTATAGTGAGGCAAAGTCGAGGCGAAATGCTTATTCGGTTGCTCTGTTAGTCCGATGTCCAAATGGCAAAAGATATCTTTGGCACTGGCTCAACTCGTCACAATCTCTTTCTCATAAATTAAGCATATTAGCTTGTGTTTTTCTCTGGCACTTCTGATTACTTGGCATTTAGAGGAGAAACTTTATGTCCTCTTAGCTATTCGGATACTTGTGACATTAGAAGTTGGAGTAAAGGTTTTGTGTGTATACCTCTTGTAAACCCTCACGAGACAAAACTCGTCCACTAAGGCCATTTAGGGGTTTAAAGGATTGTTACACATGCTAAGTGTAGTCGTGATTCCTGCGAAAGTGAGTTATGATTTTTATTTTCTAGATTAAATTTGCTCGAAGAATAGCAAAATATAAGTTTGGGGGTATTTGATAGACACTTTTTTGTGTCTGATTTGATCTTATATTTATATTTTTAATTCTCAATTTTTGTACTAATATTGTTATTTTTTAGGTATTTTTGGAGAATTAATAATTATGAAAAAAAATAGTTTAAAAGTGTTAAAGGCACCCTCAGAATTGATAAAGGCACCTACTTTCTCTTTAAGTTCAAATCATAAATTTGGCGAGAATTTTTCTCTTTCAAAGCAGTGTGAACCTGTAAAGTGTTGTCATCGATTTTGAGAAGATTTCTTAGGTTATTAAAACAAGAATATATTCTTGTCTTAATTAAGAAGAGTTTGAGGAAGTTTGGAAACTATAAAACCTAAACAGAAGCAAATCAAATTGTATAAAATATATCTTTGTATTCTCGGAAAATAAGGAAGAAAAGAGTTTTCACGTGAACTTGTTTCCATAATAATAATTATCATGTTAGAAAAAACAAGGAAACAAGGAGAAGAAAAAAATCAAAGAGTATCACAGAGTTTAAAGACCGAGGAAGAAATAAAATAAAGAAAAATTTCATCGAGAAATATGGTTGTTTCTTCCGAGATATTTGTGCATTAAAGAGAAGATTTGACGAGATTTGAAGTGGTATTAAGGTTTCCATATAAATAGGAGGCTTGTAGGAAGAGTTGGGAGGGTTAGAGAGAGCGAGAATCAAAAATCAGAGAGAAGGAAAAAAAATTCCGAGTTGCAGACGAAGAAAGAAGAAGAAGAAGTTTACACGGTTTTAAACTATGGTTAATCACCTTCAGTTATTCTTTCAAATTAATATCGTCTGGAATGGTTCCTGGAATAGTACATGCAACAGTTTCTGAAGTTAAATAAAAAAAGAATACCGTTTTCTTTTATAGCACCAGAAAGTAGTCTTATTCAGCTGCAAACAAGAGCCGTCTTTTTCCACTGCACTTTGGATCAGTCGTTAGATCGACAAGAAATAGGAGAAAGTTGTAAGTTTTTTTTTCACATTAAAAAATCTAAATGTTTAATCAATTTTCTCCCATTTTCTTTTCCGTGAGTAACTAATTTTCTTTTCTAGGGTGTATGAGGAAACTATCTTTTGATGTGTAATAATTAATATATTTATTTCTTCGACATATTTACTCTACTATTTGTGCTATTATTGACCAATAATTTTCTCTTCTTACCATTAATTGACCTGAATAGTTTTCAACTATTGATATTTAATAAGCGAAGGAAAATTAGATTTTTACATAACAACAAAAGTTGTAATAGTAAATTTTAACGATAAATCTTCCAAAACATGAAATTGGGTTCAATAAGGTTTTGAGTAATTTGAGAGTAATAGTTGAAGTAGTGATTAATTGTGGAATCCGAAACCCTATATTTTTTTCTTATAATTATTAATCAATAATTTTGTTTAGTTGTCTTTCTGTTTAAGTCTTAAAAATTTATCCACAACAATTTATTTTAGCACATAATTAGGTTATTAATTAGAAATATTATAATCAATCTTCGTGGACAAACTCATGTTTGCCGCTTTTACTTTGTAGTTGTCGTGCGATTGCGGCTATAGGTTTTACGCCTATCAAAAACTTGTAAGTTTGTCTCTGAACCCATATCGAAAACACATAGTCTATGCTTATAGGTTGTATCATTGTTCATGGGAGTTCTGTATTAATTCCCAAGTTCTTCTATGAATATATATATGCTAGGACTTCACCCAGCTGAACTCTCAGTATTTGACTAGGACTAAAGTTGTAAAATTGCCCTCCGCCCATTAGCAGAAACATAGAAATATCTGCATATATTTCTAGCTCTGTATCAAAACAATGAATATTGTACTTCTATATACATTCCGCAAGAGTATTAAGGATACAATTTATACGAATAGCTACAGGTGTTCTATGTTGATCTGGTAACCTCTCTAAATATATACAATATTTATACCATATCGAACTAGTCTCAAGTCGCATAACTTCCACGACTGAATTCCTTGAACTCGTCTCGAATGCGCAACCATAATTGAATGAAAATAAATCTACCATTATACGTAAGAAAGCATCATACCTATATAACCGATCCTTGTGGACGCACCTTAATTCGATGTTCGGACCTCAAAAAACGCCAACAGCCTCAAAGGCTAAGGCCAAAAACACTAGCGCCAGCCTATGACGCTCAAACTATCAACGCCAACCCATGGAGCTCCTATGTCGTTCACACTAACATCGCTTACTAGTTGAAGTAATTAACACTAATTAATAATGGGTAAATTAATTAATAACAAAAATAGTTAGATAAGAGATTTCTGATTTTACTTTAAAATGATCAATTTTAATTTATTGAGTAGGCCGGCCTCAATTTATCCAGGCAAATAATATTTATTTTGTACCTTAATTTAGCCAGGTAAACAATGTCTATTTTGTACCTAATTGAATGAGTAAATAAAGTTTTAGTTTGTACCTAACCATGTTAGACCCAATTTTGGACTACACCGTTTTTTTCTGAATTTAATATAAAAATTGTGAAGTAGGAATTACTAGATAATCCTATATTAGAGACCCGTTTAACCTCTAATCCTACCCCAAAATCCGGTTTAATCATTAATCCAAAAACAAGTAATTGGACTAGTTTTCTTACTCGCGCGTCCAATTCACGTGAGAAGAATGAAAAACAGCTTTTTAATATCCCATAAATACCCCTCTCTTGTATGAACTATAAATTTAGCCAAAATCAAAACTTCCAAAAAAAATCATCGCAGCTCACAGATTTTTTCTTCTCTTTCTTCTCTTTCTGCTTCAGTGGTGTTTTCAGTTTTAGGGTATCGTCAATCTCCAGGTATTTTTCTTTAATCTTCTTCTTTGTATTTTTCTCCAGGTATCGTCAATCTCTGTTTTTGTTTTTTTAACTGAAATCATGATGATCAACTTGATTTCATGTTTTGTTTGTTTTCTTACAATGAAATCCCGATGATTAACGTTTTCTATGATGTACATTTTGTTGAATTCCATGATCGATCTCGTTTTTGTTCGTGTTTTAGTTTTCTTTTCATCTTTTGAAACTGATTTTGTAATCGTTCTATTTTTTTCATTAGATCATCGTATTCAGTGTTTTTACATGTTTTTTGATAATAGGTTTTGTTTGGTTTTCTTTTATTTTTTTCAGGGAATCATGATTTTTGTTCTTTCTCTGTATGTTTTGAATGTTTCTTCAGTACATATTAATACGTACTGTTTTTATAAACTTTTAGATATATACTATTTTTATAGTATACTATTTTTGAATCAGTACATATTTGTTTGCACTGTTTGTTTGTTATGTGTGTTTTTATAATATGTGTGATACTTCTAAAATAGTACATATTATGTTGTACTGTAGATTTAGTATTCCTATCATCTTAAAATATATGTTTTGATTTTTATGTTTTGTGTTATTTTATTTGCATCACATTTCTCCAGGTTCAACATGTCAGGTGTTGGTTCTAATCCAAATAGCTTTTGCTACTCTCATGTATACCACAAGCAACATTACATTGCATATTTGGTTACGTTATCTTCGACTTTGGAAGATTTGAAGTTTATTATTTGTAATGCGTGGAGCTGGTTGGCTCCATCAACTGTTGTTGTTAATTATGTTGAAAATGGAGTGAAAGTCCCTGTCCTCGCTGATGTATCTCTTCAAGGTCTTGCTGCATTGCATTTTACGAAGAATTCAGATTTCTTTAAGTTGCATGTTGATGTTGTGTTATCCTGTGCATCTAATTCTTTGAGAAGTGATGATCTTGACAACAGTGTTGAGTTGGTTTTGAGTGCTAGGAACAGTTATTTGAAAGATTCTAAAGAGGTTGCTAGTGTTCTTTTTTCTGATGGTTGGGAGAATCTTTTTGAAGATAAAAACCATCTCTTCCATGGTGGTGTTGAAGCTGTTCGGTTAGCATGTGAGAAATATTGTTTGAGGACTGGGTATAAGGTTAAGAAATTGAAAAATGACCTTGAGAGATTCACAGCCAGATGCAGCAATGACTGTTGCTCTTGGATGCTTCACGCGGTTGCCATGAATGGGTTTTTGGATGTGTTTAAGATAAATTACTACATGGGTAGGCACACTTGTGGCGCTGGTTATAGGTTGAGGAGTCCAACTGTTTCGAGGAAGCTTGTAAATCATTTAGTTCATGAGCGTGTCAAGCACAACCCTCCCATAAATCCGCAAGAGATTATGGATTATATTAAAGTTGGTGGAGGGATCAACATCAAGTATCACCACGCATATCATGCACTAGAGTTATCGCATGAAATGATTTTTGGTGACTATGTAAAGTCATACACTAATCTTGCTTGGTGGGTCACTGCTGTTTGGGAAACCAACCCAGGGTCTTATATTGATTTTGATTTCAACGACGCAACAAAGAGATTCCGTAGACTTTTTATTTGCTTTGGAGCTTGTAGAGAGGGTTATAAACTTTGTCTTCCAATGATTTTTTGTGATGCGACATTTCTTACGGGGAGGTTTAAAGGAGGTCTAATGGCTGCTACATGTCTTAACGACAATCAAGGTAACTTTTTTATATGGTACATATTTTTGATATGTATCTGTTTTTTATGTACTTTAGGATCATACACATCATACATAAAGTACATATTGATATACATTGTAGGTATATCATATTTTTGAAGGTGCAGACATGAAGTACATATTTGATATGTACAGCTATATGACAACAATAAAACACATCTGTAATCAAGACATGAAGTACATATTGATATGGTTTGTTATATTTTGTTTTCCAGGTTTTTATCCTTTTGCATATGCATTAGTTTCTGGCGAAGATAATGATAATTGGCATTGTTTTATAGAAAATCTTAAAAAAGTTGTGGACCATTGTCCCATCACCTTTTTGACTAACCGAGGTGAAGGTTTGTTGAATACAATTCGTGAAGTTTTCCCTGATTCTTATCATAGCTATTGTTTTTTCCACTTGAAAAGAACTTACCCATCAGTAAGGCTGATGAAAAATATAAAGAAGTGGTGGACTGTTTCCAAAAAGCAACATATGCGCTTTCTCCAGCAAGATATGAAGAAGGTCTTCAAGGAATGGTTTATCTAGGCAGGCCTTGGGTTGCTCAATACTGCCGTAACATTCCTAGGTAAAAGTGGTCTAGTACATACTTCCCAGGCTGTAGGTATGGTCAGACTTCTTCAAGCATTGCTGATTCTTTTAATAACTGGATTCGCCGTGAGAAGAAGTTACCTCTTTGTGCTCTCTCTGACACAATCAGGTTTTTATAAGTTTCTTGTAACTATACAAGTATATATGTACTATATGTATAATATGTTTGTTGTTTTTTTTAATAAAATTATCGTGTAGGCTACGGGTAATGGAGTTGATGTCTGAACGTCGTGAAGAAAGTCTTTTGATGGATCCGGAACTCTTAACCCCTGTGTATCAAGCCTTGCTTGAACTACATATTCAAATTGTTCGTCCTTGGAAAGTTAGTCAGTCGTATGCTCACGTCTTTGAAGTTCATTCCCCAAGGTTAGTTTTTTTAGGTAACATGCTCTTTTGAACTGAGATATCCACTAAACTAGTTTTTTTGTTTTGTTTGTGTAGTGCAAATATCAGTATATACTGCATAAAAGAATATGCTTGGTTTTCTTGTTTGCAGGTCTCATATGGTAGATCAACAGCAAAAGAGTTGTACTTTCCAAAGATTGCGCGCGTATAGTTTTCCATGCTCTCATGCTACTGCAGCTATTGCTGCATCTGGGGGAAAGTTCCTTGATTATATCGACGAATACTTCAAAGTTAGTTGTTATCGCCAGCTATATTCAATCGCTATCAGACCTGTTCCTAATCATGACAGGTAAGTTTTTTAAGCAGTACATATTTATTTATTT
Source organism: Papaver californicum (assembly GCA_023531435.1). Classification (NCBI taxonomy): domain Eukaryota; kingdom Viridiplantae; phylum Streptophyta; class Magnoliopsida; order Ranunculales; family Papaveraceae; genus Papaver; species Papaver californicum. Next base: position 2,539,856 of record JAJJMC010018473.1, on the reverse strand, counting down.
TGGTTTTAAGCAGTACATATAAACCATAAACTAGAACCAGCATAGTACAAATTGATTTTTAGTGTAACACACATCAACAAAAACTGCACAAGGATAATAGTTTTTTCTTATTTATGTTTTTCAATATACCACATGCCTGATGAGTATACCGCTGAAGATACTGTTCTGCCACCAATAGTAGTTAGGGATCCTTCAGGAAGAAGAAAAAAGAACCATATCAAGAGTGCATGGGAGAGGAGCAAAAATCATGTGACATGTTCAAATTGTAAATTGAAAGCTCATCACAACAAGGCTACATGCAATGTTATCCGTCAGTACCAATATACGGATGAGAATTAATTTAATTACAGTTTTTTTAGTATATTTTGGATTTAAATTCTTTTAGAAGATACTTGTAGCATTTTTTTCGGTTTCTTTTTTTCGGAACTTGTTTTTGTGCCAACTGAGTTATGTTCTTAATGACAGAATGTGATTTTGATGATATAAATCTTATATTTTTGCTCCATCTTAAAAGATGTATGAACAATTAGTTTAATGTCATTCACTCTATACGGGGGTCGAGGGGGCAGCGCCTCCTCGTTTTAGTAATACATTTTTATTTAATTTTAGAGTTATTAGTGATTTTTATTCCCAATACATTTTTCTTTTATTTTTTTAGTAATCTTGTAGTTGTTATAAAAACACAAAAAATGTACATATACAAAGTAATTTTTTAAAATCATATCAATATGTACTTGTGTTCTTAGATTATGAATCTATTGGTTCAGAGTTTTCAGAACCAAGTATATATTAATATGTACTCCCTAGCACATATCAATTTGTTTTATCTTTCTATATTACTCTAAAATTAAACAGAAACCTAACAATGCTAATAAAGATCATCACATATATATATATATATATATATATATATATATATATATATAAGCATACTAACTAAAAACCAAGTTGAATATGTAGAAACCAAGTTCAATAAGTAAACACAATAAGAAAGTTAATGAAGTAGTACCCACAAAACCCTGCTCAGACCAAAAACCAAAATGTACCAACTTTTCTCCCCCAGAGCAAGATCTACAAAATGTACCAACTATGCAGTTAAACATGTTTTTTCATTGGGAGGGTTCCCAACTGATTTCAGGATGAGTTAATGTCAATAACTTGCATGCTAACTTGATTCTTTTCAGTTGAATCTTCTTCATCAGTTGTTCATCATCCCCCAAACTTTTTCCATCACAATCAGTCTTTGCTCTCCTCTTGATAAAGTGCATCACATACAGAAGGCAGTCTGTCCAGATCCCTTGTTGTGGACAGGCACAGTCAGTCAACTGTACGGTGCTCAGCATGTTTCTTTTGTGCTCTTCTAAGAACTGGTTGATAGGGTTGAACATGTATTCAGACATTGTCTTGGCATTTGCATAGCAATGGTCCCTGAACGCCACATATGAGTTCTAATGTGTGAATGTTTCTGTTTTAAACTCAAAATCTAGCAGGGTCCAATGCTTGTTGCCGTGGCACATTGGTACAAGTATTTTTTCAATGTCTCAGCTCATCTTCAGGATTGGCATTATGATAGCATTCACTTCTGCCCCTTTAAAATAGTCTGGCTTTTCAACATGATACTGAAAATTGGAAACGTTTAATAGGTTATTTCACAAAAGTATATAACAATATATACTTTTTTCATAACCAATGTTCAAAAGTATAAAAGAAGAAAAAAAACACATACCCAAGCAGCTGGATCCAGGTGCAACACCTTAAAATATTTATTTTCTTCGCAACATTTGCTTGGTCTTGTTCAAAAGCCAGTTGAAGCTTATATTGAGCATAGTTTAGGAGATCTTGCTATAATGATCTGTTGAATATCATATCTTCCATTGCAGACCCGCTTACGCAGATACCACCTCCGTTCTCTACTCTCCAAGCAACAGAGCTGCACATTTATAACAAAAACATATATTGAAATAAGTTTTTTTGATATGTACTGCAAAACTTTCTTGATTTAAAATTAAAATGAAGGGTAGAAAGTACTTACATTCTCTTTCCGTTCTCAAAGTACGGAAGTAGAATCTCTAGTTGTTCTCCTGTCATACTCTCGTAGAGTGGTGACTTGAGAAGATACAAGAATTTCATTCTTGGTTTCTGAGCTTTCTTAGCTTTGTTGGCTTTTGTTGTCTTTATTGTCTTCTTTCGTTTCTCAGTTCTTGGCTTCTTTTTTTCAGAAAACATACTTCCACTATCAAATAATGGATCTGTTTTTTTCCCTGGATTTACACGGGTTACCCTTATGCTAATCTCTTCTCTAGGTTTGACTGTCTTCTTTGCAAGAACCTTTGGTTTTGCTTTTGCTTTGGCAGCAGTCATCCTGGTAAGTTTGGATGCAAGGGGAACGTCGCTTGACGTCTGGGTTGTTATAACTTCATTTTCCAGCATTTTTGAATCCATATTTTCAGTAATATATTTGAATCATATTTTTTCAAACAATGACAAGAAAGGTAAATTACCATAAGTAGAAGATATACCTCCTGGTCACTTTTCTTCTCAGGTGTTACTTGAACCGCCTCCTTCTCTGGTGTTATTTGGGTTGGCTGAGTTGTAGCTTGTTGAACTTCTACACGTCGTAAATCATTTCCAAATGAATTATCAAATTGTTTGCGAATGTCAATCCCAAACAGAGTATGGCTTGAAAAACTACCACTTTCTTGGCTGAGAGATGCATATTCTTCATCATAAACATCCCTGCTTGAAATGGCTAAGTCTAAAAATTCTTCGAATGTAAATTTTTCAATGTCTTCAAACTTAGCCATCACAGTAAACAAAGGGATTCTCATGCCGACGAAGCTGTCAACCAGAGTTTCATCGTTTTGTTCCTCTGGGTTCTATGAAAACCCTTTCGTTGTTTCAAGACTTTGTTTAATTGCTTCAACCACCTTCTTCATTGCTTGTTGTTCAAGCCCGGCCAAATCATCCTGCAACCACAGAGTTTTATTCATGATAGGTAAATACATACTGATATATACAGTTATATGACAATAATAAAACGCATCTGTAATCAAGTACATACTGATATGTACAGATATATGACAATAATAAAACACATCTGTATTCAAGTACATATTTGATATGTACAATTATATGACAATAATAAAACACATCTTTAATCAAGTACATACTGATATGTACAGTTATATTTGATAACCACATTTTGTAATAAAGAGTGAGACTAGCCAGCATTACTTACCTCTGAGTTACTTTTCTCCTGCATCTTTTTGACCTCTTCCTCCAGGTCAGATCTAGACCATATTTTGGTAACATCAACATCAACACCACAGAACTTGCACACTGAAGGTGGTGTTAACAAAACAACATTAAATGGCACCCTTTTGACGGTGGTGTCACTCACATCATTTTGTTCATCTGGAGTTGATGTATGAACAGTTGGCACGTCTTCTCCCAAATCTACTTCACCTTCTGTTATGTTTTACGAAGAGGATCTGTTGGAGAAGTAGGAGATGGGAATTATCCTTTTGGGTCAGTGCCTAAATGAGTGAGACTACCATCAAATGAGTCTCGAAACTCTTCTCCACTTTCAGGATGCATGGGAGAAGCTTTCATGTAAATGTCATGCAACATTTGCAGAAGCTTTGACGCATCAAACGGTCCATCCTCATGCTTCATAGTGTTAGCTTCATTCCATTTCTCAAATGTTATCTTTCTCAGATCTTCATATCTTCCTTTCCAGTTAACTTCTTCTATATCCTTTCCTGCACTTTCTTCTTTGTCTTCTTCTTTATCTTCTTCTTTTTCATCTTCACTCTTCTCTTCTTCAACTCTTCTTATTATTCTATTCAGAATTTGCTTTTCTTCATTGGTGTATTGAACCTTGAAATTGTCATTGAACTGTACCAAAACAACAAAATATGTACTCAGAAATATGTTCTATAAAAACAAGTTTTTTCATGAGGTACATATCAATATATATTGTAGGATAAAAAACATCATACATTCAATACATACCATTATATATTGTATGATAACACAACATCATAAATGTAGTAAATAAGTAAATAGTTTTCTTACCTTATATTCAGTTTTATCAATGTCTTTTTGGAGTTCAGCACATAACTTTGACAAATTCCATTTTGCAGCTCTCGGAACAATTTTTTTTTCTGGAATCGTCTTTATTTCCTCCGGTTTCAGCAAATATGTATGCTCTGCATACCAAATCTGTTTTGGAAAAAAAAAATCACAAAAACAAAGTTAAAAGTAAATCATGATTTCATTGAGTAAACTACTAAAAAAAAATTAGTACGTATTCTTACCAACAAATAGTTCAGACACCCTGTTGTACTCTCGACTGCTTTGACATTGTCATTCAATGACTTTTCAAGGTAAAAATGTAACAAATCAGGCCATGACACATTCTTCGCAGCTTCTAGATCCTCCACAAGACCTACGTACTTTTCAGTCAAGGCATGTGCATCTTTTGTTGTGAAAAACAAAGTGATACACATGAAAAGGCATACAAGCCTTACCAGGTCTTCAACATATCTCACTTCTTGACTTTTTTTCTCAATCCTTTCTTCACTTACTTTTTCACTTTCTTCTTCTTCATCACTTCCAATTTCTTCATTTTCTTCATCACTTTCTTCTTCTTCAACATTCTTCTCAGTTGCTTGCTTTTTTCTTAGAAGTTTCAACACTTCTTCATGTATCCTCACTCTGTTAACCTTTTTTGTCTTTGGTACATCAGCAAAGAACCTCCGGAAGAAAGCATTGTTTCTATATCCACATCTAGATGTCAGTATTATATCTTCATGCTGTCTTTTTGCTGCTCTTGGCATTCCAAAGATAACGCCTACTTCTTCAGGAGTGGATGTTAGAATATGCGAAACTCCATGCCTTTTGAACTCAAATCTGAGCTTATCTGCAACTTTACTTCTCTTATAACACTTTATAAGATTGGTCACAGCAGTTTCATTCTTCATCCAGTGATCTGCACCCAGATTTGTGTACCAGAACATTAGGAAAAGGTTGCCATATGATTGCTCACTGATTATGGGCAACTGAGTTTCACTCAACTCAAGCTTTTCTGCGTTGATTGCTTTAACAAGCGACCAAATCCCCATGAACCCACTTCTGTAGATCTTCCTAGCAGGTGCAGGTTTTGTGGTTTTCTTCACACCAACTGCATAATGAACACACTGTCAATATCCCTACAATATATCAATATGTACTATAATATAAAACAAAGTATATATTCTTTTATATGTTGATATGTATCTGCCACATCATTAACAAAGTATACTTTGATATGTACTGATCCAATTCAAGATTAGAACAAAGTACATATCAATATATACTATCCTGTATGCAAGATGTAGATGCTTTAGTATAGAACAGTAATCATCTATATATATGCTTTTATATCTATAGCATGAAAAAAGTACATATCAATATATACTTATCCAATTCAATATCTAGAACAAAGTACATATCAATGTGTACTTATCCTGCAACCAATGTCTAGATGATATAACATGAAAATAAGCATACACTGATATGTACTGATCAGTATATACAAAGAACCAAGTACATATCAATATTTACCCTATGTTGCATGCTAGATCTATGTGCTAAAACATGAAAAAAATAATATATATATTGATATGTACCAATGATATATATTGGTACATATTAATATATCTAACTCCTAGAACATGAACAGAGTAAGTTATATGTTGATATGCCCCAATGATATGTACCTTTTTGGCAGAAACAGCAACACCCTTCTTCTTTTTTTACGATGTAGATGGAGAACGAACAACAAGAGCTTTGTTCTTCTTCTTTGTAGATGGAGAATCTACAACAGCTGTTATATTTCATTTTGTTTCTTGTTTTTTGATTTTGCTGGTGAATCAACAACAGTTTGTTTCACTGTTTTTGATCTTGTTTGAGAACCAATAACTTTATAACTTTTTTGTTCTTTTTCTGTTTTGATTTTGTTGGAGAATCAACAGTAGTTTGTTTCATAGTTTTTGATGTTATTGGAGAATCAACAACTTCATTCTGCTTCTTCTTTCTTGATTTTTTGGGTATAGAATCTACTTTAAAAGCTTACTTGGTCTTCTTCTGTGGTGGAGATTTACGAGTATCGTGTTCTTCAATCACTGTTTCCTTTATACTTCTGTTGATATTTCGTTTTGTACCCATTTTAGATGGAATTTTTGAAGTAGTATAATGCTGACAGTAGCTTAGGTTTTATGTATAATGCTGAAAGAAATCAAATGCTGTTGTTACAGATTTTGATTTTCGATTTTTGATCTGTTTTTGGTGTTTGTTTAAGGTGTTTTCTGTTTTTGATTTTACCATAGTTTTTAAGGTTTTAATGAGGGAGAGTAATGAAGTCGATTAATGTTGGTGGGAGTAGATGAAAGAATTTATTCGTTAAGAGAAAAGTAATGTAGGAGGTGGAGGACGTGGGATCTCCACACGTGACTAGTGTATGAGCAAAATAGTAATTAGGTTTTTTGAAAAGGTTTTTGGACTAATTGGTAAATATGTTTCCCGAGTGGACTAACCATTAACAAGGTCCGGATTTTTTGGACGGTCCAACAAATTTCCCGATCGTGAATGGGTGGGACTTCGGGTGGTAAATAGTGAAAACCGTTTTTTTTTTTGAAAGCAGGCTTTATTAAGAATGAAATTCAAAATCAGAATGTCCTATCATGAAGGAGAACATCCCTGATACAAGAAGGGAGGGTCCAAATTACAGTACAATGATGTCATTATGCTAGTGCATCTGCAACCAATTTCCGAGATGTTTTCATTTGATTTTCTTTCTATGTTTTCATAACCATTTTTTCCTCCAACTACCTGTACTTTTATCACCAGAACCTTGCAGGAATCTAGGAAGATTTAGAAGACTATTAACCCGGGTAACACCTTCTAGGGCAGACCACTCATCTTCCTCCGCAGTTGAAATGCACTCGGCAAGACTTCTAGTAGATTGGGATCTCCCTGGAAGCTTCTTCTCCTCCATAGATTCAGTAACAGGTACGATTTCATCTGTCCCACAAAGTGTGTCAGAGAGGTGAAGAACTGAGGTGTGGGAAGAATCTTCACCCCTAGTGGAATCCTTAAGATCTCCATCTGTTTTGTCTTTGTTCACCTCAGCTGAGGCCATGACATTGGATTTCTCGAGTTTCTCTTCCGAAGAATGTTCCTCCTGAGGTGAAGGATGGTCTAGGAAAAGACAAACAACGGCACAGTCATCGGCTTTTGATGTAGGATACTTTAATTTCCAAGATCGAACTGCACAGTCTACAACTGCTCGGCTTGCTGTTGCACAAGTTGGGGCTGAAGCCACTATATCAACAACTTCCTTGTTTGTTAGAACATCCCATATCTGCAGATTTAATTATTTCAAAAGAAAATTATCAGGTAGAACCAAAATAAATATAAACATTTAATTTATTAGATATAAAATGATATGGAATGCCGAGCAACAATAAAACATGTAGGGGAAGTAACAAAATCTTCTACTGAACTGAATCGGCAATTAGAAAATGTGTGGTAGTGCTGTATGTGATGAATAAGGATCTGGAAACCCTTGATAGGGTAAAATAAAAAAACAACTGTGTAAATCACAATTCCTATAGTTGTGGATACATGTAATTCAAAGTTTTTTTGTTCGAATATTTAATGCTAATATATGGAAGGAAAAAAGAGAGAAAGATACCCCATCAGTTGCAAGAACAATGAACTCATCTTTCTCCGTCAAACGACGATAAGAAACATCTGGAACAGAGATCAAACCATAATCCTTAAGACAAAAATCTCCAAATGCTCTAGCCATTGCTAAACCAGGAGAGTCATTGTTGGGCAACCAAACACGTGAAACCTCTGGTTCATCTTGCAGGGCAAAGACTCTTCCTTTACACTGGCGGATCCTTGCCGCTTCCCCTGTATGTAACAAACATACAATTTTTAGTGTTTGCAGCTAGAGACGAAAAGTACAAGTGATCCCCATGATACAGGCGAAAGCAATATCTTAAGAAAACCATACTTGGAAGATTAGGCTTCAGATCCACAGTCAATTGAACAGCAATCAAAGAGTTATCTTTTTTATCTCTTGTCCCCAGTATTGCTCTAGAGTCTCCAACATTCCCAATCACAAGGTCATGCCCCTAAAGACAAATACATAAGTTGAATGTTCTCCATTCCTTGCTAAACGTAATAAACAAATCAGTTCGAGAGCATTGTAGAAATTGTACCTGCTTTATTAATGAGATGGCAGTAGAACCACTGCAGAAACAATCAATTGCTGGATGAAGTTTTAAATCTTTGTCCATTAATTTGAAAGCCTTCAAAAAACATTGTTTTAAAGGAAGAAACATCTCAGGGAGTTTTACATTTTCATCAATGTCCACAGAGTCACACCATTCATCATCCATGCTAATGGTTGCCGTTTCTTCTGAATCCACACCTCCCGCCACATTATTGGTTTGTTCACCATTAGTAGTAGCCATCCACTGTGTACACAGCTTCAGTGGGAGGGAATCCCGAACTTTTTTTGCAACCAGATGACCATATGGACCATGACCATCGAATACACCGCAGAAGATTGTATCTTTTCTTGAATTGAAATTCTAGTGTAAAAAAAATTCCATTAGCGTCCCTTTTTAGCAATTACAGATAATCACTTAGCGAAAGAATAGAGGGAAAAAAAGAAGGTCAATAGTCAACCCAAATGTGTGCCCTATTATGATTAACTTCAATCAATTACTGCAATGAAATATTTTATATGATGTACCAATTCCAACTGCTGAGTAAGTTATGATAAGAGTAACCCAAACATAGAAACCACAGTCGCGAGATTATCATACTCTGCCAGATAGTAATTAAGCGCTGTAGCTAAGAAGATAACTACATATTTACTCGGTTAAATATCAACAAAGCCAAACCACACCGTGTAGCCAGAAACCTGTTTAGCTATCGAGACCTGTCAGCTTCTTTTTCATGGTCGCTTAAATAAATAAGATAAACTTCTTCTCAAGAAGAGGAAACATTCAAGAACATTTACTTTTCTCATTTACACAAATAAAAGCGACATGAATTATCAAATACCCAGTGATTTAGTGTTGTAGTTAAGGAGGATAACTACCTACCTACAACGTTAGGTATCAGACAAAGCCACACCAAATTGTGCAGCTAGACACCTACTTCACTAACAAGCCTTGTCAGCTAATTTGTCATGGCCATGTGTATTAATAAGTTGAACATCTTCTCAGGAAAACATAATGCTCAAGGATCATTTGCTTTGAAATAGATAAATAGATGCAACATGTACTATCATGTTGCGCTGACATGAATCATCAAGTTGCGTCAGTATCAATGTCACTGATTTTCAGCTTATCATTTCATGAAAGTAACTCATGAAAAACATATGCTCGTTTTTCTCGCTTGTTACCTTAATCCTACTGTAACACACTTGTTAGTACATAAGAATGTACTTCAGATAAACTCAAACTGACGAGAGATTCTAAGAGTTAAGATACGATGAAAACAAGATTTATTGTGCGGTAACCCTATAAGGAGGTAACAAGTATTTTTCGATACAAATCCCATAGATCATTCTTATACACACTAACAGAGTGAGCTCTTATTTTAAACCCCAAAAATCACCAGAAACATATGATTTTTGGATCTCAGCGACTTAAACTGATTCTGGTAAGAAAACCCCATGACAGTAAAAGAGGAAGAAAGCAATTCGTTAAAGACCATTAAAATGCTAAACTTTCAATTCTCCATCTATGTTCCTAATATTTTAAAAAGGTTAGAAGTATATGCTTGGCTCATCTTTGGAGTGCCTTGAGAGCTGAAAATTTGGCCATACTGTCATTATGTAGGAAAACTCTCACAATTCACAAATGCTTCAAGGCTCACATTGTCCCATGTCTCAACCATATGATATCAACCAAATTGCTTCTATTCTGGGAAACTGTAAAGACATTGCAGAGCTTAGCTACTTGAAACTAAAACACAAGTAATTGAGAATTCCGAGAAGTGTTTCATCAGTAATTGGGCCAGAAGTAGGTTTCTATACACCTTAGCTGCATATCACAGTCCCAATAACCATACCCCATCACAATATATACCGTGACGGTGGAATTGATAGATGTTTCACCCAGTCAATGTAGAAAAGTTCCCTCACTCAATTACATTTTTTAAATAAAATATACTATCACACAGAAATAATCACTCTTTAAAACAAGTACTTGAAGAATCAAATAATCACTTGATCTTCTAGTAATCAAACAGAACCAAGACTGAATTCTAAACCCACTAAACAAAAATGCACTTAAAAGAAAAGTGAAAGTTCAAAAAGCAGCTTTAAACCCAAACAGTGTAAAGTCTACTCAAAAACAAAGAAGAATCTAAATCCATAAAGAAAAGGAATCACAATTCACACCCAAAAAACACTTATCATAAAATAATTGTCAAAATGAACACAAAACTAAATCTAGTCAATGAGTGACCACATAGATTGAAAATTAGTGTGAGTGAAGAAACTAACCTCCCAAACAAGCATAGCATCTTGATTAGTTCCTTTTTTCCCCTGTTGAGTAAACAAACAAGAAACATCACTAGCTCCATTACCACACATTCTACTTGAGATTTTAAGAAGTTCATTTTCTTTTACATTACTTATATCTACTTTTATTCCATTATCACTTATATAATTACTCTCATTATATAAATCTCTATTTCTTCCTCTTCTTTTCTTCTTCTTATTAATACTATTACGACTCTTCAATCTCTTAATAAGAGAAGGAGATTTTGTTAAACACTCTCCAGAATCTAGGGTTTCTTTTGCATCTTTACTTTGTGTTGAATAACAGGAACCCATTTTCTCAAAATCAATATGTTTTTTATCTCTATCTTAGTTTCTCACAACCTCTTCTTCCTCTTCACCTATGAACGAGAGAATGAAAATTCACAGCTATTCTGATCAATTAATTTTATCGGTGGCGGCGTAAAATTAAGAATTCATTCAATAATTTCTCGAAAAGAAAATCTCTGTATTAATGGATTTGTAAATGAATAATCCATGAAAATATAACAATCTGCATTAATCAAATAATCAGAGAGTAATTATCAGAGAGAGAAAGTGATTCTGGTAAAATGGTATGTGTATATAGATAGAGACACTGGAGGAAAACTACTATTTAGTGGGTGGTAAGTAAGTGTAAACTTCAGGATTACGTACGCCTTGAGATCTTCTCGGCTTTTAATTGCCTCGTGACGTGGAAAAATTATAATTTAATAGGTATATAATGACGTGGAAATATTGGATTCTTTCGATTGTCTCGAAGTAGGTAACTATTGGGAGTTTGACGGTGGAGATTATAGGTGAGGTATAGCTTGAGAAAAAGACAAGATAGGATGGGGGTTGTGGGTTGACTTGGGTAAAACCCTAATAGAATTTGGTTTGGTTATTAGTAAGTAGTACTTACTTGATAGTGAAATTCGTAGCAAATAGTTTTGTTAAGTTAATTGTACTAGTACTTCTTGTCGAGCTGTTTATGTAATCAAAGCACACCAAACAAAGAAACAAAAGAGTCAGTCTGTACTATTTCCAACTGCTTTAGCAATGATGCCTTTTTAGGGTAGTGGAAGAAATGGACAGTCTGGTGCATCAGTGTTTGATACATATATATTGCACGGATGTTTGACATAACTTCAACGATGAGGACAAGTCGTTTTTTCGTGGACTCTCAACAGATGGAATCTGTCTATCCTCTGTGCATAAGTTTTTGTGCATTGGTAGTATAGATAATCTAGCCAAGTGATGCCCATGCTAGCTAGCTAGCTAGCTAGTGAGCAGCAGCTTTGGGTGCCAGCAGATTCTGCATTGTTTGTTCATATTTGGATTCTCCGTCCAAAAACAATTTGGTCAATGGATATTTTAGGGGATTTGTCCATAGATGTTCAACATAAGTCGATCGAATTAATATAAGACAATGGACTGATGGTGAGCCGTTCGGTTCATGTTGAGACGATCGGTTTAACATAGGTCGAATAAAATAGTTTTTATATTAAGTTAGTTATTTTAGTTTATATATATATATATATAAATTAAAATAGAAACCGATCTCACTTAACTAAAAAATTATTTATTTATATAAAAAACAGACCCTACTAATTAAAAGAAATATTTATTTATATAAAAATTGGATCCACTTGACTAATTCGTCAGTTTCCCACTGTCCAAAATCGAGTTTGTCAAACCACGTGACTTAGTATATTGGCTAAAATATCAATGCCCACTGAAATTGCTCTTAGTTTCTTTTAGTGATTCCAAAAGTTAAAGCATTTGGGTAGACATGTATGGTAAGGTTACTATTAACACCGAAAAGAATTATGTGCAAGGTCCATGCGTGGTGAGTTCCATTACATACATTTCGATGAGCAATATTTCAAATGAAAAATAGTCGTGTTTGCTTTTGTGTTTTTGTATATGTAACTGTAGAAAATCCTACGGTCACACCCCAAAAGGCCCAAACTAACTAAGCTATGGATTGTGTATGAGAATCAATCAAATCAAAAGATATAAGCAATTTTATGTGGCTAGCATACACACTCAATAACTAAAATTTCAACCCCTCATTTAATAATCTTTTTTCTGTTTTATAGACAATTTTATATATAATGGATGACAACTCACTTCGCTCGAGGTATATCGATATTAAAGGATAGAGCTAGCGAAGTGAAAGAGATCATCTTCTCCGAAGATGTAGCTATCATTCAGACTACGAGCAAATCCTCTTCTACAACCTAGTTGGTCAATCGGGTCCTTTGCTGATTTGATCATATTAAATGCACAACTACCTGCTTTGAACTTGACCATTGATCTCGTTGTACTTTTTACATGTATCTTCGTACTGGACAAGTAATATGTATCTCATTTTACGATAAAGTAACTTTTAAAGATTATACTTGAACCCTGAAATGTTCATGAGATGCTTTCAGGTGGTGATATTATTTTCTACGCCTCAGTATAAAATTAAGTTAGATACATAGACCATGTTTTTATTGGTTGTGATAAACCTTTACGATCATGTCGCCTTGTCTTGGCCATTTTAATGGCAGTTTTTTTCAAGAAATGATTGTTTTTAAAACTTCAGATCGCAGAGATTGTTGGGTCACCTACCATTTCGACCATGTAGTTCTACAAAACCTCAGTCACCCCACCACGTGATTAATTAATGCGAATTGAGAATTCCAGGTTTCCGATTGTTAAGACCCGCCTTAGCCTTAAACCCCAACCTATCACATGCTCTATCTTAAAAACCAACCAATCACATGTTCAGTGGTGTAAGACACTCACCTTGAAAGTGAGTATACATTATCATTTTCAGTTTAATAAGAAAAACAGTAAGTGGGTTATAACCCCAAAGATGTCACTATCCAACAACAAAAAACCCAACAAAACAAAATGTTCACAAAAACCCCATTTGTAATTAACTATCTAAACTACCCTTCCGTAATTTCTGAGAGAGAAAATAACCGTTATCATTTATCTCTTCTCATTCACTTGGTAACGGCATTTTTTCCCCTTCAACCTCTTCCCTAGTTTCACCCAAGTCCGATAAATCAAAATTATCAGAACCAGCTCCTGAATGAATATCATCTTCATCTTCATCCATATCATCCTCATCTTTGTCATCATCATCTGTATCACCACCAGTACCTTCAGAATCAAAATAAAAATCTGAATTTCTATTATGAAGTTATTGTTCATCATCATCAGTAGCTTTACTCCCTTTCCCACCTCTTCCTCCTACTATTAACTCTTCATATAATCTTGATACCCAAAATTATTTTTCACTATAGCCATTAATAATCACCACCACAGTAATAATTTCTTCTCCCCAACTAAAACCCTATAAACACAAGAAGAAAAATTTCTCAAACCCTAATTACACACTACCAATTCAAGTATAATGTAGATAGATAATCAAAACAAACAGAATCACCACGAACAGTAAATTCATACAAAAAAATCAAAACCCTAACCCTAAAATCCCATCAAAAATTTAACCTTCTCTTCTCTTCTCTTCTTACTTCATAAATCTCATATCTCAAATTAATTGTCTATTATATTCTCATATATGATTTCAGTTTTTATAACAATTTCAACCTAACCTAAAATCGAAAAAAATCACTGAAAAAAATCAAAAATGGTGAAGAAACAAGAGAAAAAGAAAGATGAAAATATCGACAAAAAACTTAAGAAAACAGTGAAGAAACAAGATTCTCCAAAAGATAAATCGAAGTTTTATTATTCTTCAGTGATTATTTATGGTTGAAAATCAATATGCATCAATGATTTTTGGTTTCGCAATTTTGGTTTCATCAACGTATTTGCATAATTAGGTTTTATCTCTTATCATCTGTTTGTATCATAAATTAGGTTTAGGTTTCATCTGTTTCGAAATCACTGGTTTCATAATTAGGTTTCAATTACATTTGTTTTCACCTTATTTATTCACGGTTCAATTATGTTCAGTTTTGGTTTCATCATTTTCACTGTATGGTTGAAACCAACTCTGTTGGTGTTTTTTTACTTAATGACTATTTTGATGGAACCGAAATTGGTTTCATCATTTTCACTGTATGGTTGAAACCAACTCTGTTAATGTTTTTTTTTACTTAATGGCTATTTTGATAGAACCGAAATTGGTTTCATCATTTTCACTTATAGTTGGGACCAATTCTGTTGGTGCTTATGGTTTACTTCCGGTTTAACAACTGGGGAAAAAATAGTTTAAGAACCGTATAGGTGCTCGTTGCATTATTTGTGTGCGGAGGCACCTACCATAAAAGCTTTGATACAAAAAAAGGAACAACACATGAAGGCCCTTGTTGCTTGTTCATTTTGTCAGCATTCAAACAACATGTTGCAAAGCTCTCACTAGAGTCGGCAAGTCAATCAAAAGAATTCGTTTTGAACACCCCTTTGTGTTGTCAGCAAGATGTGTAAGTGCTTTAAAAGAACTTGTTTTTAGAGATATTCTCTTCACTCTCTTCATTTCAATCCTTTTTTGTTTTGTTCAATTTAAAGATCTTGTTTTATTAATTTCAGGAATAATTGCGGCCTTCATGTTTGCTATTATATAAAGAGCCTCTTGAAAGGAAATTTTTCGTCTGAAGCGCATATAAAACAAAATGTGAATATGAGGCCAAAGTTGGCCTCCAAGATCCTCCTTGATAAAGGTGCAGACTATGAGGCCAAAGTTGCAATTTAAAGTTGACAGTTTGAGTTTGCAATTAAAAAATTATAGTTTTAGTTTTAGTTTAAAGTACTTGTGTAATGATTTCAGTTCAGTTGGAATTGTTAGACATATTTGGTTTAAAATACTTGGAACTTTTATAAAAACATATCAGTTTGTATGTTTACAAAGATCTCAGTTGATGGAACAAAAAAGCTGAAACCAAAAAGTGTTTCAACATAATGCGAAAAGCTAAAACCTTTAGGCCTGAACACTTAGGCTTAAACCTTAGTCATTGAACAAACATCGCAGACGTAAACAAAAATGATGGAACCAAAAAAAGTTCCATCATTTTTTTGGTTCCATCTTATTCCAGATGAAAAAAAATGATGGAACCAAAAAAGTTCTATTATATTAGAGATGAAAAAAATACTGAAGCATGTGACAAACTATGAAACCTATTTTGGTTCCAACAAATTATAAAAGTCTGCAACTCTGACAAACTTAATCTAAAATTAAACAAACATAAAACACCTGCAGCAAATTAACATGTTTAACTGTAAAAAAAATTTAAGAAAAAGAATAAATCGGAAAATGTAGATTAAAACATATAGTAGTCTAAACGAAAACTGAAACTGAAAGTCGATGAATTGTAGTCAAAATGATTTCAAATCTGACGCGCGGGGCATGGAAGTCAAAACATGGCATCCACCACAATTTCTCATCTTCTTATTGGGAACTGAACCTGTATTAGGAATTCTCTTCTTCTTCCTTGGACGACCTGATTGTGGTAGAGCATCAGGACCAAGAATAACATATTTTGGAGACACAATCGTATGCTTTTCAACTGTGGGGACAAGATTAATTTCTCTTGCATAGGATTCCCGGTAGAACTTTATTGTAAAGTAAAATTCGACATATTTATACGCATCTTCTTCATTCAGCATGATACAACGGATAACATGGGCACAAGGGAAACCGTTGATGCGCCAGCGGTTGCAAGAACATGTTCTTCTTTTCAAATCGATTGTTTGTGTTAATGTCGAATGGACTTCAAACACATATTGCGACGACTTGGTGACACTGTATTCACGGCCATGCATCTTGTTGTTGTATACTGCAACCTTGTATATAACCCTATGAACATCAAATTAAGAAGAAATCAAAATCAAAAACAGAACATGTAATATTAAAACCTTAGTCCACAGAAATTCAAAGAAAATATATTACACAATCACTTGGTTTTGGCGACACCAATACACAACTTAATTTATTCATCCTAGTCCATTAGTTGATTCAATTATGCTAACTAACCACTACAAGATACATCTATGCCAATTATTTTCAACCATATTCCAAAGAAATAAGGCACTGCTAGCACATCAAGTGCAATATATGTCTGGTAACCATAAAGATTTGTTAGTTAAGTGGTTCATGTTTAACAGAAATACTACACAAAGCATACAAAATATGAAAGGTCTTTCTTATAAGGGAAGTAGAAACTTCAAATCTGAGGTTGAGAAAGGAACATTGAAAGTACAAAGCATCTACAAGCCCTAAAACTTTGTAAGCCAACATACCGTCTACTGACCACCACCAAAAGTATTCATTCCGAAAACATCGATACCCATGTCGATATCATATTTTCTCTCACCATCAACTTCAGCTGAAAGCTTTGAATAGTCTTCCTTTAATTTGATTACAAAAAGAGTGTATAAACAGAGAAAACCATGTAAGAAATACAGTTGGAAAATAAAAAGATGAATAGAAAAGCGAGTAAATCATTAAATTTGACAAGAAAACATTAACTGCCATGTATAGTTTACAATAATTCTATCACATAGATCAAAAAAAGGTTTGTTCTTTTCATTGAGTTGATCTTGCCAGAGTAGATCACCGTCTACGGTCACAATATTGTACTCTAGTATTGTTAAAATAAACACCAACCAAAGAGCCACTATGATAAAATTTAGTTACGGAGACTAAAACGTTCTCTGAGCAGTCACCATATGACTAATGATCCAGGCATGGACAAGTGCATTGTTTTTGTCAGATGATTAACAAATTCTTTCATGTTCAGGATTTGCTTCACATCCAATTTTACTTCAATATTGATCTGCAAGTAAGTAATACCTCCATGTTATAGATAAAACATTACAAAAATTAGTTCTCTATAATCTATTATACCTGGAAACAAAGTTTTCCTCCTCACACAGTCTTGTCACAATTCCTCTAGGATTTCACTACAGCTTTGCAGCTAGTAAATTTCGAAGCACCTGATACTAAATTTCCATGGTTATACTCTTCTTATTCTTAGAGAACTATATCAAACACTAGAGCTATCACCCACTATCTCATCCTTTTCAAGCTAAACCTAACCCAATTTTTTCAAAATCATATGCACTACAATCCACAAAGCTCAAACAAGAAACAAATCACAAGCATTACCATCCAACCATCGAATCCTAACGCAACTGCAAGCTCTGATAAACGCTCAACATATATTTACGCTGATTCTTTCGTTACCAAAAGCTCATTATAAACTAGCTTTCCTTTATTATATTCAGCTATAAATGTTCCCAGTACCTATAAAACAAAAAATCAAACATCTTGAGGTCAGTACTTCAGGTCCTTCAACACAAATATCTTTGGGTACCTTAACACCATGAGTATGAGCAGTATTAACCCAACAAGGAGGAGGAATAATAACAAGATTATGCGAGAAATAAACAAAGATATCCATTAAATACTAATGCCAATTTTAAAAAATGAAACAAAATTATATGAAACCAAAACTAGTTTCAACAAAATTTTTTTTATCAAATCACCAACAAGATTGGTTTTGTCGATAAAAACTAACAAACATTAGCAAAATTAGATGACACAAAATCGGTTTCAATAAAATGAAAAAAAAAAAAAGATAAAGCCCAAATCGGTATCCTCCTCACATATATCTTGCAAATCAGAAAATATTGTCTTAAGCTTGTATGCATGATAGTGGTGACACTCTATGAAAAATTGCATTATTGAAATATTTATTTAGGCCATTGGGTTTATACACCTACATACGATATCGTCTGCCTGTAATACTATATATTAGACCACCTGCATGGTGTTATAATCATGAATCTCAGTTAAGACTTCTCATTCACAACCTTGAAATTTAAAACATGCATGAAGCTATAATCGTAGCTAGTGAGTGTACGTATCCAACTACTTCCATTGTATCATATATGCCCACACCAGACTAGGGTCCTTTATATATACTATACTACTGCTAGCATATAACTATCACACAGAAAAACATGGACAAAACCATGTCTATAAGAGATTATTCCTTCAACAAGAGTATTGTTGATTGAGATAATAAAAGAAGAAAATCTATGGAGACTAGTCATTTTAACAGGATGAAAACTTATACATTTTTAACACCACTTAATTTATCGACAACTAGTCAACAACGAAACCAAAAATTTTTTTTGTAAAAAAAAAAAATGAAAACTAAACAACCTAATCATTAAAAACATGCCTTCATAGAAAATCAAAACTAAATGGTTTCCAAATATTTTAGATGGGTAACATAGATTTAGGTAAATTGAATTCAATTTGAAATCAGATTTTTGATTAAGATAAAGGTTTAAGATATTGAATAAAAACCAATCAAAATCCCTAGAAAAAAATTTGGTAGTTTTTTTCAAATTTTTTGATCTCAAAAGAGAGATTGAGTATAGATGATTACAAATCTATACTACGATCATGAATTAGGAAAAAAAATCGAGATCAAACCGACGATTCAGGTTTTCGAAACTCTTGAAACTCGGTTTTGTTGAATTTTAATGTCGACTCGAAATCGATCGATTGAAGTTTTGTTTGAGTTAAAATGATATAAAGAAAGTAACTTATCTTTCGGTTCAATTTCGATGATGTTTCAGTCATAAAACGATGATTTGCATCGACTCTTCCCATCAATTCGCAACAAGTTTCAAGAACAGGTTTTATGAAAGTTTCAATTGCTGGTGGTGGTGGTGGTTGTGGTGGGAGACGGTGTTGGTAGAAGATTAGGAGATGGGTTTCGTGGTCGTAGTAGGAGGAGGAAAGAAAGAGACCCAGAGATAGAGAAACAATAGATCTCATTGGGAAAGAAAAAAATATATATGAGGATAGTCTGGATATTTTTAAAAAATAAAATGGATTTATTAATGTAATTTTAAAATAAAAGAGATTTTTATATCAAAAATATCGTGTTTTTATGGATCTCAACATATGAGAGGAGTTTTTATGTGATAAAATAGTCACCTTGATTTTTTTCCGCTTATTTTGTTAGAAAAATAAACAACTAGATTACCTTACTAATAAGATTAGAACATTTTGAAGTTTAAATAGACTCGGTCCTATGTATTCTGTCAGTATTCCAAATGCATGTATAGAGATGCTCGTTATGGGTGAGAGTCGTGAGACCCTTTTCGTTGTTCTTTAATATATTTCCAATTTCACTCCATATACATACAAATCCATTAAATTATCAATAAGGATGCTTTCCAGAATCACTTAAATTATACTACTTCGGTTTCAGCAAAAGTGTTACTATCACTTTTTTATTTTAACCTATTTTTAGGTTAAAATAAAAAAGTGATAGTAATACTTTTGCCGAAACAGAGGGAATATGAGGTTAGATCAGTACAAGGAGTTTATGGTAGCAAAAAATGATTATCCAACGGCTAGTATTAATTAATACTGAGCTAGGCATTAAATTGATCAGCAGCGGACGTTCTTTATACCGACTCTCTCATTTTGGCAAGTAGGCGTGAGACTTATGACCAGGAGTCGGACCAACTTATCCCTATACACGAATGCGCGTGTCTAGGAAATCTTATCAGTTCCCTGTACGAGGTCTTACCTCAGTACATTTTCGTTACAGAAATAGTAATAGTGTAATACTCAGTTATTTAAGAGGTTACATCGTCCGGCTGCGCACTCTTCAAGTGCCCTTTCATAGAAACTTTCAATTTAACCGATTTAAAAGAAGAAAGGCAAATATCTGGATTTATATAAATCGGACGGTTTACATTTTTCTTATGCCGATGCCGGCTGGTCAACTGTCCTCGATAAGATTTTCAGCAAAATATTCCAATGCACAAAATTTGAACTCGATTTATTTGTTTTGAAAAAATCACTAACAGTGTGCATAATACCTTTGGACAAAAACTCTAAAGACAAAAACGGAGCTGTTTTGGTGGTTTTATACTTTTGACTAGACAAGTCACGTAAACATTGAGCAGCGAATCCAAAATGATTTTCCTTGCCATTATAACTTATCTTAAAAATAATTAGAGACTAATCCCAAATAACTTTGTCACTCTTAGATGTACCCACCACTTATCTACTCAAGGGAGAGTGGTAAAAAGTACATACCGCATTCGGGCTAGTGTTCAATTTTAGCCACACAACTGAACTCGATCGCTTAACTTTTGTGCATACACCAAACTCTTCTTGTCCGGAAACATGTCACTGTTCATCTATTGGCTTTGTATCATTGAGTCGCATTGGCAGTTGGGACTGAATCCGAATAGATGAGGACAAGAGTAGTGATCAGTCCTCTACCTAACCTACCAATAAAAAGGGATTAGTTTGCTTTAATTTATGACACTAATTCATTTATATTCTTGATTTTGGAGGCAGGATTTAAAGATCATCATCCGGTAAATCATTTAACTATTTATTAAAAGGAAATCATATCGGAAAGAAATGCATTTTCCATTACAACTAAAACATAGTTCTTACACACTATTTATAAGAGACATATAATAAGATTATGTTAAAGAAAACTGACAACCAATAGAAAAAAATTAGGTGTAAGAGACGTTAGTTAACAAATAACTAACATTTGGTGTACAAGCAGTGTATGTAAAATAAAAGACATTATTTCACTACCCTCCCTCAAGGTGAAGGAGGAGATAACATCTTCAACTTGAATTGGAGAAACTGAAATCTAGGCGCTGCAAGTCCCTTGGTGAAGACATCAACAATCTGAACAATAAAAGAGATGTAAGTAACCTGTAAAGATTTAGCTTGAACAAGCTTTCTGAAAAAATGAAAATCCAAAGCCAAATGTTTCATCTTACTATGAAACACAGGATTAGAAGCAAGAGCAATAGAACTTTTGTTGTCATAATAAATTGTTGGAGAATCAAATAAGAAAACATGGAGATCCTTAAGCAAATGACACAACCAGAGAACCTCAACTGCAGTGGAGGCAAGAGACCTATACCCATCCTCAGTGGAAGATTTGGAGACAATTGGTTGCTTCTTTGCATACCAACTGACAGGATTATCCCTAAAGAAAAAACAATATCCACTAGTGGATCTTCTGTCAGAAGGACTGCCAGCCTAATCTGCATCAGTAAACCCTTGAAGAGCAGCATAGCCCTTGGTGAAGAAAATACCATGATCCAAAATACCCTTGATATATCAAAGAACTCTCTTGGTAGCAGCAAGATGAGAAGTAGTTGGAGCATGCATAAACTGACAAATTTGGTTCACATCAAAACAAATTTCTAGCCTAGTCCAAATAAGATATTGTAGAGACCCAACAATAAATCTATATTCTGTAGGATTACGAAGAAGATCACCATTATCTGGAATGAGTTTAAAAGAAGCAGTACAAAGAGTATTGCAAGGCTTAATATCCACTAAATGATTCTTAGTCAAAAGATCTAAAGCATATTTTGTTTGAGATAAAAATAAGCCCTTGTCATTTCTCTTAACCTCCAAACCCTAAAAATAATATAAATCTCCTAAATCTTTGACATGAAACCAAGTTGAAAGATGAAAAATGATAGTATCACAATGAACATAATTAGCACCAGTGATTATAATATCATCTACATAAACCAAAATTATAGTAATTTGATCCACTAACTTCTGAACAAAAAGGGAAGAATCGGCTAAAGAAGGAACAAAATCAAAAGCTATTAAGGCATCTGACAGTTTTTCATACCAATCTCTAGGAGCTTGTTTTAGCCCATACAATGATTTCTTAAGCCTGCAAACAAATATGGATGTTCCTTCTCAACATAACCTTGTGGTTGAATCATATACACAGTCTTCTTTAAATCCCCATGCAAAAATGCATTACTAATATTTAATTGTTTTACTCTCCAATCAAAATTAACAATAAGAGATAAAACTACTCTGATAGTTGCAGGTTTCACCACAGGGATAAATGTATCATTGTAATCAATACTTTTTAGTTGACTAAACCCCTTGTCAACAAGTCCAGACTTATATCTTTCTATAGTACTATCAAGATGTAATTTTATTTTGTAGACCTATTTGCACCCAACTAAATTCTGGGAAGGATCAGGTGGAACTAAATCCCAAGTACCAGCATCCTGTAAAGCTTTAACTCTCTCCTCATTGAAGTGACCCAAAATTTTTGTTTAGATGCTTGAGAAAAACAAGTAGGTCTTTGAACAAATAATAAACTGAGATAAGCTGTTGGAAGAATTTGTTTGTTTGTAAATAAGACTTTGGGTGAAAATACCATTTTTAACTATAATCTGCATAAAGTGGGAAGAAGTAAGAGAAGTATTCATAGAAGGAATGTTGAGAGAAGAAGAAGATACATCAGCAGAATCAGTATTAGAAGTGAAATTGTTGGATGTAGAAAGGTCAGTGAAAGGTGCAGAATGGAAATCCAAAGAATAACTAGAAATGGATTGAGACTTTGAAAAGGGAAAAGACTTTTCATAAAAAAAAAACATGCCTTCAAACATACACCCTTTTTGAACATAAATCAAGACACTTGTATCCTTTATGAGAAAAACTATAACCCAAAAATATACAAGGAGAGCTTATTGGTTGTAGCTTATTGTCAGTATAAAGCTTCAACCAAGGAAAACACAAACATCCAAAAGTTTTGAGAAACATATAATCAGGTTTCTTATGAAATAAAGTTTCAAAAGGACTAGAAGTAGGTGAAACTTTGGTTGGAAGTCTGTTTATGAATTTTTTTGTTGTAGAAATAATATCAAACCAGAATTCAGAAGAAAAAGAAGATTGAATCAAAAAGGCTCTAATTATTTCTATCAAGTGTCTGTGTTTGGATTCAGCAACACCATTCTGTTCAGGTGTATGGGGACAAGTGTTTTCATGAACCACACCATACTGAGACAGAATGTTCTTTAAAGCATGATTTACAAATTCACATCCTCCATCTGTTCTTATAGTCTTAATTGTAGTGTTCAACAGATTTTTAACATAGGATTTAAAATGATGAAAGATAAAACTAAAATCAGACCTAAGAACAAGAGGATATACCCAACAAAATTTTGAGAAATCATCTATAATATTGACATAATATCTAAATCCATTAACAGAATTAACAGGTGCAGGATCCCATACATCCATATGTAACAAATGTAAAGGAGCAGTGGAATAAGAACTAGATAAAATAAAAGAAGTTGTTAATGACTTCTTCCAAGTTGACAATCAATACAAGAAAGAGGATGATTCAAGTTATGGGTGAGCTTTAGGTTTTTGGAGATTATGGTAAATGACTGAAAATATGGGTGAACCAATCTTCTATGCCAAATAGCTGGTGAAGCTTTAACACATGAGAAGGCTTTATTGGATGGATGAGAAAGATTGCACTGAAAAAGGTAGAGACCATTCCTACTGGGCCCTTGGAAAAGAGTCCTCCCTGATCTCAAGTCCTTAACAGTAAAAGCATTGGAAGTAAAGGTTAGAGAGCAACCATTATCTTTGGTAAATTTATGGAAAAATATCATATTTTGAGTAGCAAGTGGAACATGAAATTTTTTATCAAGAACAAAATCATGTGAAGGAATTGAAACTAAAAAAGGGTTAGAATTGAGAACTTGCATATCTTCACCATCAGCAGCAGTAATAGAAGTATCACCACGAAGACCAAAACGAGTAGATATATTTCTAGCATTAAAAGTAAGATGATGAGTTGCTCCAGAATCCATGTACCAAGGATTATGTCCTAAGATATTTGCTGAAGTAAGCATTACATGAAGATGTTTTGGTGGTTCTCTTCCTTGATAAGAGAAATTCATCATATTACAACATTTATCAGCACCATGACTATGTTTTTTGCATATTTGACAAGTAGGTTTATCTCCAGAGGATAAACCAAAAGGTGGTGGAGTTGAATTAGTAAAAGTACTAGTTGAAGGTGTAAGTAATAATCCATCATATCCTATTCCAAAATAAGAATTATATCCTCTTCCATAGTTAGAATGAAAACCTCTACGAAAACCTCTACCAGGATTTCAACCAAAACCTCTACCAAATTTCTGCTAGCAGTAAAGAAAGCACGATTTGTAGACTCAACATGAGATGAAACAGATCTATTAGTAAGAACAATTTCGTCATTAAGCATGATATTATGTAATTCAACAATATTCACTGGAGGAATACGAATTCTAATAGAAGTAACAAATGAAGCATAATCAGAATCAAGACCAGCTAGAGTAATAACAATTATTTCATCATCATAAATTCAGTATCCAGAAACAGCTAACTGAATCACATATTTACTTAATTTCACCAATATAAGCAGAAACATAAGATTTACCTTTCTTCATAAACATCATTTTTTTTCTTAATTGAATAGCATGAGTTGAAGAAACTCGAGCAAATCTTTCCTCAATACTGGTCCATAGTTGATGTGAAGTCATAACTCCAGCAAAATAAGAGATTACATTATCAGAAATAGTTGAATTGATCCACATTATAATTATTGCATCTTCGTCCATCCAATCTGTGTAAAGAGGATTCTATTGTTAGCGTTGACTCTGCTTGTAAATTGAACTGGACACTCATAAGATCCATCTAGATATTTCATTATCCTGAATTTACGAATGACATGAAACATCAAATATTTCCAAGTAAGATATTTGTCATTTTTCAATTTTAAAGAGACAATACTGATGAGTTCATTAATTGGTACACGGGTAATTGAGTGAGAAGTTGGATTTTCCATTAGAGAAGAAAGAATTTAAGATCTGAAAAAGAAGAAAAATTAGATTGAATTGAATGAAATCAGTTTGAATCAAGAAATTAATCTAGATTGAGTTGAGGAGAGGAGAAATTAAGAGATAAACAACCATATAATGATGTAGAAAGAAAGAAAATGAAGATTCAAGATGAGAATCAAAACCAGAGAAAATTTACATTTCTCTACTCTGATACCATAAAAGAAATCATATTGGAGAGAAATGCATTTTCCATTACAACTAAAAGATAATTCTTATACACTATTTATAAGAGACACAAAATAAGATTCTGTTAAGGAAAACAGATGACCAATAGAAAGAAACCAGGTGTAAGAGACGCTAGTTAACAAATAACTAACACCTTGTGTACCAGCCGTGTATGAAAATAATAGATATTATTTTACTATTTGTTAGTTGCATTATTAAAAGAAAAATTAGGTTTCAGGTGAGTAAGTAAGCTAAATCAACTTAATCATCGTGGCTCATTAATTATTGGTTATAATTAAGGTATGGATGACCCAACTAACTTTTAAAGCCAACATAAAATTAACTATATGATCTAAGATTATAAATACAATGTGAGATTATTCTCGATTTTGAGTACATATCTTAGATGGTGAAATTAATGTGAGTTAAATTCGCCACATAATTAAGATTGAAAAAGAAAAATACGGATGACCAGTGCATTGATGTAGGTTTGTTTTTTTTCCGTGCATTCCATATATTATATATTTCATTCTATATTTGGTTAAAAATATGTTTTATATGACCGGGTTGTTTTGCCAGTTCTTAGTTTTCATGCCACTATTTTAATGAAACAAGCACTCAAAATATAAGTGAAGCCCTGAAGAAAATGAAAATAAGGATTTGGCGTACAAAAGTTCTATCATCTACCTTTGGTTATGGAAGTGCATAATTCTCATGAAGGTTGGAGTAAAATTGAATTAGGCTTAAAGAAAAGTTTAATTTGACTAGAAAATTATATCTTCAAAGTGTTCATGGTAAATCTAAAAAAGAAATTACTGGCAATTCAATTGACGAGTTCTTGGTTAGCGACTTCAATCGCGACCTCGACATCTTACAATTTTCTTACCTGCTGGTTTCTTCTATAATTCACAGGATCAACGTCAGATTTGTTGTCGTCCTTACACGATTTGCTAATATCAGATTGCTTATAAACCTCAGTTGTTGTTTTTTTGTCTTCTTTGGCACTAATCCTAGAATGTTGTGTTGTATTCTCCTCCTCATACAAATGCTTATATTTAACATCATTCTTTAATCTAGCTATTAATTCAGCTAGACAGGGTTGGCCCTGAGGTAAGGCTAGTGCATATTACTACTTTTGTTTTTGACATGTCATTATTTATTATAGACCTCTTTTGATTTGTTTGAGCGATATCTTCACTATCCAATACAACTTAAGTTATTCTTTCCCCACCATCAATGGTGCCATGAATAACTCCACCATATTTGGATCCTTATTCTGCTTATTAGCAAGATTTATCATTTTTCCCTCCTCTTCTTTGTAAGCTAGATAAGCCCATGAGACAAAATTATTTTTATCCTCCTTAATAAGAGTCCGAGCATAAAGAGTTCTATTCAAATGAGTTATGGTAACACGTGATAGGCTAGGAAAATCTACAATAATATACAACAAGTTGATAAGTGCAAAATTTACATATTCTTAGTGTTGAATCCATATTAATATTTGCTAGTTTCTTGCATTTTATCTTGTGTAATATTTGTTTTTTTATTTGTTAGGTGAATCATCTTAAAGAGAGTAAAATGTCACTTAATGATGCAAGAAAAGCTGTTAGCTACACATGAAAAGTGATCAGAAAGTATATGAAGCAAGTTAGAAGAACAAAAGTTGTTGAAAGCATAAACCAGTTTGTGTATGTATGTGTGGGTGGGTGGGTGGGTGGGTGGGTGGGGGGGGGGGGGGTACTACCAGTTCTAAAGGATTTATGGAGGCATCCACAAAAGGATAAAGAACTAATGAATATTGTTGTGGGCAGCCCTTCTGTCTACAAATCATTGCTAGGGGCTGTCACAAATTCTATTAACACCTAAATATTTACTTAGGGATAACTCGCCCTATAATAACATAGAGTCTGTTGATCATGGAACCACCATCTTCTTCTTTCTCTACTTCAAGTTCACGACCAACAAACCGGTTGTGTTTACGAAGCTGTTGTCTATGGCCGATAGTGATTGTTTTGGTATGATGAGATTTTCAACTCAAGTTTGCATCATTGAGCTTGTAGTAGCTACAAATCTAACTCACTATATCCCAAACTGATTCAATCTAAAATCCATATATCTGTACGCCAAAGAATCTAACTAGGAAATAAATAGACACACAAGGATAAACATGGTTCAGTATATTTACTTACATCCATTGGAAGAAATAATTTGATTATATTGATATGAAAGGTTACAATTTTTTAAGATCGAGCCTTACACTTCTTGCTCAAGAACTCACAGTGTATGCTAAGCTCTCTATCCCTTAGAAAACTCGACCCCTAGTTTATTGATTAAGCCAGTATTTATAGGCACAAGTATGATACAACCAAGTTACTTTGTTGAGCGAGTATATCTCATTTGCTGTGTTATGATTGGGGCCTAACTCCCGATGCTTCTATTAATTCGGCCTCGATATGATCCTAGTCTTCCATGACCTAGAGCTAATCATACTGGCGTATAATTAGTCGGGTCCCGCTCTTTCCTGATCAACTTTTTTGTCCTACTCAGTTCAATTAAATTCCTTGTATGCTCTTTTGAATTGGAACGTTAATTCTTTTACCTCATTTCCACGTGTCTCGATCCTGCTCAGTGGTTGCAGATATCTCGAATACTGCATTTGGACTAAAAATTATCATTCAATTCTTCTTGCCATTCACTGGTTACCATGGCCCTTCTTCTCAGATGCATACACGTGGTTATGGATATTTTACCACTACAGAGATACCAGAGATGTTATAAGATGTGGATTTTATTCAAGATTGTGTTTTCAAACAAGGAAACAAGGAAAGAAAAACTTGCGTTTGTCGTTGGTAATGATGAAGATTAAGAGATTGAAGAAGATCTCGAGATTGCTAATGAATGGGTATATATGTTTTCACTTCTAAGAAAAATTAGGAACAATTGAGGGAGATGAGTTTGTGGATAAGTTTAGACTAGTGTGGAGCATGCTGCTAACATTGATTGATCATGGTGTTGATGGTGATTGATTGATGAGAACATGGATACCATTGATGGCAGTGATAATAGAAAATATGATTGATAGCATGAAATTGATTAATGGTGGTGGAGAAGAGCTCGAGGCAGCGATATTTTGAGAAGGTATAGAGAAAAATATCCCCTCGACCAAAAATGTGGTCGAGGGAAACAAAATTTAGAACAAAGTTTATTTCTCGACCAAGAGACTGGTCGAGTTTGCAAAATCCATAAGAAATAAAATTTCTCCGTGATAATTATATCCGAGGGAGTATAATAGGATCTCAGTTCCATCGAACTAACAAGCCAAGCAATGCAACTGGCCTGGATCCTTTGTTGGTTACGCATGCCCATTTGACTGTTAGAATTCTTTTTAGGGCCAGACTTGTATGTGATGTTTAGTGTATTTTTGGAGTTTGTGACCTATTTTGACCAGGATTGAATGCACATGCGCTCTACTCTTGGATTTCTCTTTCTAATATTTTCAAGAAACTTTTACAACCAAGAAAAGGAAAACAACCTAATAGCAAGAAAATTAGGGTTTACCCCAAAAACGGGGAAACCTTGGTAATTTTATAACGTAATTGTTCTTCTATATTTTTCATGGGTTTTATTAAATCCATGAGTATCTAATCTTTGTTGATTAAGGATGAATTCAATGTTTTAAGCGCGAAGCTTTGAAAGTGATTGCTAGCTAACTTTTGTTGATTAATGATTTATGAGTGATTGCTAGATTATTTGGGATGCATGCTAAATTAATCTATTGACTGTTCCAATACTATCAGAAGTTAGGATATAAGTAATATTCTATTAACTCTATACACAAGTAGAAATCATGAGACCTTGCAGAGGGATTCTGTGGAGCAATTACGAGTGAAGATAATACCAGCAAGTGGACCTTGAGCTAAGATTTTAATTATTGGAATCAACCTAGCTTCACAAATCCTAAAGCGTGCGATTGGGTTAAACCTTGAGTAAGGATGACAATTTTCCCCATGGGTTTGAGGCCCCGCGGGAACCTGCCCTATTGGGACGGGTAATACCCGTACAAACAGGGATGGGTACAGGTAATACCCGATAGTTGTGATGCGGGGGGTGGGATTTAAAGTCCCCGCCCATCCCCTCCCCTTACCTCTCACATCTAGGGTTTAGACTCTTATTGTAAAAGAAATGTGATATCTAATAACGTTGGAGGCTTTGATGTGCACTCAAGATTGACTACGGACTATGCTGAAAGATAAAAAAATATTAGTTGTATTAAAATAGTATTTTATATTTAAAGACTTCCTTATGGTTATATGACATGTTTATTTATTTCTTATTAGGCGGATCAAAATCTAAGTGGGAAACTTTTTGGGAAGATAATGAAGAAGAGCACGATGAGATGATTAATGCAGAGAAAGATGGTTAATAACGAAGAATTAAGAAGCAGAAAGGTCAGAGTAATCTACAAACCAATTATTTACTTTTTTTTTTCATTTTAAGATGGATTTATGAATTCAAAATTTTAAAATACATTATTATTATTATTATTTTGACCACTATATTTAAGTTTCCACTATAGACACAGTTTTAAATATCTTAACTTAATGTTCTGGGTAATCCATGGAAAACCCGTCCCAAACGGGTATTCCCCATACCCACTCCGCCCGAATTCTTATGGGTAACGAGGAGGGTATGAGCTTTTGTTTTTTAAACGGGGAGGGGATGGGATTCAAGATACATATGTATACTAATTGACTTAACGTTTGGTAACGACGAAGGAATCCCTGATCATATTATTCTTTTTATTCTTATTATTTACTTTAATCAAAACAGTCCTCCCCTTAGTATTTGCTTTTATTATAGTTTTTTTAATCTAAATAACATCTCAATAATACAACTCTTTGTGGTAACGATCCATACTATCATTATACTACTTATTAGTATTGTATTAGTAGGAAATATCTAAAGTAATTGTTGCATTTACAATAAGCGTCAAATTTGACGCCAAAGCATTTGAGAGGATGAGGGAGCAGTGGTCATACAGTCCTCCTGACTTAGCGGACATGACTCCACTATAATTTCAACGATCATCACTTCTCCATCTCTTCACAATTTTTGCAACTTACGAGAAATCAGTGTGTTCATTACAAGATTATAAATAGATGGTTTCATCTATTCGACAAGACAGAAAAAAGATCTATAGAGGTAATCCAGTCTTCAACTACACACTACTATTTTCTTCACATAGTGATTTCTCAGGTTTTTTTTTCTTCTTCCCCTAAGATTAACCAATCATCTCCACCTTTGTGACCGAAGCAAGACGTGAACGACCATTTCTTGGTTTAGGCTCGTCTTGTATGATTTTGATCTCTCGAACCTACAAAAAGTACTATTTTCAGTACATTTATTTTTTCACCCTAAAACAATTGGCGACCACAGCGGAAGATCAAACTTTCGATTACAAAGACAATCTTTCAATCGTCAAAAATGGTGGATCTTAGGTTAGGATCAGTAACTACTCCTAATCCCAGTTCTGGTAATACCAGTGGTCGCGGATCTGAAGCCACTCCTGCTGTTGACAACCCTCCTCCTACTAAAACCACTACTGGCACCACCACTACACCTCTTTCTGGTAGCATTACTGTCGAGGGTACCAGAAACACTCAAATCCCGCTCAACATAGTCGATCTGATGAAAATAAAGGAGGTTCTGGCCAAGACGCAAGCAGACATGGCTACCACCTAAAACGAGGTACTGACTTGTCTCAAGACCCCAACAAAACAACTTTCCCCGTAGCAACGTCATCGCCAGATGGAGTGTAATGACCCGACCCTCCACCGATATTGTCTCCACTTAGCCACTGCGGTCATCCGACAATGTGGGGTTTTCTACGGGCACCACTGCGGTCATCCAACAATATCTTCCTAGGATGTCACCCATCCCTGGATTGCTCCCATCCCGAGCATGCTTAACTGCAGTGTTTTATACCAACTCTGGAGCCAATTGTGCTGAAATGGCTTTGGTGTTAGTAGAGGACATACCGTTACTTATATTCCATTCGGCACCCTAACTTCCGAATCAGGGTATTACATGGAGAAAGCCAGAAATGCTCTCACATCGGCTACTGATGCAGGTACTTCAAGGGCTCGGGGGATGACAAAGTACACGTTATCACTGATCGTGCTCTATCAAGGAGTTAACTACCCAATTTTTTCACTGGTGAGGATCTGGAGAGACTCCTACGAAATCATGGTAAGGAAGACTCATCCTTATTTCATCAAGATTATCCTCCTTACGCACTCGAGATCCAAATGATCCCATTGCCGAGAGGATACTCCTCTCATACTTTTTCAGTGTACAATGGAACCGGGAATGCCCGTGAGCATGTCTCTCGATTCTTGGAGTCACTTGGAGAACACGAATATAATCATGTGCTACGTCTCAAGGACTCACCAGAAGATCATACACCTGGTACGACAACATTGCTCCCAACATCATCTCTAGTTGGAGAGATATGGTCAATGCCTTCTATAAAATATATTTGTTCGTCTCTGAATAAATCACTCTGTCAGATCTATGAAGATTGTTTCATAGGAACAATAGCACCCCAACGACTACGTAAAGAGATTCAGGATTTAGGATCTTGACTGTCATGATCCAAACGTCACAGAGCTTTAGTTGGTGGAACTCTGCATTAATGGTATGATTCTTGTCTATCATGCTTTCTTAGGAATTTACGCTTTCAAACTTTTTATGAGTTACATGAGGCCGTAAAACGGTCAGCAACAACCGTTCATGCGTTACTGGAGAAAAAGAGGCCTGCAAGAGAAGAAATCCGTGGAGACACTCGTGGAAGCCGATGACTGGTCAACAAGCAGTATACTGTTCAACCATCGATATATGCCTTCAGCAATGAAGGATCCAAGAGGAAATCTAGCATGAGTCACAAACCAAGTGCTTCTCTTCAACTCCAGTCGCGCCCCCGGCACCAGACCAAAGGTTAAACCCATCCCTAGGCATGACCAAAGATCCACGATAGCAACAACAACAACAAGAGCAAAATATGAAATTAAACCTAACCTTTCTAGATTTTCTTTTCCCTATGGAAGAAGTCCTTGAGTTACTGGAAGTCGGATACAAGATGAAGTTATCAAGCGCCCACTTGTACGACGGCTACCAACATCTCATGAAATGACATATCCAAAATATTTTTCGTTTCCATCGGTTCGTCAACCACCCTACCAACTAATATAATGGTCTGAGGCGCATCTTCAAGGAAAAGATAAAGTCGGGGGAACTACGCTTAGGGAATGAAGGTTGTAGATGGTGGATTTTTGACAGGTCTAAAATTGTAAAATCGCCCTCTGCCTAGTAGCCGGAACATATAAGTATATGCGCATATTTCTAACTTTATATCAAAGCATGAAATAATGTATCTCTACTTATAATTCTGTACGCGAATTAAGAGTAAAGTCTCTACAAATGGCTAAGGGTATTCTACACTGACCCAGTAGTATCTCTAGTATTTACAATATTTATGCTATATCGAACCAGTCTCAAGTCGCATAAATTTCACAGTTGAATTCCTTGAAATTGTCTCGAATGCTCATCGATGTTCCAATATACATAGCTAATGCCTGATCTTCGAGAATGCATTATAACTTAAACACCCTTCTTGCAAAGAGCGTATCACAATTCGACGTTTTGTCCTAAGAAAATATGCCACTTAGCATTTTTCCCAAGGACAAGTCATAAATTATACGTCATTCATCTTGGACGCGCCGCAATTAAAGAGCAATACCCCAAGATTGCGTTGTTTCTCACCGCGCCAGACTAGCCCTAATTTCTTCATGTTGGCATCATAGGCTAGCGCCAAAACTCGCCAACACATCATCACATTGTAGCTAAAGACAAGCGCTAGCCTTTGCTGGCAGCGTCCCCAGAGGGCGTGCCATGTTTCTCGCTGGCAACGAAGCCAACACTATCATTTGCTAGCAACGTCCCTCGATAACGCGATATTATTCTCGCTGGCAATGCAGCCAGAACTAGCCTTTGCTAGCAGCGTGCCTCGAGGACATGACATTATTCTTGCTGGCAACGAAGCCATCTCTAGTTTTGGTAGCAGCGAGGGATGCTACATTATTCTCTCTGGAAAAAAAGCCAGCGCTAGCTTTGCTAACATCGTACCACGAGGATGCGTCATTATTCTCGCTGGCAACGAAGCCAGCGCTAGCACTGTCCCTCGAGAGTGCGGTATTATTCTCGGTAGAAACGAAGCCAGCACTAGCCTTTGCTAGCAGCATCCCTTAGAAACGCGCCATATTATTCTTGCTGGCAACCAAGTCAGCGCTAGATTTGATAGCAACGTCCTTTAGGGATGCGCCATATTATTCTCGCTAGGCCGAGGATAGCGTTAGCTTTGCTAACTGCATCCCCAAGGATGCTACATATACTTTGCGCTAGTCTAGTGCCAGCGCTAGCTTTATATAGCTATCTATTAAGTCTTCTTACCTGGGTTCTTAAGTGCGTCATGACTGGTCCTTGAGAACTTTCGCGTAATCTTGACTTCGAATACTTCAAGATTTATCCCATGTCTCTTCTAAGATGATACCTGACGATTAAAATTACACCATTTTACTCCTAAGCCAATAAATGATCACTAAACTTACAAAACACGATACTAATCAGTCTAATTATCAATTCAGTGAGTTGCACAACTTGTCTTACTGACTTAGTAAATCCTTGACTTGACTTGACCTAATCAAAACAGTAGTGGTCCATGAATCTACTATTTTCTACGAGATATCAAATACAAAGCATAAGGGGATTCTCATTGGGGTATTGGTTTGGCGGTCTACGACAATCGTGCGTTGTGGCAACACATCCAAAAACAAGAAGGTAACAAGTAGTAGGACGGTTTCATGGCAGTTAAGAGCATGAGAGGTAGTGCTCATATAAGTCCGCCATATTTTTCTGACATGACTCCACTACAATCTCCACAATCGTTACTCTTCCACTTCTTCTGTAACTTCCACCACTTACGGGAAATCAGTGTGTTTCCTATCAAACTATAAATAGATGGCGGCATTTACTCAATGAACGAAATAAGCAGGAACAATACATAATTAGCGATCTATCCCAAAGATAATCCATTCTTAAACTACACACTACAATTACCCATCACATTGAGATTTCTCAACCTTCTTTGCTTCCCTCCCCTAAGAGCCACCCAATATCCTCCACCTTTGTGATCGTAGCAAGACGTGAACGACCATTTCTTGGTTTAGGCTCGTCCTGTTCGAGCTTGATATCTCGAACCTACTTGAAAGTACTATTTTACAATATATTTGTTTCACACTAAAAACAAAGGTATACACAAGAATCCCCTACCTATCAGAAGCTTCATGCTCTATAAAGATCCCATCAACCGAACAGTTCAATCTTTGATGGACCGCATGTGTGAGCTTCTTTACTTCTCAAAGGCGCAACGAAAAGATATTTTCACCCTCTCTCAATCATGTCGTATTGAGCAGATGTATATCGTCAGTTGAGGATGCCGCCACCC
Source organism: Papaver californicum (assembly GCA_023531435.1). Taxonomy (NCBI): domain Eukaryota; kingdom Viridiplantae; phylum Streptophyta; class Magnoliopsida; order Ranunculales; family Papaveraceae; genus Papaver; species Papaver californicum. The sequence goes on along the minus strand of JAJJMC010018473.1, from coordinate 2,504,790 downwards.
AAGTCAAACTGCCTCTGAAGGATGTGGTCGATAAGGACGATGAAAGACACGACTGGGGACTTCTCACCACTGCGTTCCTTAAATATATTGAATTCGGAAAAATGTTAATTGATGTCGGTATATATGTCAATATTGTCACCGTCCAGACTCTCCAAGCCACATGGATCTTCCGGCAAGAGGCTACACGCACACCAACAATGGTCAAAGATCCTGAAGGAACAATCAGAAATGTCTACGGACACATTACTCTCGCAGTGAAGATTGGAGTCATTCAATCAGACGCCAAGTTTCATATTGTCAAAGAAAACCTCAATTATGACATGATCTTGGGACGCACATGGTTTTGAAGGTTAGCTATTCACCTAACATCTGCATCGGATATTCCTTGTCGAATGGAAGTTCTCCACCTGAAGACAGAGACGACGTCCAATAAAGACTCCCCTCTATACCTGAAGGAATATCAAGTGCTCAAAGCCATGAAAAGGGATCAAGTACGAAATGGGATTGCATCATCGTATGATGATAGGTATCATAATCAAGTAGCTCTTATTTAATTTGTTTCCATACCGTTAAATCTTCCTCACTTACCACAAGACTGGGGACTGGATCCAGCAAGAAGGATCAATTCTGCTTTATCCAAGCGCTATGAGTGGACTGTTGCTCCAGCTCAATACTTCAATAGATGGGTAGAAACCATCTCAATCCTCGATGAGACACCAAAGTTCTCAAAAATATTCTCTCTCGTATATGATCCAAGAAATACAAAGGAAGGAGTTCAAGTTTATGAAAAAAAGATTTACAGATCCAGGGTAATCCAACCTAATACCTTTCTTATGGGAGATTTAGTCCTCAAAGCATCGAGGGTCCATCGTTCCCCAATTGGGAAGGATCGTACAAAATCTCCAAGGATACTCTCGGCGGCTAATACAAGTTGATCACCACAGGGATGAGCCTATTATAGCGGCCATACAAGGAAGATGGCTCAAGGTTTTCAATGCTTAAACACTATGTTACTACATTTTCAATATTCGTCTGTTTTCATGCAATATTTATAATTTCTTCAAAATGCTTGCAAATATTTCTGCATGCACACTTAGGATTTAAATTTCATTAATCAAGTAAAAGTATCATTGTTTTAGAAGGAATTTTTTTTAGAAATCACCTACCAAAATCAGTCATTCAAAGACCCAAAATATTTTGAAACACACAAGGATTCAAAAGAGCCTTCAAAAGCTAGCTCAATTCCTTTTGAAATATACTTTTTCCATCCTAAATCTCAAACCTCCAAACATCCTTTCAACCTTACTCCTGGGTTGAAAACCTCATTTGATTTGGAATATATACATGACCGAAGGAATCCTACCACAAGAAAAAGTTAACGCTTATGCCAAGACGATCAACTGGCGCAGTTTCAATGGCACCTTCATATTGCATATCACCATCATATGGAGTATCATGCTCAACAAATGCTTCAAGAGAAGCTCACCTCACAACTTTGAATTGGAAAAAGAATAACGACAACAACATGACTCCTGGTAATATCAATTTTCCCACCAACTACTTCATCTTTATTCTCGGGTCATTCCTCCCTAAAAGTAGAGAGGTTATGGGCATAATAGGTCAGAACATCCCAAACATGGAAAATTTGAACACAGATCATAAAATTAATAATAAATATCTATTAATAGCATGTACATTCATTACAAAGCATTTTTAATGGTAATATATGGTCTGGGGTTATTACAAGACGTTTTGCAAAATTCAGTCAAAAACGTTTTTGCACTGCTTCATGCAAACTCGAAATATAGGGATAATTGGTGAACAATATAAGCATGATTCATATACCAAAAGTTTCGTATAAATGTCTTCTATAACATACTAAAAGAAAATTTCAATAGGATAAACGAGCTAGGAGTTATGACTGAAACGGTAGGCGATGTTACGGCTGAAAACTGCCAGAATTGTCCTGGATTCTTCTTGAAATTTTACTGCCAGGTAGTTTTGACGCCCCATATAGGCTCAAAAACTAGATTTTTTCTTCTTATGACCCAGAAAATTCTTTTCTGATCAAGATATTAGGGTCAACCGTCAAAAACCAATATCGTATGAAGATTCTCCAACGTCTTTCTCGGGCACTATACTTCTGAAAAAAATTTGACGACGAAATTTTATAAAATCCTTCATAAGTCAAATATATAGATTCATTCATTCAGTCATTCCGATAATATGAATATATTAATACGAGTTCATAACAATAAAGATACTAAAGAAAATCTTGGCTCCATCAAAATGGTTGATAAACACATTTTTATGTCTTATTTGAGCTCATATTTATATTGTTAATTCTCAGTTTTTTATACTAATATTGTCATTATTAGGTATTTTTGTGGAATTGGAAATTATAGAAAAGATGGCTTGAAAGTGTTAAAAGTACCCTAGAAAAGTGTTAAAGGCATGCAAAAGAATTGATAAATGCACCCACCTTCTTTAATTTCAAAACAAGAATTTTGGCGGGAACTGATTCTCTCGACTGTGTGAATTGATTAAAGAGTATTTGGACGATTTTGGAAAGTTTAAAGACAATATATTATCTTGTCATATCAATAAGAGTTTATACAAGTTTGGTAACTATAAAAAAATCAAAGAAAATCTCGTCTTGATAAAAACAACTAGTTGTGCGTTAAAAAGGGAAGGAAAATTTCTCAGGTTTGATTCAAGAACTTGTTGTAATAAGAAAGAGATATTATCTCACCATTTAATAGGAAAAAACATCAAGATTATACTCGAGTTAAAGTGAAACAAACAAAAAGAAAAGAAAAAGCGTGAGAAAAAAGAAAGTTAGGTTTTTGTCGAAAGATCTCTTCATTAAAGAAAATATTATTGAAAATTTGGAAGATTCTCGATTTGTTGATTGATGTAGTATAAATAGAGGTTCGATAGGTGAATCAAGGGGAGGCTATCTCTTCCAGATTCGAGAAAATCAAAAAATCAGTTCAAAGAAAATAGTTTTTGCAACTCAGGTCGAGGAGAGGAAGAAAAAGAACAAACCACAAGCAGAAACTGTCGCATAAACCATTGCCTATTCATTTGCAACAACGACAAATTTTCCTACAGTCCAAGCAACATTTTCAGCTTTTCATACACAACAAGTCAGAACTTCTTTTACTGCGCCAGAGACAAGTCGTTAAATCGTTAAGTAATTCAATAGTTCTTAACCTTTCAACGATTCAATTGGTAAGTTCTTTCTTGTAAATCTTTATGAAAATATGAATATAATGATTTCTTATATATTTTCTTGTGCTTCAAGTGACATGAATAATTAGATTTCTTCTCTAGGGTAGAAGAGGAAGCTATATTTGATGTATACTTTTAATAATTGATTTCTTTCGCACATTTACTCTCTTTATTTGTGCTATATAATGCCTAATAGTTTCTCTTTTAAAATGCTTCATGTTATTTGGTCTGAATAGTTTATAAGCTATTGATATTTTATAAGTGAAGGAAATTAGATTTTTACGAGACGATGAAAGTCGTATAAATAATTTAAAATATTTTACTTTCCAAGGCCTGAGATTGAGTTTGGAATAGTCTTGAGTAGTTTCAGAGAAAGTGTTTAAGATATTAAATTGTTAGTTTTACAAACATTAAAAGTAGTGGAATCCTAAACACTAGATTTTTCTCATATTTATTAAATTATTAATTATTTAATTATCGTTTTATTTAAATTCTGAAAATCTATCCACAATAATTTCTTTATTTTTAGCACAAAATTTGTGTAATAGCTAGTTATAATATTATCAATCCTCATGGGAACGACCCGTATCTACATTGTAGACATCATGCGATTGCGGCCATAGGCTTTTGGCTTATCAACGTCCATGTCGAACATGAAAGTGTTTAACTCTGAAAGAATACCTATGAAACATAAAAGTATGAAAGTAAAGCTACTATGCACTACGAGAAAGGAAGTCTGTTGAATCTAATCAGAAGCATGGGAATCCGAATCTGAATCCAAGTCGTATTCATCGTCACTATCTTCATCTGATTCACATTCATCTCCTTCTTCTTCTTCTGGGTCTTCCTCATAATCTTCTTTTGGTCCTTCGTCGGGATCTTCCTGTGAGTCTTCTTCGAGATCATCGTTATCTGCAGGGTCAATAAAACCCATCTTCTTATCATCATAATCATGTTTAGCACATTCAAGTTCGAAGTCAATTTTAGCTAATTGCCCTGATCTTGTGGTCGGGGAAAACGGTTCGGTTCACGCTCCATAGGTTCCCAGTCAGAAGGGTATTCGTCTGCATCAGAAAATGAAGGTACGCCATCAGCGTGAATATTTTTCTCCTCTCGTTCGGTCTGTGCAATCCTTGCATTCATCCAAAGACGTTGTTTCTGTCGATAAATCCTGTGTTCTTCATTCTTAATCTTTTTTCTCTCTAGTTCTTCCTGGCGCCTAGATTCCTCCTCCGTATTAATCACGTACATGATCTCAATAGCACATCCACGTGATACTCTCAAGTGATTGAGAGACATGCTCCGTACAAGCCTTGTAACCTTACCTAATGAATCATTAAGTTTGGATTGTTCTTCTTCAGGATTAGTCATCTTGGCTTTTTTGTTTCTGTGATTTGTTTTTTTGCTCGAAAAGTTAGAATCGCGATTTTGAACGGGAAATTCCATGATCTACTTAAGCAGAAGCAACAAGACGCTTATCAATATATCAACAACAAAAGAATCATGTATAAATGATGTAGAGTTCTATAAACAATAACACCATGCGCAAGGATAAAAACAGTCACCAAAACCTTAGCTTACCCAGTTAAGCTTACCGATGTCACTGCTGATGGTTGAGAGCTACTTCACCTCGGAAGAACAAAAACGGAGATATGGTTTGCTTGAAAAGATTCTTAGTATTATCAAGATATGTATGCATATATATGTATATGATATACGAGTAAAATTAGAAAACCCTAGTTTTACCTAATAGTAGAATTCTGGCCAACTCGTTGCAACAGTCTATCCTGTTGGCAGCGCCCTACATGGACAAGGAGAAAGCAAGAACGTTCCATGTTGACAGCGTACTTGAGGAGGCAGCAACGCTGACTAACGCTTGCTCGAGGAACAATAAATCTTCCAGTGCGTACTCGAGGATCAATATCTCTTTCTCAACAATGTACTCGAAGAGCAATCCTCGCCTACAAGGAAGCTAACCAGCTTAAACTATTGATAGCAACGTGATCTCAAAGAGCAACCCAGCCATGCTCTACAACGTACTTGAGGACTAGTCTGCTCTTGCTCAACAACCTACTCGGAGAACGATTCAACTTTTTTTGATGCGTACTCGAGGAACAACTCAAGTTGGCTCAACATCATGCTAGAGAAAACAATTCATCAAGCTTAAGAACAATAATATTTTGTTGCTTGCTCGTGAAAATAATGATAAAAGAAAAGGGAAAAGAGGTGGCGCAATGAGTTGAAGAAGGAGGTTATATATACGCGTGAATATAAGGGTCCTCACCTTGTTGGATCAAGGAACCGAGCTAAATCCCAAGGATCTTTAGCACCAAAAATATTTTCTTATTACTCACGGATTGGTCCTCATGACATTAATGCTAGCATCTAGTAATCCCAGCTAGGGTTAATGCTAAGGGATGTCTTTCTAAACCCTATGAGACATAAGCTAAGTATACCTTCTTTTTTTTTCTTGAATTTATGTCTTCACTTGATTGTTAGAAATATACTGTCACCATCTAATGCTTACTACAAAATATCCATATTCCTCACTAAGCAGGGGACTTAATGTTGAAGGTGGATTTTTGACAAGCGATAGAATCGTAAAATTTCCTTCTGCCCAGTAGCGGAAACATGGAAATATCCGCGTATACTTCTGGATTTGTATCAAAATACGAGTCTTATACTTCTACATATATTCCACAAGAAAATTAAGAATACATTCTCTATAAATAGCTACAGGCATTCTATAGTGATCTCGTAGCCTTTATGAATATGTAAATATTTATGCCAATATCGAACTAGTCTCAAGCAGCATAACTTCCACTGTTGAATTTCTTAAACTTGTTACGAATGCGCATAAAAGTTCAAACAAGATCAATCTACTGCTATACACAATGGAGACAACATCTAAATGGTAATATCTTGGGGATAGCTAATGGCCGGTCCTCGAGGAAGCGTCATGTCGCAATGAACGATCCTCAAAGAAGCGTCATGTCGCAATGACTGATCCTCGAGGACGCGTCCTAACCCAATATCCAGTCCTCAAAAACGCGACCTAACTTCATTTCATGTCCTCGAGGATGCGTCCTGGCTAATGTCCGGTCCTCGAGGAAGCACCATGGGGCTTACAGAGATGGCCTAGAGCCAGCGCCGCACTACTGTTGGCGCTGGCACAACGCCGTGCCATTCATAGCGCTAGCTTAATGCTACCACCACAGTCGTCCTTAGCTTTGGCCTAATACCAACACCAGTACTTATCCTCAAGGACAACATACCTAGCTCTTGCTTAGTTCTCGAGAACACCATGTTCATCTCTTGCTCTTTCCTTGAGGACTTTTGTATAATCTTGGTTTCAAATACTTCCAGATTTGTGCCTTGCTACTTTTAAGCTAGTACATAACTACTAAACTTACTATTCTTATCAGACTCGATATTAATCAGTCTACTTAACCACTTAATGAACTGAGCAACTTGCCTCACTAATTTAGCAGGTTATTGTCATAACTTAACCAAGATAGTAGTAGTCCATGACTTTACTATTTTTCTACGAGACATCAAATATGTCAAATGGGGGATTCTCATTGGGGTATTGGTCTGGCGGTTTACAACAACGTGCGATGTGGCAACACATCCACTACGAGAAGGTAATAATTAGTGGGATATTTAGGAGCATTTGAGAGGATGAGAGAGTAGTGGTCATACAGTCCTCCTGACTTAGCATACATGACTACACTACAATCTCCATGATCACCACTTCTCCATCTCTTCACAACTTCCACAACTTACGAGAAATCAGTGTGTTCATTACAAGACTATAAATAGATGGCTTCATCTATTCGAAAGGATAGAACAAAGATCTATCCCAGAGATAATCCAGTCTTCAATTACACACTATAGTTTTTATCACACAATGATTTTTCAACCTTTTTCTGCTTTCCTCCCCTAAGATCAGCCCATCATCTCCAGCTTTGTAACTGGAGTAAGATGTAAACGGCCATTTCTTGGTTTAGGCTCGTCTTGTATGATTTTGATCTCTCAAACCTACAAAAAGTACTATTTTCAGTACATTTCTTTTTTCACCCTAAAACTCTAGTGATACACATTATGTATGAAGGCATAAAATGTATAGAGTTTGTAACTTATCTCAGTGACTCAATCTCGTGTATATGTCTGCGTTTTTAGGATAATACGTGCCATTGAGGATGTTAGGTTTTGGTTTTATGTGTTTTCTGTAAAGGTAGTAGTACTAGGGTTTCAGTAATTTCTGAGTTTAAGTAGTATGTTAATGAAGTAATTGAAGCTTTTCATTGAGCTTCCTTTTGATTTGTAATAGTTTCTAAGTGAATGCAAAATTTCAGTTTCTAGGTTAATTTGATTTGCTATTGGTTTTTTGATTTGAGTTTAATGTTGATATTCTTTCTGGTACTCTATTTTTATATTCATATTAGAGCACAAAATGAAATCTAAAGAATAAAATCAATTTCAGTGAACAAAATCTGATGGCATATGTATTTGTAGAGTCAATTTAGTTCAATTGAGCAATTTGAATTAAAATCTTCTGTTTCAAGAGAAGTATTTTACTTTAATTGATTGAGATTTGTTCATACCAAAAGTTCATTTCTTGTTTGTTTTTAATAATCAGGTTTCTATTAATTCAAATACGATGTTGCCACCTCAACATCATCCTCTTCAAAGATCTCTATATTCTCATGACAGTCCACAAGTCAGTTCAGTTGGACAAGTACTATCTGGTCCATTTCCACCTTCCAATAATTATGAAGTTGTCACTGCCACTGCACCAGCTGCTAAGAAGTGTAAAAATACTTCATGGGTATGAGAACACCTCATAAGAGAAGATCCATCTTCAATATGGGCATAATCTAAAAACTGTAAAACAAGACTGAAGGATGACACTGCAAAGAACGAGAAATCTTCCTTGAGTGCCCATATAAAGAGGTGTATGAAGGATAAAAATAGTCAGTCCACTCTTACTTTTTAACCTTCTAGGCTCGGAGAGGATGATAAACTTGTTGTTGTATTTTTCAGTCAGAATGCATATAGAAAATCATTGGTAATATTTATTATAGTAGATGAACAACCTTTTAAAATAGTAGAAATGGAAGGGTTTAAGGAACTTTGCAAGGTACTTGAGTCTAGATTCAAGGTCCCATCGCGTGCCACTATACGAGGGGATGTTATGATTTTTTTATATATGAGAAGAAGAGATTGAAAAACTATTTCAGGGATAATAAAGTGAGAGTTTGTGATAAACACATTTTAGTGTCTAAATTGCACCTTAGTTTCTATTAAGTTAGTATTCAATTTTGCACTTATTACGTGTTTTTATGCTTTTGTAGGTACATTAGAAGAATAAAGATTTGTGGAAAAATTGGCTCAAAAAGTGATAAAAGCACCCGGGACAAGTGTTATTGGCACCCCAGAAATGGATAAGGGGCACCCTAGAATCGGCCGAGACAACCCAGCGAGTCAACTCAGCCGATCCGGATCGGGACTCATCGGAAGTTCCCAGACAGTTCTGTACACTCAAAATCCACGAGATTTTCGAGTTGTTTTGCGATTCCAAGTACCCCACAAGCTAGAAGAGATTGATACAAGACTAAAGACGTGAAACAATAGAGGATTACGCCGGAGAATTTGCCCCAAAATCCGAGTTTTGGCCGGAAAAATAGATGGGTTCCTGTTTTGATTGGGAATCGAAAATCTTGGGATTTCACCGAGTTCTACTAGGTTTGGGACACTCCCAGGGTTCCCAAAGCCTATATATATGAAGAGAAGAGCTTAGAAGCAGGGAGGCAGCCCTAGAAATCAAAAACAGAAACTCCGGCACTCTCCGTCACCGTCCGATCATCGCCGTTCAACTGCTGCTGCACCGGCTGGCGTGTTCTTCATTCAGTCATCACCGGGGAAGAAGACTCAGCAACATCTACATCTGTTGCTGATTCAAACTGTTCTGTTGCCTATTCTTTCCTTACCTTTGTTGCTTAGAACTTTCTGTGACAGCTGAACCATCTCTGGTTACACTTATAAACGTTTCTGTTCAGCTGTTGCACCATTATTCAACCTTGTAATCAATATTTTGAGCAATGAAGAGATCTTTTGAGCAAGTTTTCTCCACCATGAGCTAAGTTTATTTACTGGGATGATGGAGGAGGTTTTTCTCTCAATTTTATGTGGTAAGTTTATTTTTAATTAATTATTTACAATTCTTTACTTGTTAAAATTGCATAGTTTTGAAATAGAAAAACTGTTTTCATTCAGTAGTGGTGTTTTTGTTTGATGGGTCATGCTGGGTTGAAAACCTCTGATGTCCCATGCTTGTGATTTACCTCTGCTTGTTTGCATAAAAACCTATTTTGGCAATATTTGAGCTTAATTTATTTAAAAGAATTGCATGATTAATCACATAAATTGTTGGAAATAACTGATTCCTGATTCCTGGTTTTCTCCATATTTTCTAAAAAATCATCTTTAGTTTATTTTCCTGGATTTTATTTAATTATATTAAGTCAATTATTTTCTAAAATCATTACCTTCACAAGTTCGAGAAACAAACACTTTTTACCATTATTCTAAAACACATCAGTTTGCCTCACCACTGATACATGGAGCTCACTCCAAAAGTTGTGTTATATGGTTGTTATTGAACACTTATAGATAGTTGGTTTCTTTCAGATTGTAGGTCATACATGTGAGACTATTAGTAAGATAGTAGAAGCATGTTTGCTAGATTCAGAGATTGAAAATGTCTTTACTATAACTCTGGATAATGTTTATGCTAATAATGTCCCTATCAAGTATATGCAAGAGCGAGTGCTCAAAAATAATTCAGTATTAGTTCTATGTTTCTTACAAGTCTATTGTGTTGGTCATTTCCTTTCCCTTGTTGTGAAGAATGGAATGAAGGAGTGTGACATGTCAATTCAGAGAATTAAGGCAATGGTCAAGTATTGTATGAGTTCTCCTACCAGTTTGCATAAATTTATGGAGTTTCTTGCCACTGAAAAGATTGAATGCAAGAAGGGTTTAGTCTTGGATGTAGGCACAATGTGGAATTCCACTTTCATGATGTTAGACTCAGTTGAGAAGTATGAATCATTTTTAACAGGCTAGGATATGATGACAACGCATTTCAAAAAGAAGTTTTCTTTTAATGAATCTCGTATTCCTTCTATTACTTCTACTACTTTTGTTGATAATCAACTTGACAAATATGTTGAGTGGGATGTGTATATGCAAGAAATCTCTGGCTATGGCTTAGGTTTTGATGAGGAAGTTGCAGCTTTAAGTTCCGAAAAAGAAGTTTTACATACTACAAAAAAGGAAAGAAACGCAAGAAAACATGTTCTGATAAGCCCCCACCACCGCCTCATTTGCACGTGTCATTCCCTAAGATTGGTCGTATACCAGAGCCTTTGCGAAGTTCTTAAAAGTATTTTTTGATTTTACAGTCAAGTTCTATGCTTCTTAAAGGTGTTTAACGTGAGTGTTATGCATTGAACATTGAGCACATGGGCACAACATAAAGATCAATTTCTCTATAGCATGGATGCAACATAAATATAATGAGTATTGGTGATGTTATGAAATGATGAATAATGTCATGGTCATTGTTGTACTGCTTGATCCACAAGAAAAAAAACGAGGATTAGATTTTATTCTTGATAAGTTAGGTATCATTGGTACTTATTTGAGACCAGAGTTAATGGGACTTGTAATTAAAGATTTTAAGTCTTCTCTTTTTGAAGAGTACAAGATGTCAATTTGAGTGCTGGAAATGTGTCAAGTGTACCAAATAGTAGTGGTGGTACTGGTGACAATCAATCAAATGGAGAAAATGATGAAGATTAATGTGATTTAGCTGCAGAAGAACAAGAGAAGATAAAAAATGTATTATTGCTGAAGGAAAAACATAGGTGGAGGCTTATTTGACAGAGAAGCAAGAACAGAGAAACGACAAATTTGATATATTAGGTTGGTGGAAAACCAATTCTATTAGGTATCCTACTTTAACACTGGTGGCAAGAGATATATTTGATATACCAATCTCTTTAGTAGCTTCTGAATATGCCTTTAGTACGGGAAAAAGTATTCTTGATCCATACCGAAGTTCTTTTCTTCCTACGACAGTTGAGGCATTGATTTGTACTCAAAATTGGTTGAAGACACTGATTGATCTTGATACTTCTTCCTTGGTACCATATGATGAAGTTAACTTAGGTATTATAAATTATTTCTTTTTTATTCATACTTATCAAATACTAAATTTGAATTTGTACTATCACTTGTAGAATTTTTGACCACTCTTGTTAAGTCCAGGTTCATGCACATAAAGAAGGAGGATTAATGAGTACCATGTGGTCCGTGTCATTAATAAATTAACCTTACTACCTTAGTATGTATATAATATATTACTTTCATATTCACTCAGCAAATATACCGTCATTTCTTTTTAATTGGAAACTCTCAGCAAAATAGATATACAAATCGAAAATTTTGGCTACTTTCAAATTAGCCAGTGACATTGGTCATGATCGATCATTAGTGGACAAACATCACTGAAACAAACATATCACGTTAGTAGTAATGCACTAATTCTGTTAACTGCACAAAAACACTACATGAAAAACTTTGTAAATCTATGTACATTCTTGAACACTAAGAATCATGAAAATTATGTACAAGAACAAAAATTTCCCGAAGAAAACTAAATTTTCTTAGAAGTAGTAGTAAAAACATTACAATTACATAATAAAAATTACCATATCAATCATATTAACAATCAAGAAACTATCTTTCTTGAACATAGCATAAAAATTCTTGAATTTTTTACTTGGAATGTCAAGATGATAGAAATAAAAAACATATTTAGAAACTATACAGGTAAAGAAGTATTCATGTCACTAACACTTGATTCTGAATGTTTGGTTGCAGCAGCTGGAGCTGTGGATCACCATTGTTATCGCTATGGACTTTATGAACCATTTGTTCATTATTTTGTAACCCAACTTGGTTTTTAACGTGGGGGTGTTGTATTTCGTTTGACTATGGAGGGGTTCTATTATTATCTAGTTTTTATCGTGAATTAGGAAGGGTTTCATTAAGATCTATTTCTTGAGGTTGAAAGTTGAGGTCAATGGCCATTCATAGATAGTAAACTATGTGTTTCAACTTTCAATGCTTGTTTCAGTGTATTATGTATGTGTTGTAACTTTTTCTTTGTTAGAAATTATCAGAGTTATAAGTTTATCAACTATTGCAGACTTGCAGATTTTTTTAAAAAAAAATGAACTGTCAGTCATATGAAACTGACAGTGTAATCGGTTTACCAGAACTGACTGGATGAAACCGAAACCGATTAGGCTCGGCTCAGAACCGAACTGATTGTTAATGGCTTGAGTTTGGTTCTTAAAACCAAAAACCCAGTACCATGGTTTCGGTTCTGGTTTGAAAGGAAACCGAACCGAACCGAGGAAGGTACATCCCTAACAGTTGAGTTGGTGTGTCCGTTGTGCTGTACTTTTCTTTGTCATTTTCATGGAAACGATAACAATTTAATGAGAATTATTTAGGTGGCAAGCATAAAATCGCAGCAATTGCTTAAAGGAAAAAAACGGTTTAGTCCAAAATCCCACTTAAATAAACTAGTTAGTCCTAACTCATTCAACTAGGTACAATTTAGTCCTTTATTTATTTGAAATATGGAAATTACACAAATTACATTCCTGATTTACAATTTAGTCCAAAGTGACTCATGATGATGTCAGCAATTTTAAGTAATATAAAAATAATTAAAAAATAATTTATTTTTCAAACCGCTCATCCAAAATTCACAAATTTATATATTCAGAAAGCTCTTTCTGAGATCTACAAAAAGAGTACCCATATGACTATATAATTTTTATTTTTAAATTTTTTGAATTTTCTCTTCATGGTTGTCTGATGTGTACAAAAAAGTACACATGCACAAAATTTTCATAAGCTTATGCGATTATTTTTTCACATGTGCACCACTTTGTACACCCCTGCAAAACATGCATGAAACCAATTATTCATAACCACAAACTCATACCTACTTTTCATGGGAATTACAATGGTGCACCAATATGTACACCCCTGCAAAACATGCATAAAAATTGACCATTTATACTGACACTCAAACCTACTTTTTCATAGAAATTACATTGGTGACCAATATGTACACACTTACAAAACATGCATTAAATCGATCATTCATACACACACAATCCTATTTTTCATGGAAAATACACTGGTGCACCAATATGTACACCCCTGCAAAACATTTCATTAAATCGATCATTCATACCAACATGCAAACCTATTTTTTTTGTAAAATACACTGGTGCACCAATATGTATCCCCTACAAAACATGAACAAATCAACCATATACACTTATAAACAAATCTTTTTCATAAGAATTACAATGGTGTACCAGTATGTACACACACTATACTCATATTATATAAATATAACATGTAAACTCAGATGGATTTGAACCATCAACCTCCGCAAACCTATTGTGATAGACTTGGGAACTCTACTATTTGAGCTTACTAGTCCATAAATTTAAGATCGAGTCTATTACAGTCATTGGAGAACAAATGTAAGATTCGAATCAGGTCGAAAATCCAATCTAAATCATTTTAGAAAAGATTAGATGGGTAATCCAATCTAAATCATACTCATACCAACAAAGCAGTCCATATATCCTGAATATATCACAAAGGTGTACAACTATGTAGACACCTATAGAAATCTTATAATCTATTCCCATACAAAATAGACCATATAACTATAAGATATCATTGAGGTGTACAACTATGTACACACCTACAACAATCTAACAAATCGAACATATACATGCCCACAAAACAGTCCATATATCCATGAGATAGCATACTGTTGTATAACTATGTACACACCTACAATAAATCAAACAAAAAGAACATCCATGCCCACAAAAGAAGTCCATATATATTTGAGACATTACAAAGGTGTACAACTATGTACACACCTACAGTGTACATAGTTGTACAATAAAGTACACATGTTATATCAAATGAAGATAATAATTTCCTTTCTCAATTCATCACCATGCACAAAATACATTGACAGTAAAGTGCATCCGAAAACACACAAAAAAGAAAGATACAAGTTAGTTCTCAATCATGTATATAGACACACAAAAAAATAAAAAAATAAATAAGAATCAACCCAAATAAAATTATAATTATGAAAAAAAAAAGAAGAAGAAATCCACGGAAATAACGACAAATCAAATATTTAACTAACCTTTTTAATTAAAGATGAAGAAGAAATTTTTGATTTATTTTCTCTCTCCAAAGGAAGAAGAAGATAAAAAAAAACGCCTAAAACAACAATCAAACTTCATATATATCTTCTCAAATCAAAGATGAAGATGAAGAAACCATGAAATTAAAACGTGGAAGAAGAAGATGATGAAGAAATCTCAGATCTATTTTTCTCTCCACAAGAAAAAGAAGAAGAAGAAAAAAAAAATCCTAGATCTAGTTTCTCTTTCTATAATAGTAGTATTTGTTTTCTCTTTCTTCAAAAACTAAATGATAGATTTTATTTAATAAATAATTATATATGGAATGATAAATGATATTTATGAAAATAAAAAAACATGAGTTTTTTTGGATCGGACTAATCCGTGAGAAAAAAGATCAAAACATAAATATTTTTATGAAAAAGACTAAAGCGTATACGGCTTTGTGGAACATGACTAAACTGTCTAAAGTCCAATAAAAATAGGGTTAAATTGGACTAAAAAGAAACTTGAAAACCAAAATGGAAACTTTTATATGACAAGCTTTACTTATATATAATATACGTACATGGTTTAAAAGAGAAGGATGGATGGTTTAGTCTCGTACAACTGTATGCATTAAATAATAAAATAAATATAAATAAAATCCTTTACTATTTATAAGAAAAAACTTAAAAATAATAAAATTGTAGTACAATTTAGCAAAAAAAAAAATCACTTAAGAAAATTCTCATCAGAAATTAATTAGTACTCCAAATCTAGAGAGATAGAGACAGGGTGTTTGTGGTGTATTGTTTCAGCTTCTGGAATTGTTTGCAGAAACACACAGAATACTTCACAAAAGAAAAAACAAAAAAGAGAAAGAGAAAAAAAAAAAAAGGAAACGAATGGGTGGAGTTAAACCTCGGATCTCAATCTTCTTCGGACTTGATTCTACCATTACAGAACTCAATATTAACCAGGTAAAAAACATTTCTTCTTTCAGAACAACTTTGATACATAATTAATGAAAATGGAGTTATGGGTTTGGGCCTGTTTTACAGAAATTTATTGCTATAGCCCAGAAATTCCATATTGTAGGGTACTTTTTTCACTGTTTCAATTTGATGATATTTTATATTCTTCACAACTATTATGGTATGAACAGCAATGAATTTCTGAATCTTTCATATTTCATGTTTTGTCTGTATTATTACTCTTTTTAGGGCATATCTCATTTTGTTATATCCACCTAGAAATTTTGGATTCTTTGCTTATGGTTAAATGAATCAAATTGATTCTTAACTCATGAGTAACTCAAACTTTCACATTTATTTTGTGTCTTCTCATCTGATTTGATTGGTAAGTTTTTGTTCCTGGCCTTGGTTTTTGTTGTTTAGATCCATTCTGGTTACCTTAATTTTAGTTCTTTCATGTGGTATGTTTTTAGATCTTGTTTGGTAGTTTGATTGAAATCTCAAGTTAGTAATACGGGTATAGAGTTATATGGATCTTAATCTCTGGTGTTTGTAGGAATTTTGGTACATCTGTTTGAGTTTGCTGGGTTTTTATAGTGAGATTCTTTTGATTAGAATTTGGTTCTCTAGTTGACATATGCTTGGACTGAGAGTTGTAAATTAGAAATCTAGAGTTTAGGAGAAGAAGTTTTTTCAGCAGTATGTTTGGAGGTTTTGTTGCTAGAATCGTTGAACAGAGAATCAAAGCAACTGTTGCTGAATTGTCACACTAGTATTCTAATCAGTAAATTAGAAAACCGAGATAGATGTTGAACTTTGTGTTCTTCTTCTCTGAGAGAGCTTTTTAACCCCGAATAAGTTACTTTCACGAGTTGGAATCAGGTTTCTGAGAAGGAGTTGTTTGATCTTGATAAGAAGTAGATCCATAAGTTAGTTTCTTGGTTGTTACTTGTAAGAGTTCACAAACTTCTAAATGCGTACAGCTTGCGTCATGCATGTATGATGAGGAGCTAATGCTAATTCGCCACTACTTAATAGTTCTTGTTGTTTCCATTCCATAAGAATGTTTACCCTTGATTGCCCAAAACATATAACATAAGTTGCGTGCGTGTCTAATTATTCCTTCTAGTTGGATTGCAATCGTTTGTCAGATGACAATCGTGTCTGCACTTTGGTGCTCAAGAGTTGATCATTGTCTTGGACCCATCAAACCTTACTCATTTGAAAAGCAGCATCTGCTTTGTGAAAGAATTGACATGCCAAATATTCTGCACCTGCCGAAAGATCTTCACATAATAATGTTTACGATATTTTTCTAACTTCCATTAGTTCACATTTTGTTTATGTATGTTCATATGCTCTCATTGCTTATCGCCATACCAACTACGCGCTTTTTACATAATATTGACTCTAAATGTCTCGACACATGGAAAGTGGTGTCTAGATTTGTCGACCTTTTGGCAATCTGGGGGTTAATGTCTTTACACTTTGCTAACATTCAGTTGACGTTTATCACAATATCTACACTAAAGTTGCAAGATGCTGTGAGCTCTCTTATACATTCAACACCAATTAGCTCATTCATTATCTTCCGCTTTACCTATCTCAAATAATTTAGGAAGCATAGTATTTGTACTTATTGATGCATTCTCATTGCTTTAGGTTAGTTATGTTTCTTATGCTCTCAGTAAGTTTGTCTAAGTTCTCGTGACTTCTCTTGTTACAAAATTCAAACTATGGAGTGGCTGTATTCATCTGTTTGAAAGTACATTAGTTGCCATTCTTTTTTGTCATTTGGATAGTGGGCCAAGTGTATATATTTTTCTCTAGATTACTTGAACATCTGATTAAAGAACTCTTATGGACAAGATTTTCATCTATATCTTCTGACGGGTAAATGTTTTGCTGTGCTGCAGGCATTCTCTCCACGGTTCCTCGGGATTCTACACTGGGAATTTTGTTTCCTACTTTGACAAATTAAGCGTCTTGGTCCTTTCTTGTCAATGGGTATTGTCAAGATTGGCTATAGGGCGTCTGGGGATGCTAGCTATTCTGGAAATAGTTCTCAGTCTCCTTATATAGATAAGATAGAGAAAGAGCGAGCAATAGTTTCAGGGGCAGACTCAGGAGATGATTCTGATCAGGAACTTGCAGATGTTGGCTGCGAGCTTAGTATGGTTGGAGGTCAGGCCTTTAGCATTCCATATGAACTATATGATCTTCCAGATTTAAAGGAGATACTATCCTTGGAAACATGGAATTCATGTTTAACTGATGGAGAAAGGTTCTCTCTCTCTGCGTACCTTCCAGATATGGACCAACAAACCTTCTGGCTGACCATGGCTGAGCTGCTTGGTGGTAAAAAAATATTTTTTGGCAGTCCAGTGACCAAACTTCTCGGCAGATTAAAGGGTGGATTTTATCCTCCAAAAGTGACTCGTTTCAGAGAAGGTCTAACTTTTTTACAGCGGAGAGCTCACTATCAGTCAATAGGGTTATACCATGATAATATGGTTCGAACATTAGGGGACATAAAAAGGGTTTGGGATCAATGCCAATTGGGCGTTAGCATCGAGGAACGGGTTTATATATGGAAGTCGAGGAAGAAGGGCACAAATTCTCTTGATCTTAATGCATATCCTATGAATGAAGATTTGTTAGAGAAAGAGGTCAACACGAAAACAGTTATGATCCCTTTGTCGAAGGAGATGAAGCATATAAAAGTTCAAGAAGAAAAAATTCAAATTTCCCCCCCTGTTCTTGCTAATGGAGTGAAACTTGCTGCTCCAAAACCCAGTGGGAAGGGAGTTCTGAAAATAAAGGCCGGGGGGACGGATACATTCCAAAAACACGTCCAACAATCAACTACCCCTGATACGTGGGAACCATCTCGACCCCAACCGAAGGGTGTACTGAAGATAGTGCCTAAAGTCCCTCGGGTTCGACAACAGCCAGCCGGCATGGATGAATCCCAAGGAGTGCAGACATCGGGATTCTCTCCTTCGCCACCCTCCATGTTAAAAAATGGCGAGGATTCACTTCTATATCATAATGCTATTGGTAGAGAAGCTTACAGGAATCCTGAAACCCCTAATTTTATCATGGATCAACAGACAGTAGAGTATGGAAATGGTTCAATTAGCCTAAACAGAAACCTCCAGAAGTCTATTAGGAAGAAGAAACAAGGCAAGGATCCATCATTCGAAGCTTTCACGGATTTACAAGAACACCATGTGTTTGAAGGCAAACCTGGTACAATGGCCCATGATGTCCATAATCCTAACAGAGGAAGAGGGTCTTCTTCCCTGAAAATGATGAAATATGCCCATGCACGGCAAAATGATTGGCAGAGCTTGGTTCGGGAAAATAGAGAACCCTCGCATCTTTTGTTGGAACCATACCAGGTTGAAAAGGGCTACTACCAAGAGGAGCAGCATATGGTACCTACCTCAGGAAGGCTTGTGGTTGCATATCCAAGATATTCAGAATCAAGGTCTGGGTTAGAAGATGTTGGAAGCGGAGAGCATGAAATATTTCCAACTTCTTTTGATCGAATAAATTGGCATAAAGATTTCAATGTTGGAGGATCTCAGAAGCTACATGATTCTTCTGCTGCTTTGGACGGCTTACACGATGGTGCTTTTCCACCTGTAACCTACAAAAGAAGAAAGGGCCAGGGGAAGCATAATAAATTGGATTATGTCAAGCCGATGGCATTAGAAACCGATCACCGAACCAGAATTCCAAATGACACAATTAATCAAGTGGAGACTGGAAAGGCCATAAAAATCAGGTTCAAGAAATAGAAGAATAGATCTAAAGTTCGAATACAAAAGCGAGAAGATAGTTAGAATGGGTTCTAATTTGGTTCCCCTGAATGCCCAAAGAAGATACAGAGAAGAACGAATAGGCTTTGGCCAGTCATTACTCTGAACAAAATGATGTGAAGTATATCACACTGTCTGTTACTTTTTTCATGGATCATAAGCTGCAGATATGCCAGAACACGATCTGCGACATCTCCTAACTGAGAAGCTGAAAACAAAAAGTCACAAGAGGCTTTGACACTTTTGTATCCAGAGAAATAAATAAGTACATTTCAATGTCCTCCGCTCATTGTAAAGGAAGGAGCAGTGCTGCTTGAGTTTAAGAATTCTAGCAAGGCTCTTAGTGCTGCAAGTTGACCAGAACAAGCTAGCCAAGTAATAGTGCATATGGAAGAACTTAATCCCGGTGAAGGTATGGATGCTATATAATATATATAATCTTTCTTATCACTTCTTGGTGTGTATCTGTTATGCATGTTTTTTGTGTTTTTAGATGAGAATGCCATGGCAAGATAAAATCATACCAGACATGTCTCATATGTTTTGTCTCACCTCCTGTAATCCATATGTTCAAATGTATATGTAAATCAGTGTATATCGGGTAAAAAATTCCTTTTGACAGATCCGATTTGCGGGTATCTTTAACAAATCATTGTTGTTCTGCTTTGTATCATGTACCCCATGCATTTATTATCTATAACTTATATAAAATAAGTGATTAAACTAACCAGATAGACTTCGATAATTATTTGGTATAACCCATAGAATTGTACACAATTATTATATATGGCTCTGTTTTGGGGTAAAAACAATACTGTGAAAAGTGAGGGGTAAGCCGAAGCTTGAATGAGTACGAACGATCAAAATCGCGTAATACTCGCCTAAACCAAGAAATGATCGTTCGAGCCTTGCTTTGGTCACACAGGAAGAGAAAAGATTGATCTTAGAAAGGAAAGCAGAGATAGTATTGAAATCAGAATATGATGTGTTTTATAATGCGAAATTATTGAACTAGTGTGTAGAATACTTGACTTGTTTATGTAAGTCTGAGATGTTTTTATCAATAAATTGAATTATCTATTTATAGTAGTAGTATAACAAACTAATCTTATAAGAAGTGGGAGTTACAGAGGAGTGGAAGAGTGGAGACTATGGAGATCGTAGAGAAGTTGTGTCCATAATATAGGGAAAACTGACAGTCACGCCCGCTACTTTGTTCACTCTCTCAACAGTTCCTACGAATCAATTACTTTCTCATCGTGAGTGTATTGTTACATCATATTTGTTGTAGACCGTCATACCAAAACCCTAGTGAATATCCCCATGTGACATATTTGATGTCTCATAAAAAAAATTAATA
Source organism: Papaver californicum (assembly GCA_023531435.1). Classification (NCBI taxonomy): domain Eukaryota; kingdom Viridiplantae; phylum Streptophyta; class Magnoliopsida; order Ranunculales; family Papaveraceae; genus Papaver; species Papaver californicum. Next base: position 2,484,080 of record JAJJMC010018473.1, on the reverse strand, counting down.
GTAGAGCTCCTACTATTATTAGTTAACTCATAAGAATGACCTACTCAATTAATTAATGAGGCAAGATGCTCAGAATACTAATTAATTAAGTAGACTGGCTAGTGTTGAATCTAGTAAGATTAGTAAGTCCATCAGTGACTTAATAAGTTAAGTAGAGCATACTATTAACATTATTGAGCATAGAGCTCTGTTGATGCCACCCGTGGGAATTTAGATGGTATGGTGATGCCACTGCTAGTAATTGATGTCAGAAGTTGATAGTTAAGTAAGTTGGGTATTCGTAGTTAGTAGAGCACTTCATGGCATCAATGCAAGGTGATGAGTGACCATGAAGGAGTAAAGAGATAATTATGACAATAATAACATGATGTTGACACCCGAGAGTCGTGGAAGTTGGTAGTGATGCAAGAACATTACCATACTACTCTCTTCGATAGACAATTAATTCTGACTGATCATGCATCAATTCAGTGATGATACAAGGCATTGGCGTTACCTCATGGATGATGCATAATAGTGGCGTCGTTTAGTGAGTGATGCAAGCTCGTGGCTTTACTTTGCAGATGATGCCAGCTCATGATATATTAGCAATATAAATTCATGGGACCTCTCTATAAGTGATTCAAGCTAGTCGCATCATTTTGTGAAAGATGGCATCACGATACATATTTGGTGTATAAATTCGCCAATGATGCACTGGCATCGCTGGACCTTATCTATAGATGATGCCAAGTATTAGCCATCTAGTTAGAATGCTTGATTACTAGCTACTCATAGCTCGGGGTATCAATTGGAATTGTCAATAGTTGATAGCATCAAGTTAGAGTAGCTCGAGCATTGAAAGATGCGCATTGCGTGAACAAGAGGAAGGATTTGGTGTTGCACCAAGGACAAAAAAGCTAGCTAGTTGATGTTAGTGCCAACTATGGAAGGTTGCTGGCTTTGCGTCAACGGGTAGGAAATTTGGAGTTGGCAAGGGCCAACGCTGCGAAGATTGGTGCTAGCACTTGGCTAGCCCCATGAGAGCGGTTAGCGCTTGCATTTAGGCCAGCGCTGTAGTAACAGTAGCAAAGCGCTAGTAGTAGGGTAACGCCAAGGTATATATTTGCGATTTCATTTAGGCCAGCGTCGTGTAGAAGCATGGTGCTGCTCTAAGATAGCGCCAAGGTGTAGGCTGACACTGGTATTAGGCCAGCATCGTAGCAGTAAGGGAGCTAGCGCTTGGATAGATTCGTAGTTTAGGTTGGCGTTGGTATAGACCAGTGTCATGGTAGTGAGGCGATACCGCTAGGCTAGCGCCATATTTAAGCTAGCGCTGGATCGCCGTATTAGTCTAGGCTAGCGCCATGGCAAGAGTTGACGCTGGCATGGGGTAACGTCATGAGCAAGGCTAGTGCTATCGTTGGCTAGCGCCACGCTTGGGTGAACGAGCATGAGAGCATGAGCGTTTCCATTTGTGCAAGCATCTATTTGGCGCTTACATTGAGTCACGATAGCAAGGCCATTATTAGTACATGATGCCAAGGAATTCAGTCGGGGAATTCTTGCACTCGAGATAGGTTCAACTCGTTCTATACTTGTGGAAATCCATCTAGGAGTTTGATGTTTATCTTGTATTATTAGAGAATATGAGGAGTATTGCAACAAGCATCAACAATATTCTAGGAATTCATACATAGAAAGGTGTTGATGCATATAATACAAATACAAAAATATTGTATACTGAGTTATATAGTAAGTCGTATATATATATTCAGAATACTAAGAGTTCAGCTGGGTGAAGCTCTAGTACGTCGATACATATAATGAGAGGGGCATCGGGATCAGTGCAAAGCACCTATTGTCATTAGTTGAATATGATTTCCCTGTGGAATCAAAATCGAAATACAGACTTTATATTTCTTGTACAAAACCAAATACAAATTCATAAATTTTATATTTCTGCTACGAGACAGAATAAATTTATAATTTATCTTTAGCCAAAACCCAGCACCAATGTTAAGTCTCATACTTAACGCAGAACAATAATGTTTAGTAGTAAGCACTAGATGTTGAAAGTACACCGCAAAAAAAAAAATTGAATTTAATTTATAGAATTTAACCTTTTCGACGTAATTCATTCACATGGTCAAGCTTTTAACACAGGTTCACGCTAATAGAACAACAATCGATAAGCAGGAATCATTCAGGATGGAATATATGACCACAAGAAGCAGCGACTGACAATAGCAAATGGCGTAAATAATCACGGTCTGTAATGGGTGGAGTTGTGGGCTAGAACAAGAGGGTGAATAATTTAAAGCCCGTACAACCTAGGATCAAATAAGGAGCTTCTCTCTCCTATTCCAATTAGTTATAACGCCTATAAAGGAGTTAGTAGCTCTTTCATTGATATCACCAGCTTCAAATCCACCCGCACCAACAATTGCTCCCACGATATCGACCACCTTTAGCCCTAGCCGGTCGGCAACGTCGGGTATGTTTTTTTTTATTTATTTACGTGAGTTGTTCATGTTTTTTTTTTTGTATGTGTGAGCAAGTTTGCTTTGTTCTTCCAACTCCCTTTTCTTCTTCGTTGTGCTTGCAGTAATTGTCCGGAGGACCTCTTACCGGCGTCATATCTCCCAATCATGATTATCAACAACAACTATTAACGGTAGCGCATGAACAACATCAACCAAGGGAAAGGTAAACTAGGGTTTCGTGTTTTGTGTATTTATGTTATTGCATATACATATACACATGTCCAGCGTATACATATGTATGTATATATATATATGAACAAATACACATATGGGCATGCACGAAAGTTAATCTTCACTTTTGCTTTTAAATTCTTTTATTTTATGTTAGCTTTGATGTTTCCCCCTCTTATTGATACTCTCCTCTATGAGTAGATGTATGGATGTATGTTGATGATCTTTTTGTCTATTAAACACTTTGTTTCGTTCTGACATATTATGGCTACTAGGAGTCGGAGTCATAATTTTGGCTTTTCGGAACAAGAGATAGAAAGGAAGGCAAGGAAAGTAAAGATTGTTTCTTTTGACAACAAATAAGAAATTCAGTCTAAACTCAATGACCCCTTTAGTAAAGATAAGAAGATCGTACGTCATATGCTTCTGGAGCATCTGAAAATACTATGTCAGCTTGTCTCTGACTTCATCTCTTGAGCAGAGACCGAAGAGAAAATGGAAGCAGGAAAAGAGTTATAGAAGAAAAGGGTCGAAGAAGAAAAGAATGAAAGATTGATTGGTTTCATTCAGAAACAACGTCTTTACGCGGATGCGCATTATCTAATCAAAGAACAAGAAGAGTATAATATGTTGGATCTGCAACAATAAAAAACTTGAAAACAAATGATGTTAAAGTGAAATAAAATTTCTGAATTGAAATCACTGATTTACGCACAAAGGATAGAGCCACCTGCTCAGCAAATTGTCCTTAACACAATAGTCCCCGGGTAATCCTCAAGAATGAGAGATGCTATACCCCTACAACGGAGATGTGTCCAAGATAGAACTACCCGTTATGACTAGTATAAGTACAATACTAGTCACCCACACAAACGAACTCAACAAAAGTTGCAGAAGGGAAGTAAACATGCAAAGCGCAAAACAAGGCAGGAAGAGGGGAAAAGAAGACGGGATAGTAGCCGCTTTTGGTATGAATTGGAACGAAAAATTATGAGTTATTTTATATGCATAAATCAGAGACTGCTAGTAATGGCAATTGATTCTCAATCAATTCCGTGCATGGAGCGCGGACATAAAAGACAAAACGGAAAGAAAACGGGCAGAATTCTAAACATCCATTACTGCAAGAGAAATGTTTTTGGTAAGTAAAATATATTTCGTCGGATCAGACGCCCCCCGATTAAGACAATTTATTTTTTATATTTAAATTCATTTGGAAAATATATCAAAAGAATTTTGTCCAAAAAGATAAATCTTGGTTGACCAACACCCACACCCGAGCCCGGTCTGACCCGCCCAAACGGACGGACGGCGGCAGCGTGCGTGCTTCGTTGGGAAGCACCGCGCGTGTGTGAAATGTGTGGTTGTACCAACTAGCCCATTGCATTATTCCTCTCTCCACACACAAAAGTGTGTTGACGCAAAGGGCCAATCTAAGAAGAAATTTTCCTAGTAATATGGAGAGGCAACATCTTTAGTTTCTCCTATGTGGAACTAAAGGTTTCATTCACAAATAGTGAAAATGAGCTAGTGTCCTTAGTGATCTTTTGGTCCTAAGTTTCATTCCCACCAAGACCACAAAACAAAACATAATAAGTTTATTTTCTCCAACAATCCCCCACATGAATGAAAAACTGATAAAAGATCATAAATCAGAAAACGAGAAATACCACTATAGGTAAGAGGTGTCCATAAGGTCTTGAACCTTCGCTTAATGAGAAATTATCGGAACTACTTGATGTACAGTGAACGCGATGTCTTGAAATTCCATCGTTTGGTGTAGTTGATCAATAACTTCCACGCGTGATATCTCTCTAGGTGCTGTCAAGTTCGTGTCGTTGTGTCCATTTTGGCCCTGGAATTATCCCATTTCTCAGAATGCTCTAGAGAATCAGCTCCATTTTCATAGGAAGTGGCCCACTTCCTCATTCAGATAGGTGAGTTCCATCAAGAGTGTTTATTGCTACACCTCACTTCAATCTTAAATTGAAACTATAGAACTCACTAAGACTTATTTAAAAGTCATCCTCCATATGCAGTCACACTATCACGTCTACACCATAGGGAAGGGACAGAGAATGAAATTTTCTGATAGTGTTTCCTTTAACCCACCAAAAATTAGTTGTCTTATTCAAAACCTTGATCTTGGGATCTCCAGTCAGCAAGGTTGAGTATCCTTCATGACAAGTTTTTTAATGAGCTTAAGACCCATCCCCCTTGATGTATTACTAATTATCTCCTTGGACAAATCTTTCGTCAAAGGGTCCGCGATATTCTCCTTAGACCTCATAAAGTCAATAGAAATAACACCATTTGAGATTAGTTATTTCAGGGAATTATGTCTTCTACGAATGTGTATAGACTTCCCATTATAGTTGTTGTTTTTAGCATTAACTATTGCAGCTTGACTATCACAATGTATAGATATAGCTGGCACAGGCCTATGCCAGAGAGGAATGTCTTCTAAAAAGCATCTTAGCCATGCGGCTTCCTCTCCTGCTTTATCTAACGCAATAAACTCTGATTCCATAGTGGATCGAGCTATACAAGTCTGTTTGGAACTCTTCAAGGAAAAAAAACCCACCTGGTAGAGTGAAAACATATCCACTTGTAGATTTTGACTCCTCTGAGTCTGATATCCAGTTTGCATCACAAAATCCTTCAAGGATGGCAGGGTACCTCTCATAATTCAAACAAAAGGTCAAAGTATACTTCAAGTACCTCAACACTCTAATAAGTGCATCCCAATGCTCCTGCTCTGGATTACACGTATACCTACTCAACCTAGTTACAACATAAGCAATGTCTGGTCTCGTACAGTTCATCAAATACATCAGACTTCATATAACACGTGAGTATTCAAGTTGTAAAACTCCATTACCCTTATTCTTTTTGAGTTGACAACAAGGGTCATACGGAGTACAAGCAGGTTTACAGTCAAACTGATTATATTTTCTAAGTACATATTCAACATAATGAGATTGACTAAGACTATATCCATTAGAATTTTTTCTTATCTTCATCCCTAATATCATATCAGCGGGCCTAAGTCTTTCATGTCAAAGTTCGAATTTAGCATGTTCTTAGTGGAATTAATTACATCCATGTTTGTACAAAGTATAGGCATATTATCAACATACAAGCATACAATTACACATGCATCATTCACAAGTTTAGTATAAACACACTTGTCAGATTCATTGATTTTAAAACCACTAGAAATCATTACATGATCAAATTTTTCATGCCACTGTTTACGTGCTTGTTTCAAACCATACAAATTTTTTCTTAGTTTACAAACTTTGTTTTCAAAACCTTTCATTACAAAGCCCTCAGGTTGGTCCATGTAAATTTCTTCAGCTAATTCACCATTTAGAAAAACTGTCTTTACATCCATTTGATGTATCTCTAAGTTATGAAATGGCAGCAATAACAATTAACATCATAATGGAAGTAATTCTTGTAACAGGTGAATAAGTATCAAAGAAATATACACCTTCTTTCTGTTTATAGCCTTTAGCTACTAACCTAGCTTTGTATTTTTCCACAGTTCCATCTACCTTTTGTTTCCTTTTGAAGATCCATTTACAACCTATGGGTTTACACCCTAGAGGTAAATCTACAATCTCCCACGTACCATTTGGTATGATGGAATCCATTTCAATAATGGCGGATTCTTTCTACCATGGAGCTTCAGAAGAAGTCATGGCTTCCCTATAAGTCTATGGATCAAACTCAGCTAGGCAAGTTTCAAAGTCAGAGCCATAAGATTTTGCAGTTCTAAGCCTTTTACCTCTTCTAGGCTCAAAATCGACTTCATCTTCCTCTAAAGGTAATATCTGTCTTGTCAAAGGGACATCTAGGGGATCAACACATATCATGCGAGAATCAGATTTCAATGGAAAAACATTTTCAAAGAACACAACATCCCTAGATTCCATAATAATTTTCACACCAATTTCAGAAATTTCAGAACTTACAATCATAATTCTATATGTAGTAGTATTCTCAGGATACCCTATGAAGACACAGTCAATAGTTTTGGGTCCTATTTTGGTTCTTTTAGGAGGAGGAATAGAAACGTTATCCAAACACCCCCATATTTTGAAGTATGCATAAGAAGGTTGTCTATATTTCAATAGTTCGTATAGAGTTTTATCAGATCCTTTAAAGGGTACTCTTTTTAGGATATAGAAAGATGAGAGGACGACCTCCCCCCACAAGTTTACAGGTAATCCTGAACTAATTAACATGACATTCATCGTCTCGTTAAGGGTTCGGTTCTTCCGTTCAGCCACACCATTAGATTGTGGTTAATAATGAGGGGTGGTCTCATGAATAATGCCATGTTGTGAGCAAAATTCTTCTATAGGAATTTCATACTCACCACCACGTTCATACCTAACTCTTTTAATGGTAACATCTAATTGGTTTTCAACTTCAAGTTTATATATCTTAAAGGATTCTAAGGCATCATCCTTACCTCTAAGCAAGTATACATGACAGTACCTCGTACAGTCATCTATGAAAGTTATAAACCATTTTTTACCACCTCTAGTTTGAATTGATTTCATGTCAATGAATTAATTCTAAGGGTTTAAATTCCTCTGAACATTGTTTCTAAAAGGTTTTTTTAGCATAGTTCGATTCTACACATATTTCACATTTGTGTTCATTATCCAAACTAAATTTGGGTATGCAGCCTACGCTAGCCAGTTTATGCATTGACTTATAATTTACATGTCCAAGTCTACCATGCCAAACAGTTAATGACACACAAACATAAGCAGAAGAATCAATTTTATTCATTTCATCAGAGGTTGATCAATTCCTTGACTTGTAATATAGTTCTTCTTTATATGAAAACTAGGTTGATCATATTAAGAAGCCCATAAATCAAAAGAAGAAAAAATCTATTTTGCATTGTAAAAACCATACAATGCATCCTCTAAACAATTCAGAATATAGCTTTTAGCAATATAGTTCTACCTAACCCAACTGTCCAATTCCCTTTCATTTCCAGCATCATTAAGACTCTCATCAGAATATTTCAGATTAAGATCATCTAGCATATGAAAACTCAGGAAATACAACATCTTTGATTGCCATCTTTTGAAATCCTTCCCACTGGATTTTTCTGGTCTGTCAACATCATTTTTTCCCATTGTTACAGAAGAAAATATTTTGTTAAGATTGTTGGATCTGCAACAATAAAAATCTTGAAAGCAAATGATGTTAAAGTGAAATAAAATATCTGAATTGAAATCATTGATTTACACACAAAGGACAGAGCCACCTGCTCAACAAATTGTCCTTAACACAATAGTACGTGGGTACTTCTCAAGAATGAGAGATGCTATACCCCCATAGTGGAGACGTGTCAAGGATAGAAATGCCCGTTATGAGTATAAACACAATACTAGTCACCCACTCAAACGAACTCAACAACAATTGCAGAAGGGAAGGAAACATGCAAAGCGCAAAACAAGGCAGGAAGAGGGGAAAATAAGACGGGATAATAGCCGTTTTTGGTATGAATGGGAATGAAAAATTATGAGTTATTTTATAGGCAGAAATCAGAGACTGGTAGTAATGGCAATTGATGACAATTGATTCTCAAACAATTCCATTCATGGAGCGCGAACATAAAAAGACAAAACAGAAAGAAAACGAGCAGAATTCAAAGCATCCATTACTGCAAGAGAAAATTTTTTGGTAAGTAAAACATATTACATCGGGTCAGACGCCCCCCCTCCCCCCGTTAAGACAATTTATTTTTTATATTTAAATTCATTTGGAAAAATATCAAAAGAATTTTTTTCAAAAAGATACGTCTTGGTTGACCAACACCCTCACCCGAACCCGACCCGACCTGCCCGACTGGACGGATGGCGGCGGCATGCGTGCTTCGTTGCGAAGTACCGTGCGTGTGTGAAAATGATCTAGTGTCCTTAGTAGGGGTGTGTAGCGGTCTGATCCGGTGGTTTTTTGGCTTCCCCAAACCAACCCGACCATTATGCGGTTTATCAAAATATCAACCCAAACCGGACCATTACTTTGTCCAAACCGATATGACCCAAACCGTTATTCATCGGTCCGGTTTGGGTCGGTTCAACGGTTTGAAACGGACTTACAAATTTATTAGGCCCTTTAAAAGAATCAGGGCCCAAATTAAGTTTAGCCCATATTTTTTCACATCGGCTGAACAGTTAAAGCCACTGCATTTTTTTTTTTTTTACTAAACTTAACCTGCAATATAATCATTTACAACAGAAAAATATATGAAAGTTAAATCTTAATAAATAAAAAGATAACAAAAAATATATTCTTTTGAATCAGTAGTGTTTTTAACAGTGCAAGAGGGTGGTACTTGGAACAAGGTCTATTACAAAGATTAAAATGGAGTTCATAGTTAGAACTATGTCCATCACAAAACAAAAGAGTTGAGATCCACCGTTAGCCGCTTTGTATCAACTACGATAAATAAAGGCTAACCGAAATGCCTTTGTGTTTGAAGTCTTTCCATCACCATTCCTCCAAAATATTTCAAAGATGCCACCATGTGTTTTCGAAAGTGTAATCAAATGATTTGGCTCTTCTAAATAATAAACTTACTAATCCAAATAGTAAAACCAACAATACCTGTCATAAAAAAATTTACACTATATGATAATCCATATAATTTATAACATGAAGCATGAAACAAGCTAAAACTAAATTGAAACATGTATATGCAAAAACAGATCATGAGGGATTACTTGAATTCTTGAAATACCAAGTATATATATACACCCCATTTGTATTATTTTACACCCATATAGTATATACCCATCGGTTTGATTGGGGAAGTCGGGTTTTGGATCCCTCAACCCGCGCCCCAACCATATGAGTTTGGGTTTTACGAATACCAACCCAACTCGCCCCAATATATATCCGGTTTGGAGCAATTTGGCAATCGGTCTGGTCCGGTTTGGTTTGGGGCGGGCGGGTTGGTCTACCCCTGAACACCCCTTAATGACCTTTTGGTCCTAAGTTTCATTCCCACCAAGGCCAAAAAATAAAACATAATAAGTTCATTTTCTCCAACATAATACCCATGTTGATGGTGTACCCTCGGATTCTAATGCTGATGAGCCTTTCCCTTGGACACAAATCCAAACCCTATTCACATGATATAGCATTAAAATAACTAGTGCAGACTAATTTAGCTGCTGAGGATAAGGAGGAAAATTATCTTGAAATGAAGATAGGCTTTCTCGATCCTGTGGATAAGCCAACAAATTAGGCGAAGGATGGTGCCACTGCAGAAGATGATAATGAGGAAAACTATGATGGAGATGATCCTAAAGAAAGAGAAGCAGATGATGATGACTTTGATTCTTATGAATCACATGATTCCAACTGATTCAATTAACATGTTTATTTTACTACACGTACTATCTATTGCAATCTCGAATCTTCTCGTTTTCTCTAGTAGGTAGAAGATTTTATTTTTTCGTTTGATTTGACACCAAGTGAGTTTCTATCATTTTCTTATGTTCATAATGACATATATATGTGTACTCTGAATGGTTGAATGGAAATATGCATGAATTGGTGAGAAAATTTGGCCAATCACGTCGTCAGAGAATTTCATCTATAGGCCACTCTAGGGAAGCGTTGTAGATTTTTCACACGATGCTCGTTTTCGATGATTGACCCCCGCTATTTTAGCCAAGAGGATAAGATAAATTCTTCAAAAGGACTCACAATGAGACACCCTTTTAGTATATTGTTAGTAGACATCCAGGGGAACATTTTGATATAAAATTCATCGCCAAATTCCTCACATATAGCTTCCAGATTCCGATTTTCTAGAGCGGAGTACACAGTAACTCTGATGCTGCAATCGTGAAAAATGACTTGTTTTTTCTTTAAATTACACCTTGGAGGTTCTAAAATGAAAATTTTGGATTACTAATTCATTCATGTTCTTATTTTATAATTTTTGGTTGTATTTCTTGTGCCTTCGTTGTTTTAATCCTCCCAAACTTGTGTTTTAGTTCATGACCACAACTAGCCAAGGGAACGACTCTACTCGTTAGGAGGGGGGAGTCGTTGGAGACCAAGAAAATGATAAACACATTTTTGTGTCTGATTTATCTTAATTCTTTATATTGATAGTGCTCAACTGTGTACTAATTGTGTTATTTTATGTGTTTGTAGGTATTTTTGGGAAATAAACATTGTTGGAAAAATTGGCTCGGTAAATGTTAAAGGCACCCGAGAAAAATTGATAAAGGAACCCCATAAAATAATAAAGGCACCCACCTTCCATTTGAAATCAAATAATTGGCGGGAATTTTTCTCCCACATCTGTGTGAATTCAATTACAAAATTTAGAAGATATTTTGAAGAGAATTAAGACAAGATATCTTCTTGCCATTTAAGTAGGAGTTGTGCGAGATTTAAAGACCATGAAATCAAAACAGAAATCTCACGAGAAAAAAAAAAAACAAAATATTCTCGTACTCGGCAAATTTGATATTTTATGATTTTATCTTGGGTTTGACTCAACAACAGAATCGAGCATATCACTATCAACAAGGAAACAATATCACATAATTTATAGAGAAAATCGAGTTTGAAGAAGAAAATCAGATCATCGAGATTTCTTTTAGTGCCAAAAATATTTTTATTAATTGAAAGGGTCTGGACAAGATTTGAGGGTTCGATTGTTCTCATAATATAAATAAACTAATTAAACTAAGAAAATTCTACTACACATACGAGAGGAAGAAGATGAAGATAAAAAAGGCTCTTTAGAACTTTCGTTAAACTCGTTTCCTCTAACAGTTCCTTCCACAGTTTCAACGACAGTTTATGTTCTAATGCTTATAAAAGCAGTCGTTTATTTACTAAGGAATTCTAAGCTTTCAGTGACACTGTCTGTCCGTTCTTTATTGTAATTGTTTAATAAAATGAATAAATTGATTTCTTCTCTACTTTCTTATATTCTTTTCACCATGAGTAGCTAATCCCATCACTGGAACAATGGAGGAAGCCATTTTTCGATTGTGGTAAATATAATAATTCTTTTATGACTTTTTGCATTAATTTACATTGATTTATGATTTTTTTTAATTATTTATGATCTTGTTTGATGGTGTATGCTTAGTCTTAAGTACTTTTGATGCGCCAGGTTTATAATTTACATCTAATGTTTTAAAAATCTACTTTGGCAAAGAATCAGAGTCAATATTCTTTTATTATATGAGCTATAATTGTCTAGAATTAATATTTGAACCACATGAATATGAAGTTTGGTGTAATCCTGAGTCCCAGTTTCTCATAAAATTATTATCATCTTTTGTTTATTTGCTATTTTAGTATTAAAAATTAAGTCTAAAATCAATCTTAATAAGTCCGAGCAACGAATTTTTTTTTACCACTTCTACAATTCACATCAGAAAACAATGAAGCAGACTTCCAAGTTTAGAGTCAGAAGGATGTATCTATTGATGTCGTTGGTAATGGTAAGGTTATTAGCAACAATAGCATCGAAGAAATAGATAACGAATACCAGAAATCAGCCGTTCCCTTCCATGTTCGTTTCAAGAGGCTCTTTTCTGGATATATATATCCGTTGGAGGATTCAAACTTGCCATACGATTATGCGGTATTATATAATAAAATTTGGAAGAAATTCGGTCACCTTGCTGGAGACACTGGGCGTCTTCGTCCTATGGAGATAGTTGTAGCTAGCTTATTGTCGGTGATAGCTAACATGATTGCCACTCTTATGAATGTTGGCCACGTCAGCGAACGAGTGACATCAAGAAATACCTTGAGGCAACCAATGCAGCTCCCATCCAGGATACCACTAAATGGGAAGAAAAAATTCAGAAATTATCCTCGGAATTGAAGTTGAAGAGAGAGGCTCTTATTAAATCAAAGGAGGCGTATTCAATGGAAGAGAGGCAACACCAAATATACATGATTATGATGTTAAGTATTATGCATGTTTCAAAGTCTGGTGACTCTGATGTTAAGTATTATACATGATTTTGTTAATAATTCATAAACATCTATATTACATTTGTGTTGTTTTATTTTGTAGAATCATAGGGATGCGGTACGCATTTCCGATGTCAACCAATGCATGTTTGGGATTTTGGTAAGGAATGTAAAGGTGTTAAAGCACTAGTAGATGTATTTAAGATCTAATCCTTTTAAAACTTCTTTTATTTTGTTACCTTCTAACGCCACACATACTGTAAATGCATGATTCCAAAATTCATCATGGGTTCCTAATTTGTTTGAGTTCCTCTAAATACCCTATCATCATCATAACTTGCGACCGACTTCCACGCTCGAACTATTCTTCTGTAGTGCAGGGAGTAACCATTTTTTTTAATAAAGAAAATTGTGAAAGAATTTGTATATAACTATGGAAAATTGTGTTGAGAGGAGAGTCGTCTCATATAGATGAAAGACCCAGTGACTAGATTTTTCGAAAAATCTAGGTGTAACAAATCTGTTAGCATAGTTTTAAATTTTTTGTTCATGCCGAGTGTTGGTGATCTCAAATACACAGATATTAGAGTTTTTCCAGTATAGTAGATTATTTTAGACCATGTTGACTGTGCTTACATAACCTAAATTTATTCAAAAAGAACTAGTTGTTGGTTGGGATTTTGTACACTATATACCCACCAATCCCCATTTCAAAATTATACCTTTTACACCAAAGTATTTGGGAAATGGCTCAACTGTTTATTAACCCTATGGAGTTTATTGTATATGAATATTTATCGCTTTGTAGAAACTTTGTAGTATATTATCCGGTTAGGGATGCAAAACGATGACAAAATGGTTTAATGAGTGTCAGTTATTGGAAGAGCATTCATGAAAACTTCTGCATTGACACCGGTAACCCAAGTAACTGTAATGTTGCTGGGTTGTTCTGTCGGTTTGCATAAATGAGAAAAGAAGTTCAAGAATTTATGGCTTGAATTCCTATTATCAGTCGACGTTGACTTAGGGTGAAACTGATGCTGAAGTTGGAACGAGATCTCGAGAGAAATAGAGAGTATGGAAATGATCAAAATTTTCTTATGAAGCTAAATTCTATATCCCTATAGAGTTTTTCATAACCTATATGGGATGTTAGAAAGTTGTTGTAATATGGTTTTATGGGATATAATGGAGGGTCAATTATGTAATGGGTTGTAATACGGTTTAATGGAAAAGAGTTTATATTTAAGTTTGTTTGTTTTTTAGTTTGTTTGTTTGTCACATCTTAAAAGTCGGCATGGAGTTTAACTGATTCAACTATGCCGACTTATTCACCAAATTTTTTGTCCAATTCGAAAAATTTGACATAGTCGATAACTAGTTAAACTATGCCGACTCACACCAAAATTCTATGCACCAAATGGAGTAAGAGTCGGCATTGTGATTAAATGGTTAAAGTATGTCGCCTCACACAAAAAAAAGTTTAATTTTATGAAGAACTCGGTGTAGTCGATAATTGGTTAAACAGTGTTGACTCTGTGTTCTTTGGTTTGTTTATCTGGCAGACTATCACCGTTAGAATATTTAGAATTTTTGACCATGCCGACTTTGAGTCCAATAATACGTGATTGCCTTAGAATCCGCATTGTCGGTTGATTTCTACAATACCGACTCACCCCCAACTTTGACAGTTAGTTTAGTGACCATTGATCTACAAAAGGAATATAATGAATAATGTATGAACTAAAACCATTTCACTCACTGAGAGTGATTCAAAGTTTCAAATAATATATATATATATATATATATATATATATATAAGCGACCATCCAAAAGACCATTTCATTCATTGAACCCCAAAATACCAGATTCCAAAACAAACACTATCAAATTTATATCAATTCAATTGTTACCGTGTCCTCTCGTTTCTCCGATAGTTTTAGGGCATCTCAAAATTTGTGTTTCCCTCATACAATTTCATCCATTCATTAGAGTGATTGGCACTAACCTCGGCATATTAGTATACGCAAAAACCGGCGGTAATATAAAAATTCTTTAACTTGACACCCATAAAATGATTCACATTCACGAATGCCAAAATAATTCTTTTTTTCTTCAGCGAACCTTCGCATTCCTTAAATTTTGGTATAAACGTAATACCCATCCATGGATCAAAATAATGAACCACACACCGCCATGTATCTGCTAAGAGATGCCACATATTGGCATTCTCATCCAATAAGATGTTGGAAGGAACTTCATGGGTTCCTCGGTCCTTAGTAAACTAGCACACAAATCATTAAACTATTTTTCGTTGTTGCTTCATAGAAAATCCTCCTTTTGATTAGTGTTGCAGCCATTTTCATTTTTTCTTTCTAGCATTGTACCATCAGAAAATTATCCGCCCTATGTAAGTTTCCTAATTACTTAGTCGCAGCATTATAGATGGTGGGATTTTGACAAGGACTAGAATTGTAAAATTGCCCTCTACTAAGCAACAAAAACATATATGTGCATATTTATGCGTATATGCTTAATATATAATACTATCCTTCTATTTATATTCCGCAAGCGAATTAAGAACATAGATTATATCCAAACGTTCTAAATTGGCCTTGTAGCCTTATCAATACTCATAATCTCCATGCCATATTGAACTAGTCTCAAGTCGCATAAATTCCATGGTTGAATTCCTTGAACTTGCCTCGAATGAGCATTGATGTTCTAACAACATCCATTAAACTCGGGAAAAACTAATGCTTGAACCCTGAAATACACTATAGCTTAATGTTTGATTCGCAACGAATGTATCATAAATTGCTCTTCTGAGCCTAACAATGCTACTCTAGCACTTTGCTTAAAAATAAGTCACAAATAATGCGCCACTCTCTCTCATGCGCCACAGTTGAGAAGCAATTTCATAAAAGATACATTAAACCTCTCAGTTAGGCTAACCCTAGCCTTTTCTCGTATTAACACCAAGATAGCACTAACCATTCGGCTTAGCAGTGCATTAGCACTAGTTAGCCATAATAGTGCTAAAAGCGCCAACTTTCCTGGCGCTAAATCCTAGCACCTGAGAAGTGCCAACTAATCAAAAATAGTCTTAGCTAACATATTTTAGCCTAATAAGGTCTTAACCAATGTACCGCTACCTTGGCATCTCAACCATAGCATTAAAAGTGTTAACCCTAGCTCTAGCGTCAAATGCGCCACAAGCCCCATGCGTCGCCCTTGGCTAGTGACGCCCTAGGACCATGATGCCCTTGGATAGTAACTCCCTTGGCTCATGAAGCCCTTGGCTATTCCTCCCTTGGTGCTAACTCCCTTGGCTGTGACGCCCTTGATGCTAACTCCCTTAGCACTGACTTCTTGGCACTCACGCCCTTGGTCGCTGACGTCCTTGCCTTACCTCCCTTGGATGACGCCCTTGGCTCCTGCCGTTGATGCCCTTGGCCCTTGGTACTGACGCCCTTAGCTCCATGATGCCCCTTCCCTAGCTCCAATGCATTCCTAGCAAAATTTAATGCGGTTACAAAGCAGTTGAGATGATAAGAAGTAGTGGTCAGACAAGTCTTCCCTATTTTTCGGGCGCCACTCCACTACAACTTCCACAATCATCACTTCTCCATCTCTCCCTAACTTCCATGACTTACGAGAAACTAGTGTGTGTCTTCTTCAAATTATAAATAGATGATTCTTATTTATTCAAAATAGGACAAAAAAAACGCAGAAACACACAATCACACAATCAGTCTGAAGAAACCAAAACACACAGAATTACGATTCCTCTATGGAGAATCCATTCTTTTTCATACCATTGATTTTCTCAATCTTCTTTTCTTCCATCCCCTAATACCTACCTAAATCCTTTCCATTTTTATAATTGAAGCATAACGTGAACGACCATTTCTTGGTTTAGGCTCGTCTTGTTCGAGCTTGATCTCTCGAACCTACTTGAAAGTACCACTTTGAAGTATATTTGTTTTCACCCTAAAACAATTGGCGACCACAGTGGGAGATCAACCTCTTGAATATAAAAGCCAATTTTCAGTTATTTCAAAAACAAATGGTGGATCTTAGGTCTGGAGCGGTTATAAATCCTATTTTGGGTTTAGGTAGTACTGGTGGTGGTGATTCTGAAAACACCTTTATTTCTACTGAACCTCCTCGTACCAATTCTACTCCTACACCTCTTGTCGGTGACAAAATCGCTAAAGATACTGAGAATATTCAAACTCTGATCAACATAGCCGATCTGATAAAGAGACAAGAGGTCCTTGCCAGAACTCAGGAAGACATGTCTACTACTCTGAAGGAAGCACTCGCTTGTCTCAAGACCTTAACGGGGAAACTTTCCCTAGAACAACGTCATCGCCTAACAGAGCAGACCAATACCAACTTTGCAGCGGCTACTGACGCTGAAGCGTCTAGGGTTCGAAAATACAAAGGGGTTCATATTATTCCTGATCGACCTCCACAGAGGTACCATCAATCAAATTTAATCACTCGTGAAGATCTGGAGAGACTCATATGAAACCTTGGCAAGGAGGACTCACCCTCGGCCCATCAACACAACCTCCTTACCCACATGAAATCCAGAGGATCCTTCTGCCGGAAGGTTACTCTTCCCCAAACTTCTAATTGTACGAAGGAACTGGAAATGCTCGCGAGCATGTCTCTCGATTTATCGAATCCCTTGGGGGACATAAATACAATCATGTACTACGTCTCAAAGAATTTTCAAAGTCCCTCACTGGGAGAGCCTACACGTGGTACAACAATATTTCTCCCAACAACATCTCTGATTGGGAAGACATGGTTAATGCCTTTTATAAAACTTCTTCGTTTCTGAGCTAATAACCCTATCGGACCTTGGAAGAATGTTCCATAGGAATAAAGAACACCCGAATGAATATGTGAAAAGATTTAAAATTCAAGCACTGGATTGTCACGATCCGAATGTGACAGAACATCAAATAGTATATCTATGAATCAATGGTATGTTCCCTGTCTATTATCCTCTTTTAGAAAATTTACGCTTTCAGAATTTCTCTAAGCTACACGAAGCCGCAAAGCAATCTTTTACAACTGATCCTACCCTCCTGAAGAGGACCAAACCATCAAGAGAAGAGAGACGAGGAGATACCCGTGGGAATCGATGACTTATCAATAAACAATACAATATCCAACCATCAATTGGTGTTGTCCGATTCCCACGGGTATCTCCTCGTCTCTCTTCTCTTGATGGTTTGGTCCTCTTCAGGAGGGTAGGTGCAGTTGTAGAAACAATACAATATCAGACCATCAATTGGTGCTGTCAGTAATGAAGCGCATAAGAGGAAAGCCTCATCCCAGCAAGAATCACAAGGCAAGCGTCTTCCTTCCACCCCATTTGTGAACCAGGGACCAACCCAGTGGGTTACTCGATCCCAAGGTGCTCCTAAGGGGTCACAACAGCAATAGATACAACAACCACAAGAACAGGACATAAAGTCTGATATAACTTGCCCTGGATTTCTAATTCCCATGGAGGGAGTCCTTGGACTATTGGAGGCGTGGGTACAAGAAGGAATCGTCAAGTTACCACCTTTACGACGCCCACCTACTCCTCAAGACATGTTAGATCTGAGGTATTTTCGGTCCCATCGGTTTGTTAATCATCCTACCAGCGAGTGTAATGGTCTGAGACATATTTTCAAAGAGAAAATAGAATCATGAGAATTACAGTTGGGGAATGAAGGGGTTCACAAAAATCCACTTCCGGTTAGAAGCTTCACCATCTCTGAAGAGACGGTCAACCAGACAGTTCGGTCTTTAATAAAGCGTATGTGTGAACTCCTCTTCTCAAAGGGTCAGCGTGAAGACCTTTTTAATTCCCTCAATCGATTCGTATGTGGCGAACGTCTACCATCCTTCACTCTGTCGCCTCAGAGTTGGGGTTTAACTCCTCATATTAATCACTTGCTCAAAATTATGGTTCATGGCTCAAAAAATTGTTTACAAATGATAAAAATGGATTAAAACAAAGAAAACAGTGAGTTTGCAACGTTTATAGAAGTTACAGACTAACTGTTACAGAAGGGATGAAAATAAATGTTGCAGATGCGATAATATCCGTTGCAAACAGGTTGAAGAAACTGTTACAACTGGAAATAAATGTTGTAGTTGCGTTAATATTCGTTGCAAACTGATGAAGAAAATGTGGCCTATTGGTTGGAGAATCCGTTGCCTATTCCTTGTTCTTCATGCAGCAGCAACAACAACAATATTTCGGAGTTGATTTTCGATCGCCACCTCCTGAGCTCTCCCCAATACTCTCTGATCTTTTTCTTGATTAACCCCAACCTATTTATACACCACAGACCAAAAAACCTTCAAAGATTTTTCATTAAAAGGAGATATACTAGGGTATTATTTTATCATAAACTCTCGTGATCTTATTTGATTATTTTGTCTTGATTCTGCGTATCTTTTGATTATGTGCAATCACTCTAATACTCTCTGATATTAATCCCAGAAATCACATGAAAATCTCTTCCAAAATCAATACAAAATATCACTATATTTAAAATGAGTTTTCCCGCCAAAATGGTTTTTGAACCGTGAAGAAGAGGGGGTGCCTATATCCATTGTCCGGGGGCCTTTATCAATTCTGGGTGCCTATAGTAGTTTTTCGAGCCAATTTTCCAACAATGTTTATTTTCCAAGAATACCTACAAATACATAAAAACACAATATTAGTACAAAATGAGTTCTAACACTATAAATGTTGAGAGCAAATTAGACACATAAATGTGTCTATCAAATACCCCCAAACTTATTATTTGCTAGTCCTCGAGCAAATCTAATCTAGAAAATCATAACTCACTGTCGTAGACA
The DNA here is from genome assembly GCA_023531435.1 of Papaver californicum. Classification (NCBI taxonomy): domain Eukaryota; kingdom Viridiplantae; phylum Streptophyta; class Magnoliopsida; order Ranunculales; family Papaveraceae; genus Papaver; species Papaver californicum. The sequence continues at coordinate 2,464,506 of JAJJMC010018473.1, read as the reverse complement.
TCGCTATTGCACTTAGCGTGTGCAACAAGCCTTTGAACCCCTAGGTGTCCCTAGTGGACGAGTTTCGTCTCGTGAGGGTTTACAAAGAGATATACCCACAAAACCTTTACTCCAAACCCTAGCTACATGTGAACAATTAAGGATAGATACTAAACAAATTATTTAGTTGGCATACTAAATTATCTGCCTATAAGAATCATTACCCTATATGAATCCAGTTGATGCACATGACTTTTCCCTCAGTGTACTAAAATTCATACAAGAATTCAAAACTCTACTTAAATAGTCATTCAACCACAATACTCAGAATCTATTAAAGTACAATCACATGAAAAGATTTAGAAGATGGATATCGACAAAATAAAGTTTACGCGTGTTGACTAAGGTGAACGGTGTTTCCCATATCTGTCTGAAGGTCAGTGCCAAGATGAATGGATTGAGATACGCTCCTACTAGTCTTATTCCTTAAACTAATATAGACTCAGCTGGTATATACAAGGGTCCCAGCGGTCGATTTATTAAATGTACTGAAAACATGACTGGATGATTCCAAGCGCATGCTCCTTATCAACATCGTACATGATAGTTCTCATGGATCTTGCGTTCCCTGCTTGCTTAGGCGACGGAGACAGGGAGAACACACATATATTGCTATCAAAGTGTCAGTACTCGATATATATTTTTTTTGAATAATGCTCTAAATAATAAAATAATGGGGCTTGATCTCAAACACTTCATCCTGGCGGTGATAACAGTTTGATACTGGTGCCCCACCAAATCACTTAGAGAAACACAAAAATTACAAAAATAAAAACAGAAGGTGATATGGCCAAGATAGATTCCGAGATATGGTGACAACTATCATGTTATTTCTAACACCTGAGCTAGGCATCCTTTTATGAATAGACCATTTAGATGGGCACACCAATTCCTATAGCAAAATAGCTAAGTCTCCATCTACTTAGAATGGTTAGTGTCACCCTAAATTGTTCACAAGTTTCTAAAGTTTGGAGTTTTATTATTTCAACTAAAAGTTTCTCCCTTAACCCCAAACATAAACCTAACATTGTCCTCAATGTTTCAAATTAAAGTGCAATACCAAAAATATAGGTAACTAGAGGAATAAAGAGGTAAGTCTGAAAGATAGTACCTGAGTGAAGCATAACAATCCTTCTTTGGAGAATAAGACAAAAAAATAAAAACAAAAACCTACAAAAACTTACTAATGTACAATAACATCCTTGAAGATCAATCAAGGTAGGAAGGGTCCTCCAGAGGGACCTCCTCAACATCACCTACAGGAAAAGGCTCTAAAAAGGGTTTCAATCTCTGACCGTTAACCTTTGAAGAACTACTACCATCCAGTGTCTCAATCTCAATAGCACCATGAGGATAAACAGTACGGACAATAAAAGATCCCGTCCACCGAGAGCGTAACTTCCCGGGGAATAGATTCAAACAGGTATCATACAAAAGAACTTTTTGACCTGGAGAAAATGACTTTCTTAAAATATTTCTACCATGCACAAGTTTCATTTTGTTCTTATACTCCTTAGCATTATCGTATGCATCTTTACGAATCTCGTCCAACTCATTGAGCTGGAGCTTCCTATGAGCTCCCGCTTTGTCAAACGAAAAATTAAGTTGTTTTACTGCCCAATATGCTCTATGCTCTATCTCGACGGGTAGGTGACATGCCTTGCCAAAAACTAGACGATAAGATAACATTCCAATGGGGGTCTTAAACGCAGTACGGTAAGCCCATAAGGCATCAGTAAGCCTCAATGACTAGTCTTTCCGATTAAGATTAACTATTTTCTCTAAAATACGTTTTATCTTCCTGTTGGAAACCTCTACTTGACCACTAGTATGTGGATGATATTTTATGGGTAGATAATTTGTGGGTAATACCATATTTCTTCATCAAAAGCCTAAATGGTCGATTACAAAAGTGCGACCCTCCATCACTAATTATATCCCGCGGTGTACCAAAACGTGAAAATATGTTATCATTCAAAAACTAGACCACAACCTTGTGGTCATTTGTTCTACACGAAACCGCCTCAACCCACTAGACACATAGTCTACAGCGACAGGGATGTAAAAATAACCAAAACAATTAGGAAAAGGACCCATAAAATCAATGCCCCACACGTCAAAGACCTCAATAACTAGAATAGGTTTCAAAGGCATCATATTTCTGCGGGAAATGGTTCCTAACTTCTGGCAACGCTCACAAGTAAAACGATAATGGTGGGTGTCCTTATACAACGAAGGCCAATAGAATCCACACTGCAATATCTTAGCAGCGGTTTTCTTAGTTCTAAAATGACCCCCACAAGCATGATCATGACAAAAGGAAATAATATTGGACTAGTCATTCTCAGGTATACATCTCCTAATAATCTGGCCTGGACAATACTTAAACAGATAAGGATCATCCTAAAAGAAATACTTAACCTTGGTTAAAAACCTAGAACGATCTTGTTTACCCCAATGTTGGGGCATTCGACTAGTAACAAGATAGTTCACTATATTCGCATACCAAGGTAATTGGGAAACAATGAAAAGTTGTTCATTAGGAAAATTATCCCTCACATGAGGGGAATCATCATGGGAATCAAAAACAAGCCTAGACAAGTGGTCCTCTACTACATTTTCTGCACCCTTTTTTTCTCTCTAATTTCTAGAGAAAATTCTTGTAACAAAAGGATCCATCTAATCAATGTAGGTTTAGTATCCTTCTTGGACAGAAGATACTTCAAAGCAGCATGATCAGTAAAGACTATGACCTTAGAACCTAAGAGATAGGATCTAAACTTGTCTAAGGAAAAAACAATGGCTAACAATTCCTTTTCTGTGGTGGTGTAGTTCATTTGGGCATCATTCAGAGTTTTGCTAGCATAGTAAATCACATGAAGTAATTTGTTTTCTCGTTGACCTAGCAAAACACCAATAACATAATTTGAAGCATCATACATGATTTCAAAGGGTAGGTTCCAGTTAGATGCCTGGACTATGGGGGTGGTAGTGAGTAAAGTCTTAAGCTTCTCAAAAGCCTCTAAACAAGCATCATCAAAGAAAAACTTAATATCTTTTACAAGCAAATTGCAAAGAGGTCTAGAAATCAAGCTAAAATCCTTAATGAATCGACGATAAAAACCTGCACGCCCTAAGAATAACCTAATATCTCTTACGGTTTTGGGAACCTGTAAATTCTTAATAAGGTCAACTTTGGCTTTGTCTACCTCTATACCCTTAGAAGATACGATATGCCCTAAAATAATTCCTGATCGAACCATAAAGTGACATTTCTCCCAATTAAGCACTAAATTATTTTCCTTACATCTAGTCAACATTAATGTCAAATGATGAAAGCATCATCAAACGATGAACCAAACACTGAAAAATCATCCATAAAGACCTCTAAAAACCTTCTACCATGTCAGAAAATATGCTCATCATGCAGCGCTGAAAAGTAGCGGGTGCATTACACAACCCGAAAGGCATGCTTCTATACGCAAAGGTACCAAAGGGACAGGTAAAAGTATTTTTCTCTTGGTCTTCTGGGGCAATAACAATCTGATTATAACTAGAGTAGCCATCTAACAAGCAACAATGACTATGTCCAGATAATCGCTCTAGCATTTGGTCGATGAAAGGAAGGGGAAAGTGGTCCTTCCTTGTGACCTTGTTCAATTTTCTATAGTCAATACAAACATGCCACCCTGTGGTCACTCGGGTTGGGATTAACTTATTGTTTTCGTTCTGGACTACAGTGATAACTGATTTTTTGGGAACAACCTGAACGGGGCTGAGCCACTTACTATCTGAAATTGGGTAGATAATACCCGCATCTAACAACTTAAGCACACCTCGGTTCGAACTACTTCTTTCATATTAGGGTTCAGTCGATGTTGCATCTCCCTAGAAGGTTTGGTATCGTCCTCTAATTGAATTTGATGCATACAAACAGTAGGACTTATACCCTTAATATCTGCTAAGGTCCACCCTAAAGCTTCCTTGTTGTCTTGAGGTACATTCACTAGCCTACTTTACTGATCACTATCCAAGTTGGATGATATAATTACAGGAAAAGTCTCAAATGGGCCTAAAAACACATATTTCAGAGTATCTGGCAATGGTTTGAGGTCCAACTTAGAAGGCTCTTCTAACAAAGGAATTAAGGTAGAATTAGAAACTGGTAGTGGTTCAAACTTAGATTTCCATTTATTAGTATCTAACACAGGAGTAGATTCTAACAGAGCATTCACTTGATCATTGGTGCTAACATCGTTGAAATCTAAGCCAAAATGGGTTAAACAACTCTTTAATGTATCTTCAGATAAGATGTTTGGTAATGACACCTGAACTAATGTTCCTATTATATTTACCTCTTCAATGCATGTGTCATCTATCTCATGGGGTTGCTTACTAATATGGAAAATATTGAGCTCAATAGTCATATTCCCAAAAGACAAAATCATAATACCATTTCGACAGTTAATGATCGCATTAGATGTAGCTAAAAACGGGCGACCTAATATCACATGTATCTGGTTTTCTGGGTCAGGAACATGTTGAGTATCTAGGATAACAAAATCCACAGTATAAATACACCTATCGACCTCAATAAGAACATCTTCGACAATACCACGAGGAATTTTTACAGACCTATCAGCTAATTGAAGTGTTATCTGGGTAGGTTTTACGTCACCAAGTCCTAGCTGGAGGTACACATGATACAGAAGTAAGTTCACACTATCTCCTAAGTCAAGTAACACTTTCTCTACACGGTAGTTACCTATTGTGCAAGAAATGGTAGGGGAACGTGGGTCTTTGTACTTAGGAGTTGTGTTGTTCTGGATAATTGAACTCAAATGACTAGCTATAAAGGCTTTATTCTGTACACTAAGCTTTCGCTTTCGCGTACAAAGATCCTTAAGGAACTTGGCATAAGTAGGAATCTGCCTAATTGCATCTAATAAAGGAAGATTAATGTTAACTTGCTTAAAAATCTCCAATATATCATTAAAGTTGGATTCCTTCCTAGTTGGTACTAGAAGTTGTGGGAATAGGTCTTTGGGCACAAAATCGGGCTCAGCGAGAACCACATTGGACTCTTTAGAGACTTTATCAGTCTCATCAACTACAAGTTCAGAAGCATGTTCACTATCGGGCTTGGTTACCTTATTGTCTACCATTCTACCACTATTAAGGGTTTTAATTGAATTCACATGATTTGATGATTTCTCACCATAAGATAACTCATGAACTCCTCTAGGTTTGGGTTGTGGTTGACTAGGGAACTTGCATTTTTCTCTTTCTCTCAAAGACTCAGCGATTTGACCAACCTGGTTTTCTAAATTGGAAATTGCCTGACTGTTAGCTTGGATAATCTTTTGATGTAATCGTAAACTTTGATTGACAAATTGCTGAAAATCTTTAGTGTTCTGCTGAAGATCTTTAGTGCTCTGAGTTAATGAGGCGACAGTCTCTGCTAAACTCATGACCGTCTTTTCTAACGGATTCTGAAATTGTGCTGTACCTGAAGAATTCTTAATATAACCAAAACCTGGGGGAACCTGAGGGTTACTAGACTGACCTTGATTTTGGCCCTTAGACCAAGAAAAGTTTGGATGGTTTCTCCAACCAGGGTTATAGGTTTCTGAATATGGGTCAAACTTCTGACGGTTATTATATCTAGCGTTATTGTAAAGAGCATGGGCTTGCTCTTCAACAGTATGTCCTTCCCAATATGACTTGGGTTCTATTACACAACTAGATTGACTTAATTCTAAGGATTATAACCTTTTTGATATAGCTGCAAGTTTGGCATTTGATTCAAGAATTCCATCTACCCTATTGACATTACCTCTGCTTAGTAAAAATTTTCTCTGGGGTTCCTTACTACATTGCTATTGATGGGTCTTTTCGGTAATCTCATTCAAAAATGTCATTGCCTCATCAACAGTTTTATTATAAAAACTCTGATAGACACATTTTAGTGTCTAAATTGCACCTTAATTTCAGTGAGTTAGTATTCGATTTTGTGTCTATTACGTGTTTTTATGCTTTTGTAGGTACATTAGAAGAATAAAGATTTGTGGAAAAATTGGCTCAAAAAGTGTTCAAGGCACCCGGGAAAATGGATCAAGGCACCCAAACTTTGGATTGGGGCACCCTTGGATCGGGCTGAGCTGGATCGGGTCAACCCAGCGGGTCAACCAGGCGAGTCAACCCAGCGAGCTGGATCGGGCCGAGTCACCGAGTTGACTCATCAGGATTCAACTGTATCAATTGGGCACTTCAAATTCACGTGAGAAAACAAGTTTCTTTTGCTTCTAGATTGTTCCAAATGCTAATAGTTATCTTGCGTAAGTCATAAACACCAAAAGATCCCGTGAAATCAGCTCGGAAATCATGTATTTGGACGGAATTGTGTTTCGATTCGGATTGAAAATTGTGGGTTGTTTTAGAGAGTTCTATTAGGTTTAGAACTCTCTCTAGGGTTTCTACTACCTATATAAACCAAGAGAAACCAAGAAAAATGAGAACGAAAGCCTAGAGAAGAAAACAGAGAATTCCGGCAAGTATTCCGTCACCGTCGACTAGCTGCTGCTGCACCGGCCGGCTGTTCTTCATCCATCACCGCCGGAGAAGAAGACTCAGCAACACTTACAACTGTTGCTGACTTGAATTTTCCTGTCGCCTATTGCTTCAAACCCTTTGTTGCTTAAAACTCTCCTGTAACAGCTGAACCTTCTCCTGTAACGCATATAAGCGTATCAAATCAGCTGTTACAGCGTTATTGACCTTTGTAAAATATTTTGAGCAATGAAATCAACTTTTGAGCAAGTTTTCTTCACCATGAGCTAAGTCTATTTACTGGGATGATGGATAAGGTAATTTTCTCAATTTTATGTGATTTAATTATTTTCTAATAATTATTTATAATTCTTTTGTTATTAGAATTGCATAGTTTTAAATAGTGAAAACGGTTTTCTTTCAAC